>CM031600.1:2453044-2468044 GCA_018398815.1 Conus ventricosus
AAATGCAATCTCCCACTGATTGACCAAACAATATAATGTTGAACAATTACATTAGTGGGGGAAAACAAGTGCAGGCTAACAATTCTTCAGTCATTATAGTAATGACTTGGCAAAGATCTGAACTTTTAGAAGGAAAAAAATAAAATAAAAAAATCGGGGAATATATTATAAATATGAGAAACCCTTCACTAGCTGCCTGAGTAAAACCATCGTAATCCCTCTTGAAGGCAGATCTACTTGTATTGCCTGCTCCTAGGCCTTTCGTCTGCTGGATCGGACTCATCAGGGAGACACGGCTGATTGTGTCCTGTGCTCCGGGTGTCAAATAGAGACACACCACAGTCCATAATTCTGTGGTGTTCTCACCACCAAGGGTTCAAAAAAGAATCCAACAGCACCCCCAAAGCAGCCAGCGAAGGATAGTAAATGGAATAAAACGAGAGTGTGGAGAGGAAAAAAGTTGCTGAAAAACTAAAAGCATTATGCAAACAGAAATAAAATGTAGGGGATAATCTTTGAGCCTATACTTGAGGATCCATTCAAGGATGCAAGGGAGATCAAAAGATACGGAACAGTCTGAGTGGTAGCTCTGCTGTTCAATAACTCAAGCATTGTCAGTGGCTAAGAATTGTGCAGGACAACCTTTACTTGGATTCTAAAGATGAAAATTCTCCACTGATTGACCAAACAATATAATGCTGAACAATTTTATTAGTGGGGGAAAAAGTGCAGGCTAACAATTCTTCTGCCCATTATAGTAATGACTTGGCAAAGATCTGAACTTTTGAAGGAAAAAAAAAAAATAAAAAATTCGGGAATATATTATAAATTGAGAAACCCTTCACTAGCTGCCTGAGTAAACCATCGTAATCCCTCTTGAAGGCAGATCTACTTGTATTGCCTGCTCCTAGGCCTTTCGTCCGCTGGATCGGACTCATCGGGAGACACTGCTGATTGTGTCTGTGCTCCTGGTGTCAAATAGAGACACACCACATTTCCATAATTCTGTGGTGTTCTCACCACCAAGGGTTCAAAAAAGAATCCAACAGCACCCCCAAAGCAGCCAACGAAGGATAGTAAATGGAATAAAACGAGAGTGTGGAGAGGAAAAAAGTTGCTGAAAAACTAAAAGCATTATGCAAACAGTATAAAATGTAGGGGATAATCTTTGAGCCTATGCTTGAGGATCCATTCAAGGATGCAAGGGAGATCAAAATATACGGAACAGTCTGAGTGGTCAGCTCTGCTGTTCAATAACTCAAGCATCGTATGATGCTGAGAAATGAACTCAGAAACATCGTATGATGCTGAGAAATGAACTCAGAAACATCGTATGATGCTGAACAATTAAGTAGTGGGGGAAAACATCGTATGATGCTGAGAAATGAACTCAGAAACATCGTATGATGCTCAGAAACATCGTATGATGCTGAGAAATGAACTCAGAAACATCGTATGATGCTGAGAAATGAACACAGAAACATCGTGTGATGCTGAGAAATGAACTCAGAAACATCGTATGATGCTGAGAAATGAACTCAGAAACATCGTATGATGCTGAGAAATGAACTCAGAAACATCGTATGATGCTGAGAAATGAACTCAGAAAAGATGGAAGACACACAAAAACTAACACCAGAAGAAGAGAGAAAATGAAAGAACTGATGATGACAGCAAAATAGATTCCTCTCTCTCTCTCTCTCTCTCTCTCTCTCTCTCTCTCTCTCTCTCCTCTCTCTCTCTCTGAAACTGGAAACTGAACCGTAACTGCTAAGGAACGAGGAGAAAAAAGAGAAGACCACGATGACAGTAAAGGAACTTCTAAATCAACAAAAACAGATCATTTTGAACTTCAAGGAGGACAAAGAAAGAAAGAAAAAGGAAACATAGAATTAAAAAAAAAAATAAAAAACATAGAAAGAAGAAAAGGAAGAGAGAATCAAGAAAGAAAGAAAGAAAGAAAAACAAAAAGGGATGCATGCAATTAATATGACTAAAGTGCCCTACCCAAATTCAATAAAAACTTCAGCCACTTTCACTACCTACCCGCACAAATTAGCTCCCAGTCCCACTCGCCTCACCGCCATTTTCCTATTCACCCGTCTGCTTCCAAAAGAAAAAGGGAAAAAAAAAATAATAATCAAAACAAAAACAAAGCAAAACACCAGAGATATGCGTAGTTGTTTTTCTTTCTTCGGTTATTTGTTTCGTGTGAATTTTGAGCTAGGGGTGGCAAGGAATGGGAGGAAAGGTGGGGGAGAGGGGAGACAGTGGGGTAAGAACACCAGCAAAACTGCATCACGTGCGTATAGCACTCTGAAGGCACTTTACGTTAACAGTTTCGTTTTTGACTGTCGTGATAATGTCTTCCGGTTGAGGTACGCGTAAGTGCGTCGACTTCAGGGGGCGAAGTCAAACGCGTCACTTTTTTTTTTTTTTTTTTTTTTAATCTCTCCCCCTCCCTTTCCAGCCCGCCCCCCCCTTTCCAAAGAGACCAAGTCAGTTTGAAGGGGGAGCTAATTATTGGCATGTCACAGACGTCAGCGGGTCAAGTAAACAGTGGTGCTGAAACGGCAGTTACCAGCTCCTTTGATTGGATACGCGGAGAGGGCAGGGCGTTTTGCTGATTAGCTCTTCTTTTTGTGATGTGTTCATATTTACTTTCTTTAGGGTTTTTTTTTCCCAACTCGACACTGTGCCAAATATTGCTTGTGTGTATTGCAGAGTGTGTGTGTGTATAATATATATGTGTGTGTGTGTGTGTGTGTGTGTGTGTGTGTGTGTGTGTGTGTGTGAAGATACTGCTCGTGTGTGTGTTGCAGTGTGTATGTGTGCGGCTGTGTGTGTGTGTGTGTGTGTGTGTGTGTGTGTGTGCGGGAGAAACATATTTCAGAAAGTAATGGTGGTTGCCGCCCTGTCTTCAGCCGACGTACCATCATCCGACTAAGGGCACCCCGTTTTCAACATCACCATCATAAAAGCTCATGCCCTGAAATGAGAGTAGGAGACAGATTGAGGAATTTTTATGACCAGTTTCAGACGATTCTTGACCAAGTACCGAATAAAGACGTACTGATGAGACGGAGACTGGAACACTGAATTCGGAAGGGATGCGACCACCAACTGTGAGGCACCTGTGGACCATTCTGCAATACAGAGACAAATGACAAGGGACTCAGACTCCTGGAATTTGCCAGCTACATTGATCTCCTGTTGGAAAACTAGTCCCCCCCCCCCCCCCCCCCCCCCCCCCCCCCCCCCCACATAAATCATGCAGAAGATGGACATGGTACAGCCCGCACAGCGAAAATCGCGATCAAACTTGAAACTACCTCTCGGTGAAGAACGCTTCCGTTCCGGTGTGAACACTCAAGGACCAGACGCTACCGAGGAGCACTCACTTGAAGCGATCACAATGTGCTATGATGACCTCACATCTCCCCGTGAGAAAAAACAAATCAGACAAAGAAAACACACAAGATTCAGAACTGACCTTAATGACTTGAAGGAATCTGAAGTAGTCAAAGCATCCCAGGCAAAAGGGGTGAGGTGGGGTGGGGAGAGATTTACACCACTGACTGGCCTTGGTGACAACGATGCAGATGTTGAAACATTACAACATTCAATACATTGATGATAGAAGCCGCAAATGAGGTTATTGGCAGGCGTTGTCTAGTAAATAACCACTGGGTCAGAGCAGAGAGCCTTGGCCTAATGTGACAGAAAAGGAGAGAGAGCTGATGAGCAATAAGAGCCAGGCAGAAAGCGAGGAGAATCAGAGTGCAACCAACAACGAAAGGCAGAGGAAACAGGGGAAACCAAAATGCCTGCCGCTGTAGAAAAAAATGCACAAAAACATCAACGATGAATCAAAAAGAACATGTGGAAAACCATGGAAGATTGAACAGATGAACGGTACACCAACTTAGAGGACAGTCGGAATTCTTTAAAAAAAAAAAAAAAAAAAAAAAGCAATACCAAAAGAACATATAAGATTGTAAAACAGTTGACAGCCGGTGAAGCAGACCGGATCACCAGTACCCAAGACCAGTCTCTCTAAAGAACACGATAACTTTTAGCATTGAAAACGAGTTCTGCTCAGAACTGTATAACCTTAAGACTGATGAGACTCTGCCGTGCTGTACTGTCCTCAGACAATTAATGAGGATGACCTCCAGAAGAGTTAGAGGCAGCAGTAAAATCGCTTCAAAAATGGAAGTCCGCTGAAACAGACGATACACCTGCAGACCCAATAAATGCTGGGGGAGAAGAGGCTATCAAGATCCTGAAAGTTGTCTGTAACAACATCTGGCAGATCCTGGAAGTTGTCTGTAACAACAACAGGCAGATCCTGAAAGTTGTCTGTAACAACATCTGGCAGATCCTGAAAGTTGTCTTTAACAACAACTGGCAGATCCTGAAAGTTGTCTGTAACAACAACTGGCAGATCCTGAAAGTTGTCTGTAACAACAACAGGCAGATCCTGAAAGTTGTCTGTAACAACAACTGGCAGATCCTGAATGTTGTCTGTAAACAACATCTGGCAGATCCTGAAAGTTGTCTGTAACAACAACAGCAGATCCTGAAAGTTGTCTGTAACAACAACTGGCAGATCCTGAAAGTTGTCTGTAACAACATCTGGCAGACAGGAGAATGACCGTCGCAATGGACCAAACCATTACACATCACACTCTTCAAGACAGGTCACCTTCAGCTGGGTCAGAATCACAGCAGATCAGCCTCCTCAGCCCCTTCAGTGAAATAATGCTGAAGATTTTGCCCAACATCCTGAAACCATGAGCAGAAAAGAGTACTGCTGAAGAACAAGCAGGTTTCGGAGCTAGAAGAGGATCAATCGAACATATCTTCAACAACAAGATCTATACCATGTTTTGGTGCACTTTAAGAAAGCATTCGACAGGATCTGACATGTAGCCGTATAGGCAACTATGAGGGAGTACACAATAGTGGGGATCTTTTCAGGGTCATAGAGCAGTTTTATGCAAGAGCTACCAGCGCAGTCCTAAAATATGGCAGCCTAGGTGAATGGTTTCGTGGCGTCTTACAATGTGGTCTACTATCTTCTCTTCTTATTATTACTATCATTATGATTATCATCATCATCGTCATCGCACGATTTCTGTTGCTACTACAACCATGTTGTTTAGCTATCCTCCACCTCCTCTCCTCTCTCCTCTTCTGTCAGTATAGTTACTGTTATTACTACAATAACGATTATCATGTTATTACTAAACCTGGTGGCAGTAATCCTCTCTTTATTATTGTTTGATGATTTTCGTCATCATCATCATCATCATCATCATCATCATCATCATCATCATCATCATCATCACCACCACCACCATCACCATCACCACCATCATCACCACCATCATCGTCATCTCTATCACCATTATTGTTATCATTTCAATTATTGTTATTGTCATCATTATCATTCAACCCGCACCGTGCCCCTTTCCGGCAGCCTCGTTTCCATTCCACACCCATTTTGCGGCCAGTGTGACGAGACAACTTCCTGTCTGTTGGTGCTTCTTTTTCTTTGTCTTGAATGTTGTCTGTCTGGCCTGACGGAGACCAAAGAGATCAACACGTGACGTGTTTGTCTTGTGGTTGGTTTCTTTCGTTTTGCGGCATACTTATTTTTCTTTTAATTTTGTTTCAATTTCCGCCTGCGGTCAGCTCACTTTGAAACCTGCTTTAAAGGGCACGTTTATAGACGCTGATTTAAGGTTTCAGTCAATTTGCACTGGCTGAGTGAAAGAGTATTACACAATAATTTACTGAAGAGAGTATGTATGCACTCAGGACCAATTTTCTGTCATGAAAATTCAAAAAGTGCTGTTCCTGCATATTCGATACTTGTCTGGATACTGTTTTGCATATTTGATACTTGTCTGGATACTGTTTTGCATAAGGTTTTGATGTGAGCAGCCCATGAAAGATTGTTGTCAATCATCATGCTTAGAACACGATGATTCTCTACTTTTTTAATTCTTACATAAAAAATAGAAATGAACCGTTTTATATCTTGCCGTCTTTGACAGGTTGTTATTAAATAGAAATGAACCGTTTTATATTTTGCCGTCTTTGACAGGTTGTTATTAAATAGAAATGAACCGTTTTATATTTTGCCGTCTTTGACAGGTTGTTATTAAATAGAAATGAACCGTTTTATATTTTGCCGTCTTTGACAGGTTGTTGTTAAATAGAAATGAACCGTTTTTAATTTTGCCGTCTTTGACAGGTTGTTGTTAAATAGAAATGAACCGTTTTATATTTTGCCGTCTTTGACAGGTTGTTGTTAAATAGAAATGAACCGTTTTATATCTTGCCGTCTTTGACAGGTTGTTGATAAATAGAAATGAACCGTTTTATATTTTGCCGTCTTTGACAGGTTGTTGTTAAATAGAAATGAACCGTTTTATATTTTGCCGTCTTTGACAGGTTGTTATTAAATAGAAATGAACCGTTTTATATTTTGCCGTCTTTGACAGGTTGTTGTCAGCACGAGTTCACTTTGACTGGGTCAGTGCACCATTCACTTAAGACACCAGCGCACTGTTTTATGCATTCACAGAGTTAATGTTATGAATATTTTGTATGAATCGTGGTGTCATCACACACACAAATTCATAAGATTCTTCAATATGAAGAGGGAGATCGTTCACAAGGACAGAAAATGGGAGAGGATCGAACACTGAGCCCTGGGGTACTCACTTTCTGACAGGCAGTATACCGGATGTTGAAGAGTTAAGAAAGGGCAATTGTTGACGACTGGCTAGGAATGATGAGATGAGCTGGAGCACGTTTCCTGTGGTGCCATGCAATGATAATTTTGTGCATAGTAACTTGGTCTGTGACATCAAAGGCCTTTGCAAAGTCAACAAATAATGCTCCACAAAACGTGTTTTCACTCATATTCACATGCCAGCGATCTACTTGAATACCTAGGCCACATGACTTGGCCGACCTGACTAAAACATTTACATTTACAGATTGCGACAGTTTTTCAAGCGTTGACATGGACAGGTGTACAGCCGGTACAGAATATCATCCGGAACACACACACACACACACACACACACACACACACACACACACACACACACACACACGAACGCACGCACGCACGCACGCACGCGTTTGGGCATGTTTGTACGCATGCACGCACGTACGTGATTATGCTCCCACATAGCACAGCTAGGAGCACAGTGGCATCGTTTTCAGGGCCTCTCAGGATATATTTCCATTCATAGTGATATACAGGATATTCAACAATATCAAAATATGTCGGAGAGAGAGAGAGGAGAGAGAGAGAGAGAGAGAGAGAGAGGAGAGAGAGAGAGAGAGAGAGAGGGGATGATGATGATGATGATGATAATCTTTATTTCCAAGGGTAACAGATAAGCAAACACATGCTTTTTTTCATCCGGCCCTTGCCCGTTAAGGGACTAAGTATGACTAGCGACGAAGACTTACAAAACTTTTAACAAACACACATATCTTTACAACATTAAAAAGTTTATGCATTAACAGTTAAGGCGTAGATGACTTTTAAAAGGAAAAAGAACCGATTTAAACAACAAACAAGAATAAAGAAATTGATTACAAAGAAGAAAAGAATTAGCACACACAGATATATGGAATAAGCGATCCTCCTATCTAAGGGGGAGAGAGAGAGAGAGAGAGAGAGAGGGGGAGAGAGAGAAGAGAGAGAGAGAGAGAGAGAGAGAGAGAGAAGAAGAGAGTTACATTTCCTTTTGTAAAAGATTAACATACAACAAACTGATAAGGATGATAAACTAAGACAATTACAATACATCAATAACATCACATTTGTTCTTTCTTTACATTTATATGATGTGGTTATAAGGCAAAACAAGAACGAACAATCAGTTATCAGTAAGCAGAAATAAATTCCTAGCATCAATAATTATAACATTTATTTTTCATGATGTGTGCGTGTGCATGTGCGCGCGCGTGAGCGCACGCGCGCACGTGCGTGTATGTTTGTGTGTGTGTGTGTGTGTGTGTGTGTGTGTGTGTGTGTGTGTGTGTGTGCTTTGCGTGGTGTGTGTGTGTGTGTGTGTGTGTGTGTGTGTGTGTGTGTGGTGTGTGTGTGTGTGTGTGTGTGAGTGTGTGTGTAGTGCGTGTGTGTGTTGTGTGTGTGTGTGTGTGTGTGTGTGTGTGTGTGTGTGTGTGTGTGTGTGTGTGAGAGAGAGAGAGAGAGAGAGAGAGGAGAGAGAGAGAGAGAGGAGAGGGGAAGAGAGAGAGGAGAGATGCCTTTTATTATTTACCTTCCCCCATCTTTTTTGTTTTCTTCTTTACCATTCATACACTACCCAAATTTATAATTATTAATTAAGCGACAATCCATCGAAACGCAGCCGTAGTTACGAAGAGAGAGAGAGGGAGAGAGAGAGAGAGAGAGAGAGAGAGAGAGAGAGAGAGAGAGAGGGGAGGAGATAGATTATAATTCCATTTTTCTATCCAAAATATCACATGCTAAACATTACTATAAATTTGAATAAAGAGCAATACATCAATATGATCAACAGTAATCCGGACACACATTTATCACCTTGCAGTTACAGTGCTCAAAGAAATCAAAGTATTAAGACATCAATCAATTCGTGACAATGCACCCAAAAAAACAGCGACCACAATAGTCATTCATCATAATATGATTTCAAACATTAATATAACCGATAGTAACATATCTCTCATTTATCATTATCTGGTTTTTAAAAACATCAGTGGAAAGGAAACGGCGTATCAGTTTAATCTGCAGCAAAACAGAGGGTGTGCCCTGGTATATGTATTTTGTTCTAATAGCAATGGTCTGCTGTGAAATGTGTGATTAGTTTTTCCCTGAAGGATTCTGTAATTACGAGTTCATCGGAAATGTAGTGGAAGTGAATTCCAAACCACGCAACCTGATTAAGATAAGCTTGATTTAAAAAGATCTATTCTAGGTGTGGGGAAACCCGGAATTTGGTTGGAATCCGTAGGGTTTATGCTAAATTTGGACTGAATAGTTTGTGGGGCTAAACCCGATGCAATTTTTTGCATTAGCTGACATTTGTTGACAGCAAACATTTCTTGTAACGGAAGAGCCCCCGCTTTAGTATAATCCCCTTCACTAAGACTAGATGATTTTAATAGAACTGCTTTAAGTGCTCTTTTGTAGACACTCTTAAGAGGTTTCATGGCATTAGCACTAGCAGAATCAATAGTGTTGAACAATAATTGATTGAAGAGAGAACATGTGCGTGTAGGAAAATTTCCTGGCATGAAGGTTTAAGAATGCTTAATCTTGCACAGCTGATATGTTTGTCTGGATATTGATTTACATAAACTGCGAAGGTGATGAGACCAAGAAAGATTATTATCAAATATACACCTAGAACTCGATGGCTATCCACCACTTCAATTTCCTGATTATTGATAAAAACAGATGGGGCTGTGTGGTTATGTTTTGTCTTCTCTGCCTTGTTGTTATCAGCATTAGTTTTGTTTTGTTAGGATTCAGTGACATGTGATTTACGTTGCACCAATTACTTAAGATATTAGCATTCTTCTGTAATGAAGTGAAAACAGCTTCCAAGCTGGGGCTACTTGTATGGACAGTGGTATCATCACAAAAGAGTTCACATGAATCCTCAATATAAAGAGGGAGATCATTTATATAAACTGAGAACAGCAAAGGACTAACACAGAACCCTGGGGTACGCCATGTTGGATAGGTAACTTCTCTGATAAATTGTTGTTGACACAAACGATTTGCTGACGGTCTTCTAGGAATGATGTTATCAGTTGGAAGGTATTTCCTGTTATACCATATGATAAAAGCTTCTGCATAACAATTTGTGGTCAATGACATCAAAAGCCTTTGCAAAATCAACAAACAGTGCGCCACAATATTTATTCTCATTAACACTGGCTAGCCATTGATCTACTAGGTTTGTAAGCGCTGTATGACAAGAATGATTTTTCCTGAATCCCGATTGATTTTTATTTAGTAGGTTGGAGGAGTCAAAATGGTGGCAAAGATGCTTATTTATGTGTTTTTCCAAGGGCTTGGACAGAACTGGCAAAATGGATATAGGTCTGTAGTTCGAAGGTTCAGATTTGTCTCCAGATTTGAAAATGGGTATAACTTTTGCAACTTTGAACTGAGCGGGAAAGTGGCATTTATCAATGCATAAATTGTAAATGTAGGTAAGATTTTCACATATAACAGGTGCTGATAGTTTCAGTATTTTTCCATCAATCCCGTCAAGTCTGCGGAGAGAGTGAGTGAGTGAGGAGAGAGAGAGAGAGAGAGAGAGAGAGAGAGAGAGAGAGAGAGAGAGAGAGAGAGAGAGAGAGAGAGAGAAATTCAACCGCTTCGTCTGCCCCTGCTTCGCAAACATTCTTCGGTCAAACATCAGCGGTGCTCGCTAAGTATTACTGTGTTTTTTGTTGTTGTTTTTTTCTTCTATCTTTTCAGAAAACCTTTCAGTCAATCAGCGGGGGAAATCCTTTCCCCCTAACAAAAGCAACCATTTTTCCGCGAATAAGCAAGGGCAACCGTCCTATCCTCTAACGAAAAGCAGCCTACCAAAGGAAGGATCACGTTTCACGGGGTTCCGGCGATGGAGCAGGGTGATTCGATTTACCTTGACATGGCTCCAGAAGCCTTCTGCCGTGCTTTGCTAACTCATTGGCGGCGGTTCGGTTCCTCCCGTGCCAAGATAAAAGCCAATTGGGATGGGATTTGTGGTACGGAAGGAGGAGGGGGTGGCATGAGGGAGGAGAGATTCAAGGAATGGGAGTACGGGAGGTAGGAAAGGGGCGGGGGTGGGGGTGTGGGGGCTGAAAGGGGTGGAGGACGGGTGCTTTCAGAGTACCCCAAGACGTGACCTAATGGGTTGAAAAAAAAAAAGAGTTGTTTGCGTTTGTGAGGTGTTGTGTGTGTGTGTGTGTGTGTGTGTGTGTGTGTGTGTGTGTGTGTGTGTGTGTGTGTGTGTGTGTGTGTTTTGTTGTTGTTGTTGTTGTTGTTGTTTGCGAACGCTGAACATCATTTGTTTTCTTGCTGAACTCACTCCCTGCTGACCACTTCATATCATTTTGTGTTGTAATTATTATGATTTATTACTTGTTTCTCACCCTTTTTAAAATTAATTTGTACGTTCATTGTTGCGGGAACTTTTGCTAGCAGCTTCTTTGTACAACTTTTACGTGACTTGATTATTCTAGTGACGGAAAGAATTCCTTGGCTTCCCCCTGCAACCAACCAGGGTCTAAACAGTGAATTCCGACTGCCCTTCCTACAGATCGCATTGAAGTTTACATAACTCGGCGAATGACGTAGCTCAGCATATACATATCAATCTGAGAGAGAGAGAGAGAGAGAGAGAGAGAGAGAGAGAGAGAGAGAAGCGAGCCAAATTTATGCAATTTGCTGTTTATTTCAACTTCTGTCCATTCAAAATCCACCCCATCCTCCATGCAAACAAGACAACTGTTGTCTTTTACTAAGACTAGAGGTCGAGAAAGGAAATCCCAACTGACCAACCGCATGTGACCAACGCTTGACAACGGCCTGGACGACCGACGGTCACCACTCTTGCCCCGGATGGCTACATCCAGTTTGACCACCTCAGGACCACTTCCAGTTTGTCTGGTCAACAGCTCAGAATCCGCCCGGTCATGGCCGTGTCTCAGAACAAAGCTGCGGCAGAGAGGACGGGTTACACCATCGTCGACCTGTTCGGGGCAACACACTCACCGCACAACACTGCCATAGAGTGACACCATCGTCGACCTGTTCGGGGCAACACACTCACCGCACAACACTGCCATAGAGTGACACCATCGTCGACCTGTTCGGGGCAACACACTCACCGCACAACGCTGCCATAGAGTGACACCATCGTCGACCTGTTCGGGGCAACACACTCACCAACGCTGCCATAGAGTGACACCATCGTCGACCTGTCAGGGCCACACACTCACCGTACAACACTGCCATAGAGTGACACCATCGTCGACCTGTTCGGGGCAACACACTCACCGCACAACACTGCCATAGAGTGACACCATCGTCGACCTGTTCGGGGCAACACACTCACCGCACAACGCTGCCATAGAGTGACACCATCGTCGACCTGTTCGGGGCAACACACTCACCGCACAACGCTGCCATAGAGTGACACCATCGTCGACCTGTTCGGGGCAACACACTCACCGCACAACGCTGCCATAGAGTGACACCATCGTCGTCCTGTTCGGGGCAACACACTCACCGCACAACGCTGCCATAAACGGATGCAGCGGGCAACACAACGCTGCCATCGTCCTGGCACAGGAAGAGATGACGACTTGTGTGTTTCTCAGACCAGTCTCGATGTCTTCTGCTGCACCATGACAGAGGAAAGCGCGTGTGTCGAAAAGTTGGGGAAACTTTTCCCTCAGACTGCACAGATCTGGAACACCATGTGGTGGAGGAAGTGTGTGTGGACAGCCATTGGTCTGACCGGTAAAAGTGGTGTAGTGGAGGAGTGTGATGGTGCAGACAGCCATTGGTCTGACCGGTAAAAGTGGTGTAGTGGTGGAGGAAGTGTGTGTGGACAGCCATTGGTCTGACCGGTAAAAGTGGTGTGTTGATGGAGGAGTGTGATGGTGCAGACAGCCATTGGTCTGACCGGTAAAAGTGGTGTGGTGATGGAGGAGTGTGATGGTGCAGACAGCCATTGGTCTGACCGGTAAAAGTGGTGTGTTGATGGAGGAGTGTGATGGTGCAGACAGCCATTGGTCTGACCGGTAAAAGTGGTGTGGTGATGGAGGAGTGTGATGGTGCAGACAGCCATAGGTCTGACCGGTAAAAGTGGTGTAGCGGTAGTGGAAGGCAACCTCACGGCCTAGCGCTGTGTGCCCAGAACATATCGCAACTTCACGCTGTCCCTCTCCTGATGAATCCCAGAGCTCCTTTTCAGAGGTCTGCTCAATCTGTATCGCTCATGACTGCTTTCAAGATGACGCCATTGCCAAGACAAACAACACTGGGGAAATGGCACAGCTCCTTGCACATCCTAGATGGATCCAGTCTGTTGTGCTTTTCGTGGAAAATCTCATTGGAAAACTATGGAAATAGTTCTTCCTTTTTTTTTCGGGCGTTCTTTGAGACATGATGCATCTTGAGGGCCAACTGAATCATCTTGCGTGGAACTGGTCCGTGAGCATTTTCCTGGTCGAACCACACACGTCGTGGTCACGCTGTCTTAGCTTCATGGCTTGACTTTCAAATCCTAGCAACATGTTCTACACAGCAGTCACCCCCGGGATGCCTCCTTTCAGGAAGGCCACATCCAGGAAATCATTCTCTCCCAAAAAATTTTTTAGTCAGCGCCCCTTTCCCAACGACAAAAAAGATTTTTCCTAACTTTCACAAATGGTTTTTGGGTCTGAAATGGTTGATATCACTCGAGCTCTGCTTTTTTGGAAATGTACACCCAAAAAAAACCCCCCCAAATTGCTAAATGTTCTTATCATTTCCTCTATAATGTTCCCCCTGTCAGTTTCCCGGACCCACTAAAAAAAACATTTGGGACATGTCTTATACAGAATTTTACAGCTTTATTCCGCGGGGACCGGGCAAAAGATTTGGATTTTAAGGTTTTTTTTTCCCCCTATCTTGTTCCTAAATCTAGTGGTAACTTTTTTTGTTTTTACGAAACCCGTGGATGTGTTGCCCCATAAAACTTTCGCAGTTTTAAATTTCAAAAATAGGGGCCTTCAAAATAAAGGGTTTTAAATGTATAGTGGTGGGGGAAAGTCCCCGGGAAAACAGAAAGGCAGGTGGTACGCAGGTTTGTTCCCAGGGTAGTTTTCGGAGTCCAGTTCTAGGCACCCCCATTTATCCCTTGGCGGGAAGATTTTCAGAGTGTTTTATACTTGCAGGGGGAAAAACATCCCGGAATTTGTTGCAAAAAGGGGTTTTATTCGGGCCAGAACGAAAAACAATACCGCAGGGGCTGGAAAAAAAACAAGGGTTTTACCAAAATGTGTTTACCACATTTTCAAAAGGTGGGGGATAAACCCCCCAGCAAAACTTGAGGGGGGGAAAAAGGTTTTGGGGTTTAAACCCATTTAATACGAAGCTCCCCTTTTTAATCGCAGCAAAAGGTGTACAAAATGCTAACAAGGTGATAGATGTGTAAAAGTTTCTTATTTATAAAATTTAAAAAAAATCAATTTGAAAAAACATTTTGGAAAAAATTTTTGGTTTTCCAGACAAACCTTAATTCGGAAGTAGTCCCCCAAAAAGTGTCTTATACCCTTAGAAGCTAAACAAAAAGTGCCCCAATATAGTTGGCAGTTACTCTTTAACCCTGTTTTGTCGAACATTGTTCGAAAAGATACAGTGAAAAAAGTTTTTAAAAAGACCCGGGAAGGGGAGTTCGAGGGGGGCCCTGCTGTGTGTTATTAAACATGCGTATTTGCCTATCAGTTTTAAACCCAAATTTAAGTAGTCTGTGATTGATTTGTTTCCCTTTAAAGCACAGCCCCTTTTTTAGAGCGGAATTAAAAACCCAAACTTTGATATTTTAAAATTAAAAGGGTGATTTAAAATAAGGAAAAAATTTACGTTTTTCACCCCTGGGGGTACAAGAAGAAAAATTTAGTTTTTTTAGTAATGCATTTGTTTGCAAACACATTTAAAAGATAGTTTCTTTTTTGAACAGCAAATTTTGGTAAAAACTTTCATCGGTTTGGTAAAAAATAGGTAAAAACAGTGACACGTTTTAGAAATCTGTCCTGGTTTTTAAAAAAAAAAAATTCTTTTGATTTCTTTGATCTTCACTGACTAAGGCGGGAAAAAATTAAAATTTTCTGTGCCACAAAAAAAGGTTTTCTTTTCATTTTCTTTTTGAAAAAACCCTTCCCCCCGCGGGTTTCGTCGGTTTTTGCTGGGGGATAAAGCTTTATCCCCTT
>CM031600.1:2472056-2742056 GCA_018398815.1 Conus ventricosus
AACAGCAACCAACTTTTAATTTGCTGTTCTCACACGTTTTTCCTCGTGTCCGCCATGCTGTCTTGTTGATTCTCATCTGCGGGAGTTACTTTCCATTGGTTCGTTTTGGTGACGTATGCACAAACTGTGTACATGACGGAGCCATGCTAAAAATAAACCATCCTGACCGACAACTTAGTTAAGTCCGCGACAAAGACGGTATGTGCAACCGATTGACAAAATGCGCAAAGGAAATCTTTACAAAGTTTGCTTTGGCTCTAAGCAAACTTTGCTTAAGTCAACTTTTAAGAATGTATATGCAACCGGCCCCAGGCCTATTACTAGTCCCGTGTGCCACTGGCACTAGGCCTAAGCTTAGTGGCGAGCCGTGGTGGTCTATTTTTAGCTCGTTGGCTTGCAACTCTGCCTCCCTGACTCGCAGAGGCTGAGCCAGCGAGGTAAAACGGCTCGCAGCTGAGAGCTCGCAGCCAGCTTGTGTCAGGGTTATTTTTAGCGTTCACCAACCTCAAGAAACTGGCCCAGCTTGCCATCACCCTGCCCGTCCATACAGCTGATGTAGAAAGAGGGTTCAGCACTCAGAATTTGATTTTGACAAGTCAAAGGAACAGACTGACAGCAGAAAACCAGGCCATGCTGATGAGGGTGCAAATGGAAGCACCAAGTGATGTCAAGGGGGAATCAGAATGGGTGTTCAGGGTGACAGAAAAGTGGGGAGAGAAAAGGAAAAGAATGCTCTTCAACCAAAAAGACGACTCCAAATGAATACTAGCATTAGCAATGAATAGTGATTTAGGAAAGACACTGCCTCTGTGTGTGTGACTGTGTGTGTGTGTGGACTAGTAATAGTATGTTTACCAAACATGGCTTCCCACTCTAGGAATATAGTCAGCTTTTGTAATACCATTTTTGTGTGCATAAAACTTAATATACATTCAGTCTGGCTTGCGTTCAAAATGTCCGATTGATTTTGTTATGAAGAGGACAAATGTCCTATTACTTCAGGATGGTCCAGGACATTTGTCCTATAGATACTGCTAAGGATGTACAACCCTGAAATCCCAAACCTTTAATTAACGTTAGACTAAAGGATGATGATAAACTCCCTGAAATGCAAAACATCAAAGTAAACAAAGCAGGAGTGTTTAGTTACTGACCAACATCAGTGAAAACAAAGCTACTGGTCCTGATGGCGTTCCTGGCAAGCTCTTAAAATTATGTGCCAATGAATTGAGTGAGGTATACCAACCACTTTACCAAGCTTCACTGGACCAGGGAGTAATACCTGATGAGTGGCGAGATGCGAGCATTGTTCCCTTATTCAAAAAGGGTGACAAAACAAAAGCAGAGAACTATAGACCTGTATCTCTTACATCCATATCAGCAAAACTACTTGAACACATAATATATAGTAGCATAATGGACCATCTTGACAAATATGACTTCTTAAATAACACCCAGCATGGTTTTAGACAGCGAAGGAGTTGTGAGACTCAACTTATAACAACTCTCAATGATTTTAATAACTGTCTTAACAACAGGCAGCAAATAGATGCAGTTTTATTAGACTTTTCTAAAGCCTTTTGATAAGGTTGACCATGAGGGCCTGCTGCTTAAATTAGAACACATCGGCATTGGCGGTTCTTTGCTAAAATGGGCTAGATCATTCCTCGTTGGGAGAACGCAGAAAGTTGTTGTGGAAGGGTCGTCATCCCATTGTAAACCAGTCTTGTCAGGTGTACCACAGGGAACTGTTCTGGGGCCCTTGTTTTTCTTAATTTATATAAATGACATAAGTAGAAATCTCTCTCCTGGAACTACTATAAGGCTTTTTGCAGATGACAGCTTAGTATATAGAACAATCAGAAGCAAGAATGATACACGCATTCTACAAGAAGATCTAAACGCTTTACAAGAGTGGGACAGAACTTGGAAAATGGAATTTCATCCCCAAAAGTGCCAAGTGTTGCGTATATGTAACAAACGCTCACCAATTAGATCAGATTATTCCATCCATAATACTATTCTTAAAGAAACTAATGCTGCAAAATATTTAGGCGTGATTATAGATAGTCGTCTCAAATGGAAAGAACATTACAATTTAGTATGTAAGAAAGCAAATAACATCTTAGCTTTCTTATACAGGAATATCAATGACTGCCCCCAAAAGGTTAAAGACGACTGCTACAAAACACTGGTTAGACCAGTACTGGAATATGGTTGCTCAGTTTGGGATCCTTACCATCTAAAGGATATTGATAACCTCGAAAAGATTCAGAAGAGAGCAGCACGGTTCGTAACAGGGAACCACATCAGAGAAAAGGGGAATACTAGGAAGAACATGAGGAGATTAGAATGGAAACCCTTAGAAGAGAGAAGAGCTTTTATCAAACTTAACATCTTCTTCAAAGGCAGAGCTAAAGTAATTGATATTCCAATGGAACAACTAGTATTGAATAAAAGTAGCACCAGGAGTGGCGGTCAATGTTATACCATACCTGCATCAAATATTGACAGCCACTTACATTCTTTTTATCCCAGTTCTGTACGGCTGTGGAACTCACTGCCGGGTGCCATCAAGATTGCCACAAATGCAATCTCATTTAAAAAACAAATTGATACGACAGTTTTGAGATCTGCATATTGACGATTTTCTATTTTTACTTCCCCAGATATTTTACTGTTACCTGGGCCTGAATTTGGCCATTGCTTTTAACTTCTTGAATATCGAGTGCGACCCCTTGTTGCCAAATTTGCTCCAGGGGCCAACAGTCTGAGTCGCACTATTTTATGTTATTTTATTTTACTTTTTAACATGCGCGCTGGTGATCTACTCGTTTTTGAGTGAACCAGTATTTTAGGAAGAAGAAGAAGAAGTGGTGTGCTATAGCCTGGTGCAACAAGCTGCATGCAGCAAGTAGAGTCAGCCACGCATGTGCTTGATAAAAGTGCGAGAATAGGACCAAAATGTTTCTTGCTAAAACCATAAAATATGATTATCCACATCAAGTAGGCTAAAGGCTGAAAATGCCTCCGATATGATATGATATGATATGATAGTTGTCTGGCGGATTTGGGAGGTGGCAAGCTAAGGGGAGGTCTGTAACTGCGTTGGGAAGGAAGCACCCAGGGTAGTCGATTCCCTCATGCAGGAGTCTGTGTCAAGTTGTTCATAAAGTCAGCATTTTTCTTTTTCCATGGTCAATCATGAGACTACGAAAACCGGTTTAATTATTGTAATCAGCGGACTGAAACCGATAGACACAGCAATGCAGAAACAGAACGCAGTTGTTCATCGTTTAATTGGAACAAGTCCACAGACACATCCACACAATTGGCAAGATGCAGTTAGTGTATGATTCATTTACCTATATTTTGGCTGAAAAAGTTGGTGGATGGATTGAGGGAGTGAGAAGGAGGTAGATTGTACATGTGGTAATATAAAGTACACAGGTAAGATTGCCATACCCTTCCCTCTTAGTCTTAAGCACAAAGAGATTAATCAGTTTAACTTGTTTGAAGCTTTGGCACTTCTGATAATAACCATTGACTTTTTTTCAAATAAAATTTTACTCAAAAGCAAACAGTTCACTGTTTCAGGATCAGGATCAGGGGCGTTGTATCAAATACAACTTAGCCTATTAGGTTTTTTACGCCTCTTCTGTATGTATATATCCTTCTTCTTTTTTTTTGTGACCGTTGGTCCAGTCATAGGCTAGCTCAGACCTATTATCCATCAAATTCATATCTAATTTTTGTTAATAATTCATGTTTATCTATGAGGTTCTTAAAAACATTAATACTAGGTGCATGTTTGATGTTAAGTGTTAGTTCATTCCAAAAATTGGTTACTCTATTAATTAGTAAAAGTAAATTTTCTTAAATTAGTTCTGGAATATTGTTTAAATATCTTATCTTCACTGTTCCTTGTAACATTCTTCTGCGGAGTACAAAAAAAGCATGCTTTGTCAACATCATCAATTCCATTAAATGTCCTGTATGCTTGAATCAAGTCTCCTCGTATTCTTCTTGCCTTAAGTGTTGGAAGTTGCAGATATTATGTAATCTTTCCTGATATGAGTAATCTTTTATATTATGAATCATCTTGGTTGCTCTTCTTTGTACCTGTTCTAGAGCTTCTGATCATCTCTTTAGCATTGGAAACCATACAGTGTTGCCATATTCAAGAACAGGTCTAACTTGTGTCTTATATAATTGCAAAAAAGTGTCCTTTTCTATAAATGTAAAGGTTCTTTTTATTATTCCAATCATTCTGTTAGCCTTATTAATACTATTTACAATATGATTGTCAAATAGCAAATTTTTGTCAAAAGTCACAAAAGTTTCATTCCATATTTTACCCCATTTTGGAAGTAAAATCACAGGTTGGGCATGAGTAGGAGGAAATTTTACCATCAGATGACTGGCAGGTTGACTATAGATCCATTTGGATCAGTTAAAGTTTTTTCCCACTATTAGATTGATCGTCTATTATTTGTCTGACTTTATTCAAGTTTAAAAGGCTGTGCCAGTCTTGAATAAAAGTTACTGTGCGTTAGGTTTGCTTATGGGAGCAAAACATACCCCACTTGTTTACTGTTTATCGTTTACTGTTCCCTACCTCATTTCATTTCCGAATTTGTTTTGATTAAATCGAGGTTATTTGTATTTGTTTCTGTCCGTCTGTGTGTTTGTCTTTTGATCTCCCTTGCATCTTTGGGTGGATCCTCAAGCGTAGGCTCAAAGATTGTCCCCTACATTTTATATTATTTGCATAATGCCTTTAGTTTTTCAGCAACTTTTTTTCCTCCCCACACTTTCGTTTGGTTTCATTTGCTACTCTTCGCTGGCTGCTTTGGGGGTGCTATTGGATTCTTTTTGCACCCTTGGTGGTGAGAACACCACAGTATCATGGACTGAGGTGTGTCACTATTTGACGCCAGGAGTGCAGACACAACCAGCCGTGTCTCCCTGATGAGTTCCGCCCCAGCGGACGAAAGGCCTCGGAGCAGGCAATACAAATATATCTGCCTTCAAAAGGGATTGCAATGGTTCCCTTATGCAGCTAGTGAAGAGTTTTCATATCTGTAACATATTTTCTTAATTTCATGTTCCCAGTTTCTCCATTTTCAACCCCCCCTCCTTAAGTCCAAATCTTTGCCAAGTCATTACTATGAAGACAGTTCAGTTGTTGGCCTGTGCTTGTTTTTTTCCCCACTATTAGATTGTTCGTCTATGTATTTGTCTGACTTTATTCAAGTTTAAAAGGCTGTGCCAGTCTTGAATAAAAGTTTCTCTGTGTTAGGTTTTCTTATGGGAGCAAAAAATACCCCACTTGTTTACTGTTTATCGTTTACTGTTCCCTACCTCATTTCATTTCCGATTTTGTTTTGATTAAATTGAGGTTATTTGTATTTGTTTCTGTCCGTCTGTGTGTTTGTCTTTTGATCTCCCTTGCATCTTTGGGTGGATCCTCAAGCATAGGCTCAAAGATTGTCCCCTACATTTTATACTGTTTGCATGCCTTTAGTTTTTCAGCAACTTTTTTCCTCCCCACACTTTCGTTTGGTTTCATTTACTACCCTTCGCTGGCTGCTTTGGGGGTGCTATTGGATTCTTTTTTGCACCCTTGGTGGCGAGAACACCACAGTATTATGGGCTGTGGTGTGTCACTATTTGACGCCAGGAGCGCAGACACAACCAGCCGTGTCTCCCTGATGAGTTCCGACCCAGCAGACGAAAGGCCTCGGAGCAGGCAATACAAATATACCTGCCTTCAAAAGGTATTGCGATGGTTCCCTTATGCAGCTAGTGAAGAGTTTTCATATCTGTAACATATTTTCTTAATTTCATGTTCCCAGTTTCTCATCTTCAATCTTCCCCCCCCCCCCCCCCCCCCCCCCCCCCCCCCCCCCCCCCCCCCCCCCCCCCCCCCCCCCCTCCCCCCCCCCCCCCCCCCCCCCCCCCCCCCTCTTAAGTCCAAATCTTTGCCAAGTCATTACTATGAAGACAGTTCAGTTGTTGGCCTGCGCTTGTTTTTTTCCCACTGTTAGATTGTTCGTCTATGTATTTGTCTGACTTTATTCAAGTTTAAAAGGCTGTGCCAGTCTTGAATAAAAGTTACTCTGTGTTAGGTTTTCTTATGGGAGCAAAAAATACCCCACTTGTTTACTGTTTATCGTTTACTGTTCCCTACCTCATTTCATTTCCGATTTTGTTTTGATTAAATTGAGGTTATTTGTATTTGTTTCTGTCCGTCTGTGTGTTTGTCTTTTGATCTCCCTTGCATCTTTGGGTGGATCCTCAAGCATAGGCTCAAAGATTGTCCCCTACATTTTATACTATTTGCATGCCTTTAGTTTTTCAGCAACTTTTTTCCTCCCCACACTTTCGTTTGGTTTCATTTACTACCCTTCGCTGGCTGCTTTGGGGGTGCTATTGGATTCTTTTTTGCACCCTTGGTGGCGAGAACACCACAGTATTATGGACTGTGGTGTGTCACTATTGACGCCAGGAGCGCAGACACAACCAGCCGTGTCTCCTGATGAGTTCCGACCCAGCAGACAAAAGGCCTCGGAGCAGGCAATACAAATATACCTGCCTTCAAAAGGGATTGCGATGGTTCCCTTATGCAGCTAGTGAAGAGTTTTCATATCTGTAACATATTTTCTTAATTTCATGTTCCCAGTTTCTCCATCTTCAAACTCCCTCCCCCCCTTCCTTAAGTCCAAATCTTTGCCAAGTCATTACTATGAAGACAGTTCAGTTGTTGGCCTGCGCTTGTTTTTTTCCCCACTATTAGATTGTTCGTCTATGTATTTGTCTGACTTTATTCAAGTTTAAAAGGCTGTGCCAGTCTTGAATAAAAGTTACTCTGTGTTACGTTTTCTTATGGGAGCAAAAAATACCCCACTTGTTTACTTTTTAAGAACAACTAACAAAAGAACTAGGAGACTGGCTGTTAATAACTGAAGTAGCAAAGTTCTGAACATAGCTGTCAAAAATCTTTAAAATCTGTGCAATAGAAAAACTAATGTGTACCTTTCAGAATTTGACCATGCTCATGTTACTTACATTAGTTGGTTTTGTCTTGAGACCTTCACAAGGTGGGGTTCTGAGTGAGGATGGCTCACATTGTCACTGGCTGTTTTCATCTGTGATATTATATCTAGGAACAGTGTAGGTGGTAGCTGTTTCGCTCAGTCACTGCAACAGTATCACACCCAAAAGAGGGGGAGGGAAAGTCCTTGTGCACCAGCTGCTTCTATCAAATCCTACTGGCGGTTAATTTCTTTCAACAGCCTTTGCGGCTGTGGCTAGTTGTTAAGATCAGTACCAATGAAAAAATTTTTTCAAGAAGTTATTCGTTTCATCAAAAATTAGAATCAAATTAACTGTATAGTTCTGTACAAAATATACTGTTCAAAAAAAGAAACGCAAAATGCCAAGCTGCCGATTTGAAACACAATTTATTGAAGCTCAGTGTGACAACACGTTTAATGTGAAAATGACAAAAACAGGTCATCAGTAGGACAGAAGTCTCCCCTGTAATGCTGTGGTAAAGAACCAGCCCCAGACCCTCAGGGAAATCGCCAGGCCGCTTCCAAAGTCAGTAACGGGTGTGACCCCCTCTTGCTGCAATGGTAGCCTGGCATCTGCGGGGCAATGAAGCAATAATGTTCCTGATTGTCTGCTGTGGGATGGCCGCCCACTCGGCCTGCAATGCCCGGAACAGTTCATTTGGAGTCGGTGGGGCGTTGGCCCTCACTCTCAGGCGTCTGTCCAAAACGTCCCAAACGTGCTCAATAGGATTCAAATCCGGGGAAAGAGAGGGCCAGGCCAGGGTGTTGATGTTGTTGGCGGTAAAGAAGGCTGTGGTCAGGCGTGCTGTGTGGGGCCTGGCGTTGTCCTGCTGGAACACGGCCCTGGGAGTGGCCATTAGAGGCAGGACGCGTGGCTGAACAATGACCTGGACGTACTGCTGGGCTGTCAGGTGACCTTCCACGCGCACCAGCGGGCTCCTGCCTGTGTTGCTGATGGCCCCCCATACCATGACATTGCCGCCACCATGCGGAGGTGCCTCGTCGACGCAGTTCTGCTGGTTGCGTTCATTAACCCGGCGGTAAACCCTTCGCCTCCTGTCATGGCGCTGCAGCAGAAACTGTGACTCATCCGAGAACCAGACGTGTCGCCAATGGTTCCTCAGTGTCCAGTGTCTGTGTTGCGTAGCCCATTGCAGTCTGGTCTGTCGATGGCGCCCCGTCATTACGTTGCCACGTAGGGGCCTGTAAGCCCTTAGCCCAGCAGCATGCAGCCTGTTCCGGACAGTCTGGTCGGAGATGCGACGGACACCAGCGCATGCCTGGACAGTGGACGAGGCCGGCAGGAAGCGATTGCGGAGATGTCTGAGCCGTATAAAGCGGTCCTGGGCTGGCGTTGTGATATGAGGTCGGCCTGACCTCGGGGCATCAGCTGTTGACCCTGTCCTCTGGAAGCGAGTCCAAAGTCGGCATATGGTACTGGGGGAGACATTCAAAGCATGGGCCACATCAGTTGCACTCTGACCAACTTGCAAACGACCCAGGGCGTTTTCTCTCTCTGCTGGGCTCAAACGTGGCATGCTGTTTTTTGGTACGGTGTGCCTGCCGGTTGCCAAAATGACCCGGCTTTTATACTGCACTATGACCATGGTGTGTGTGTGTTCACCACTGAGTTGGGCATGCTTTGCAGGCGAAACAACAGAACCACAACCCAATGTTTGCACTGTCGCACCTGGCCCACAACACGCACGTGCACATAGTGACAACCTGAATCAATGTTATCCTAGCACGTCGACGTTCAAGACATACATCAGGGCCGGTTTTTGGCGTGTTCTCAACTGTATGGTCCACCCCAGGTGGCAAAATTTCATTTTGCGTTTCTTTTTTTTGAACAGTATATAGGTTCTGAGGAGGAAACTAACCCATTGTCCAAAGAACAGGTTAAATTAGTTGGTCCTGGGCAAGAGCACTCTTCTCTCCTGTTGTCAGACTGTAAAGAACGCCAGTCTGAACAGTCCCCAGAAGAGGAACCTGAAAGGCAAACCAGACTTTTGTCAGTCAGTGTGCAAATGATCATGGTCTGTTCTCTTAAATCATGTTAAGGCACTGAAGTTCAAGGGTGTGGTTTTCATGGGGGATATGCCCATCTAGGGGTCAGTAAGTAGCTCAGCCAGTTGCTGTGGATAGAGAAACCATGTGGGAGTCCACTTAGGAATGCAGGATACTATTACGGCTGGAGAGCATGGGCTTGAATCTGGCCCATTAGCTCTGTTCTTGTTACCCAGGGTTCCCTCCCTCTCTAAACCCATCAGGTTTTTGTTCCTCCACCAGCCCATGGTCTCTCCCTGATGCACGACCACACACACAGACACACACACACACACACACATACACACACACACACACACACACACACATGCATGCATACATAAGAGCTAGCACACATTGAAACACAGGCTTACACACACACACACACATGCATGCATGCATACATAAGAGCTAGCACACATTGAAACACAGGCTTACACACACACACACACACATGCATGCATGCATACATAAGAGCTAGCACACATTGAAACACAGGCTTACACACACACACATTTTTGTGCATGCTCACACTCGCACACAGAGTAGTGCCAGAAACCATCATACTGTGAACATTTTTTGCTGTCAGTTATGTTCAGGTTGGCGCCATGTTTCAGGGGATGTCATCACTTCAGATCATGGTTTCATGCGCGGCCATGGCACGATCACGGAGGAGGACAACCTGAAGGCAACAGTGGCCGGAGTGGTGCAGAGAGTAAATCGCTTGGTCAGCGTGCATCCTCTCAAAGCTCGCTATGTTGGAGAGATTGGCGACGTTGTCATTGGTCGTGTTATAGAGGTAGGTTCAAAGCAGTTTGATTCCTGGTGTGTGTCGTAGTAAATGAAAAGGTGGTTTTGTATGGATGGATGGGTGGGTGCGCATAAGCATGCACAGAGGTGGGCATGTGTGTGTGTGCTCTGTGTTTGTGTGTATGTAGGTCTGGCAAAAAAGGCCAGTAAAATCATAAAATGGGTATGTGTAAATTGTAATCGATACGGCGTTGTACTCTCATACTAGACTGATTTGTTTCAGTGAACACATATCCATGCTAGAATTCCAGACTGATGAAATAGGTTTTGAAAATGAAAAAGATAAAGGAAACATGCGTGTGCCACTGTGGGTGTGTGTGTGGGTGCTTCGAGTACTTCAAAAACTGAAACTTTTGACATTTTCTTCCAAGCATCAGGCTTTATAGTTTGTCATAACTCTGTGGAAGTCATTTTGAATACACTCATAGATACACTCATTCATATCCATTGAAGTTGATCTAGATAGACAGTAAAGACATAATTCTAATTACTTACATATCCTATGAAAACTGTGTTTGACATTAACTCTGCCATATATGGATTCACAAACGCGCGCGCACACACACTAATGGCCCTATTTTTCAGAGTGCAGAAGTTGGTATGGTCTCAGTTAATGCCAGATAGTGCGCCATGTGTATTAAAATATTTTTAAAAGAGAGGTTTGTTAATTTATTATATTTCTGCGAGCCGTCATGCATAATATTTCTACAACCATCAGATGTGACATTGCACAGCTGTAACTGTTCGTAGTGACATCATGGGATTGCGAAACTTGGTACATTACCCTCAAACAGTTTTTCCTCAACACACTTCTCTCCTCTCCCTTAGCTCAGTGCTCACAATAAAATTAAATGACAGTGTGTGAAATTTTTGAGTGAAAAATGACCAAGAGTGTTTTGCTCCTACTCCTAGTGACATGAACCCACTGGTAACAATGTCTTGGCATTGTGAACCCATTGTTAACTATATCCTGCATCCTTCTCAAATATCCATTGCAGTCTTCATAGCTCTTTGGTAACTCCTCCCCTATTTGCATTTGTAAAACTGCATTTAAAGCAGCTGAAAAGATTAGACTGGAGGAATGATACATTCGATGTGGCCAGTTTGGCTCTGGCACAAAGATGTGCGCAACTGACCCGTGGCTATGGTAGTGGATAGCATCACTTGCTGTGAGGCTTGGAGGTGAGGGTTAGAATCCTATTAAGGGCACATGGTTTAGCGCTTTTCTGCCCTATTTTCTTCCTCCCAGAGTTGAGTCTACTGTAGCTCACTTGGAAAGACTGGAACTATGTTTTTATAAACTGTGGAAGTGGAAAGACAGTTGAATTTCATCCACTTAATGGATGTTCCAGATTATAAATTGTGTCAAAAACAATTATCAGAAGGTGGACTGCAGGCAAGATGCTACGCAAAGAATACTAGAACAGATTAATATAGGTGACTTTGATCATTGTTATTGTCATGTTGTCTTATTTTGTGTTTACAAGTCTGGCCCAGAGAAAAGGTGGAAAACATGTTGCCTTGCGACAACCTTTGGATGGAAAATGTGTTGTCTTGCCATCTCTAGATTTACTCATTTGTGATTTTAAAGGTGTCTGTCAAGTATACTTTTAATCTTTTTGTGTGTCTTATCTAACATGGGCCCAGCTTAAGGCATTGCTTCTTCCTTCATGCTCATTCAGCTCACGCATACAAACTGCACAGCCACATCCAAGTTCGTCCTTCTGCAGCCTCAACTCCTGCAGTCCAGAAGGAGCAATCAGTATCATGAGGCAGCCCAGTAGAAGGAAGACTGCACTGCTAACAAGTCACTTCAGCAGTGGTCAGTGGTTCCAGTTGTGATCCAGCACCTACTGCTAGTCCGCCTACTGACAACAATAACAATATTGTTGGGTTGGGGAGCCAGGGTGAGTGTCCCCCACCAGAGGGTGCCGCCACATCCCGTGGGCAGTCTCCATGAACTTCCTCAATATCGAAGGCTTCAACACCAGCAAGATTAGTCAGGAAATTTGTGCGCTAGTGAATTATACTTTATCATGTGTTCCAGTCTTCCTATTCATGCCAACAGCACACTCAACTTTGGTAGAAGCTGGGATGGGGCACAAAAATCTCACAAATACATGCCTCCAATAGGAATTGAATCCACAACCCATGTGATCACAACACTAAACATTGCAGTTGGGTGGCTGGTCCATGTTTATATTCTTTGATGTGGAGTTGGTCGTTCCAGGTGGGGACCAGGAGGTGAATGTCTTTAATGTGGTGTTGATTGTTCCAGGTGGGGACCAGGAGGTGGAAGTCTTTGATGTGGAGTTGATTGTTCCAGGTGGGGACCAGGAGGTGGAAGGTGGATGTCTTTAATGTGGAGTTGATTGTTCCAGGTGGGGACCAGGTAGAAGGTGAATGTCTTTGATGTGAAGTTGATTGTTCCAGGTGGGGACCGGGAGGTGGAAGGTGGATATCTTTGATGTGGAGTCGATTGTTCCAGGAGGTGGATGTCTTTAATGTGGAGTTGATTGTTCCAGGTGGGAACCAGGAGGTGGAAGGTGGAAGTCTTTGATGTGGAGTCGATTGTTCCAGGTGGGGACCAGGAGGTGGAGGTCTTTAATGTGGAGTTGATTGTTCCAGGTGGGGACCAGGAGGTGGAAGGTGGAAGTCTTTGATGTGGAGTCGATTGTTCCAGGTGGGGACCAGGAGGTGGAAGTCTTTGATGTGAAGTTGATTGTTCCAGGTGGGGACCAGGAGGTGGAAGGTGGATGTCTTTAATGTGGAGTTGATTGTTCCAGGTGGGGACCAGGAGGTGGATGTCTTTGATGTGGAGTCGATTGTTCCAGGTGGGGACCAGGAGGTGGAAGGTGGATGTCTTTGATGTGGAGTCGATTGTTCCAGGTGGGGACCAGGAGGTGGAAGGTGGATGTCTTTGATGTGGAGTCGATTGTTCCAGGTGGGGACCAGGAGGTGGAAGTCTTTGATGTGGAGTTGATTGTTCCAGGTGGGGACCAGGAGGTGGAAGTCTTTGATGTGGAGTCGATTGTTCCAGGTGGGCACCAGGAGGTGGAAGTCTTTGATGTGGAGTCGATTGTTCCAGGTGGGGACCAGGTGGAAGGTTGATGTGGAGTTGATTGTTCCAGGTGGGGACCAGAAGGTGGATGTCTTTAATGTGGAGTTGATTGTTCCAGGTGGGGACCAGGAGGTGGATGTCTTTGATGTGGAGTTGTTTCAGGTGTGGACCAGGAGGTGGAAGGTGGATGTCTTTGATGTGGAGTCGATTGTTCCAGGTGGGGACCAGGTGGAAGGATGATGTCTTTAATGTGGAGTTGATTGTTCCAGGTGGGGACCAGGAGGTGGAAGGTGGATGTCTTTGATGTGGAGTCGATTGTTCCAGGTGGGGACCAGGTGGAAGGTTGATGTCTTTAATTCTTTCCAGCCGACCGCGGCTCGACGGCAGGATTCCCTGCTGCCGGGCGCCGCGCGCCGCTCTCATTCCCTGCCGACGCACAGATTTGGCCACTTTTTAATTTATTTTTACGGTAGCTCTACAACGACCGACGGTCTTGTGTTAGGTGTCACAGGAAAGAACAAACACTCAACTCCAATCATCACCAGATCCACTTTGTAATAAGATTTCAAGCGCGTCATTGCGCAAAGAAATTGCTACCACCCCTTTGCCTGACCGACATTTTTTCTGGCACAGGAAATACGTGCCGCGCGTGCCACGTGGCGTTGCCGTCAGTTCCTTTGTTTCAAAGCTGGGGTCAGCCAAGTTCACAATAGGCCACTGAAAGTATGGTCGACAACTCGTTCCAACATCCCCAAGACTAGTTACAGAGGTTATTTCCCTTGGACCATTTCATGGAAAGTGTAGGAATTTTTTATGTTCCCATCGTCTGATTGTGGACGACACGGCAGAATGTCTGCTGTCTGTCCGTCGTCCGGACTTGGACGACTCGCCTCAAGGGAGAGAAATCCTGTCGTCCACTTTTGTCACGACTCGACTGGTAAAGGTCAATGTGGAGTTGATTGTTCCAGGTGGGGACCAGGAGGTGGAAGGTGGATGTCCACACAAAGTTGGACGCCGTCCTCATGCTGTCCTCCGTCAACTTGCCAGGAGGTGAACTGCGCCGGAGGTCAGAGGAAGATGAACGGATGATGCGGCACTACCTGCAGGAAGGGGACCTCATCAGTGCTGAGGTGCAGAACGTCATGTCCGATGGCACCCTGTCCCTGCACACCCGCAGTCTCAAGTACGGGAAGCTGGGGCAAGGCGTTTTGGTACAGGTAAGAGTCTGTGTTAGAGAGGTGAACTCCAGGTCTGATGTGGGCTTGTTGTTGTTTCCTGTGTGTGTGTGCGTGAAGTATGTTTATACATGTGCAGACCTGCTAGCAGTCACCCTTTAGGTGTGTATACATGTAGATTAGATGCCCACTGCACAGATTCTGAAATCAATGATGTAGTGTCAGTGTTCAGTGGATCATGGAAATGTGAAAATACCCAGCATGCACATTCAGGGAAGATGAGCAACATTTGTCATTGCCAACTTCTTTGTGATGCAACACTCCACAAAAACATTGTTCATATGTCTGTTGCAGAACCTCTACAATCTGTTGCTAATCATCTTCGGATGATGTGTCCCATCGACTCCTATTCCAGAGGTTCTCTAGCATATTATTAAACTACTGGTGCATTGCGCCGGGAAAAATATTGATGTAATCAATTGTGAACCCATTAATAAATGGGTGAAGTCATAGATCAGTGGCACAGACCTCCTCACCAGTTTCTTACCTAAAATTTGTATTGTTTCTGGCATCGACCAACAGTTGTCCGTTTCATTTACTCCAAACGTTATACTTAGAATCTTATTTTGTT
Source organism: Conus ventricosus (assembly GCA_018398815.1). Lineage (NCBI taxonomy): Eukaryota > Metazoa > Mollusca > Gastropoda > Neogastropoda > Conidae > Conus > Conus ventricosus. The sequence continues at coordinate 2,486,859 of CM031600.1, forward strand.
TGCATGGGGAAGCCTCTTGAACCATGATTGTTGAAGCGCACAGTCGTTTCTGTTTACCTTTGATTTTTGTGTAGTAGATTGTCATCTCCATTAGTCTACTAGCTTACCAGTGCTCACAACTTTTGCGTCCTGCTAATATACCCACCATTGACAATGCTTGTTGTAAAAGATTGTGTGCGCGTCACTGTGTGCATTTTTATGTGATGCATGCATGCTTGTGTGTGCTTATGTGCGTGCGTGTGTAAGACTCTGCTCATGCCAATAAAAATGACCAAATTAGGAAATAAAATGTGATCTCTTGATTTTAATGAAAAATGAAATTTAGCTTAGTGTCACATTTGAAATTAGGTCATGACAGCCTAAGGCTATCATTTACCACTACAAATGTAGACCAACTTTTGATAGAACTTGGCAGTTGTTTGGGGAACAACTGCCGAGTCTGTACTAGTCGCATGTGGAAAGTCATAGAATTTACTCAAAAAAAACGCGTTTTCAGGACTGGAAAGTGACAGAATAACAGTCCAAGTCATGGAAAAAGTTACAACAAATAAAGCCTTCAAGAATCACATGTTTGGAGTTTGCACATACATGTGTGCAAAAATCTTAAAGAACCTATAAAATGTTAGACTTGACTGAAAGGTCCATTTTGATAACCACTGGAATTAAATTTGTGTGTGAAAGTAGCATATTTACAGTCTTCGAAATTTCTCAAAATCAGAAAACGGCTTGGAAAAGCCATAAAATTTTGAACGTGTATGAAACCTGTTTTATGGACAATCATTGTCTAGGCACCGATGGAATATGCCAAATTTGACATGCTCCACATTCATTTTGACAAACTGCTTTTTTCACCTGTAAGGGAGAGTAATTGGCCGAGGCCAGGCCAATTCATCATTTAATGTCTGACCACCACACTGTGTTCAGTGATAGCTTGTTGGCATCAGCTGGGATGTTTTTTGCTACTTGTAAGTGTTTTGAATTTGGTAACAAAACTTCCTTCACATCCTTGAGAAAACTGAACATTCATGGTTAAGAGATGGCTTATGGCCTGCCAAACAAACTGACCCGATATGTCATTAAGTTGTAACATTTGTTTGGAGGGCAGATAACCTTTTCTTCTTTGTTTCACCTTGTTGCCATCCAAACTGACCTGTCCAAAATAAATGTGCACTTTTCAGTCCTACAGAAAATGCGAGGTGTTGAACGTGTTAAATGTCCTACTGCGGATCTAATGCTTCATTGTGGTGTTCATGTAGGTGCCAGCCTCATTAGTAAAGCGTCGGAAAACTCATTTCCACACTCTGCCATGCGGTGTGAAAATCATCCTCGGTAACAACGGTTACATTTGGCTGACTCCCACAGTCCACGAGTCCAACACTGGAGGTTACACGGTTGACCTTAGTCCAGTCTCGCGCAATGACAGGGAGGAGATGGCCCGCCTTCGCAACTGTGTGCTGGCTCTTGCAGACCAGAAGATGCTCCTGTTTGATACTAGCATCATGTACGCCTACGAGGAGTCTCTCCACTTTGAAAGCAAGATGCTGCTGAAGGTGGAAGTGGCAGCAGAAATTGCTGAACTGTGTCAGCAACGGTTACAGCAAGAGGGCTACAAGTGACAGATTCAAATGTGTGCAGGTATCATGGGCACGATTGATTGGACAAGTTGCTTCAGGTTTGGAGGTTGTACAGAAACGTATGTGAATTTTGGAGGTTGTACAGAAGTAAATGTTAGCGTGTGAATGCATAGGGCTAAATGGCATGTTTGGCTCTGGAGTATGACGAGCAGGATGTGCCACCTGTTATTTTCACATTCTAGACAGGTAAGCACCTAATCAAACACTTAAAATCACACCAGTTCTAGTTTATATTATTCTTTTTTCAGTTACAATTTTCATTCTGCATGTCATGTTCACATACTATCAGTTGAAAAGTTGTGTATATCATAAACCTGTTTTTTTTTTTAACTTTCCGTCTGTTAATTCACCTGACAATATACTTAATTGTATATTGTTTAAAAAAAAAAATCAATGCAAGATTTAACCTTTACACTAGTTATTTAACAACATACTATTAAGTATTAATACTATTAAGTATGTTGTCCAATGAATTTACAGAAGGAAAGTTTGAAAAAAAAGTTATGTATGTATAAGATGCACAACTTTTCAACTGTTAGTATTTGAACATGACAGGCAGAATAAAAATTTAGTAACTGAATAAAGAATAAAATAAACCAGAACTGGTGTGCTTGTGAGAGTTTGTTTAGCTGCTTACTTGTCTAGAATGTGAAAATAACAGGTGAAAACAGGTGGCACATCCTGCTTGTCATACTCCAAGAGCTTGTTCAAGTAAACCAGTCAATGATGTTCCACAATATCCAGAAATAAGTTGCAGCCTTTTTCAAACGAAAGTAAGAGTGGATTGTGCCAATGCTTCCATGCAGGTAATCCAGGTAAGAATGAATAAGGAACAGTTCAGTTTTCACATTGAAATCATGTGCTGCTAACACAAAAATATCCAAAAATGGTCACTATCCACAAATGTAATAGTTAGCTCACTGTCGTCGTTTAGGTTCGAAATGTTCAGGATCATCTGAAAGCGCTACACTTGAGTTTTTCTTCCCCACTGAATGGCATGTTGACATTCCCCTCCCCCTTATCACCACTCAGTCAATGTCCATATCGGTCTCAAAATCAGGATTACATGGCGACTGATAGTTCATTCCAAATGTTCACCTGCTTTTTCCACAACGGCAAAAAAAATTATCTTCAAATTCCTTATTCTATGGGCGCCGCCATTGTTTGCCAGAGGATCGAGTGGTGCTCAGAGCTTGTTCAGTCATTTATGCAAATCAGTTTGTCATTGAGCCATAGTTTTGTCAGTGAAAGTAGGTCAGCAAGGCTAATCCTTATGTGGTGACAGCCATGACTAAGCATAAGGGTTAACACTAGAATTACTATTGTCATATCACCAACAGTGGTGGTAATCCTCTATTTATAAAATATTCTCTTTATTCATCATTACTATTTTAACTTGCATTCTTTCCAAAGGCATCGTTTTCATTTAACACCCATCTTGCACCAAATTTGAAATAAGCGACTGCTTGTTTTTTGCTTTCATTGTCCTGAATGTTATCTTGCCTTACGAAAATCTATGGGGTCAAAATGTGTTGCGTTTGGTCTTGCAGTTTCTCAAAATTTGTCCCCTCTTACGTTTGTGGAATCTGACCAAAGCCCATGTGTAATTTCTGTATATATACCTGCTGAGTAAAGTTTTGGTTATCAAGAGATATCAGTATGGCGACGTTTTGGGAAGAAAGCTCATGAACAAATGTCTGCTGCAGAAAATGCTGTATTTGATTAATGTTCTGTATAATACTGCGCTGCTTACTACACTCTCAAACACATCAACTCGCTACTACTCTAGTAGCAAATAACGCTCTTTCACCCTCAGTAAATAACGCTCTTTCACCCACAGTAAATAACGCTTTCACCCACAGTAAAATCACTTAAAAGAAAGGAAATGAGCACTACACAGCTGTTGGAATCGCAAAATACACAAACAGAAGCACAGGGAGCCATTTCAAAAGGGAACCAAATGAGAAAAGAAGGCTCCATTTCAAGAGAAAACCAAACAGGGAAAAAAAGTACAATTAAAATCAAACAAAAGTGTGGTCTTCATGCACAACCAATTATCTCACGATCAGTAGTTTTGAGAGCTGCCTACAGGGTCTCTCCTAAGCAATGCAGACACTCCGCAACAAACACTAACACATCCAACACTTGTTAATGCCTCCCTCACCCATCTAAATGTACCTTACAAACAACATTGAACAAAAAAGATTTGTTTCCCTTTCCTGGAACTCCAAGGCAAAAAAATATTCCCTTTCCTAAAACATAAAGGGGGGGGGAAAGAAACTATGTCAGTTGGGATACAAAGGTAACGCATTCCCCTCCGAGAGGCAGATGCTAAAAAGCTTCATTGTTATCGAATATAGCAGAATAAACCTGCATGGCCATTAAGTACCCTTTCCATCAAATGCTGAACCTTCAAATGTTGAACCTTGCACCTGAAGTTGCAGAATACACACTATTGTACCGTTAATCTGCTCTGCATGAGAATGGTTACAGTAGTTCCAGCCAATGCAATGCACATCACTATTACTTAGTGTCACATGCATTAATAACCTGAGCGTGTCTCTCCTACCCGATACATTCCACACAAGATAATCGTTCATAACATTCTACCACCATGAAACACATGCAAATCACACATACTAAACTCCTCCAGGTTAAAACCTACACTTCACAGGCCATGAACGGTTGAAAAATTCAGGGAGAAAAAACCTCCAAGATGTAAACAAAGCGGCGCTAATGCAGCCCATTTTTTCAAGCTAAAGTGGGCCGACCATTTTCTCTGCTCAGTGCTCCTCCTTGTGACAGATACAATCTGGACCTAGCTAAACATGAAGGATTACATTCCACCACTGCAACATCTTGCATTTCCATACCAATGTAAGCAAAATCTATGGCAACACTGTCATAACATGAACGGATTACAATAATAAAGTGCACACAAAGTGTGAAACAAGGTGTTCAGTCTAAAAATCAAATCCGAAGCCACTGTCATTTTTTCAGCTAGTATGGGATACAATCCATTTCAAAGTGTCAAACATCAATAAATGCAGCTGGGTCCACCCTAGAGAAGAAATGGCACAGATGAAGGGTCATACTCTGACACAGTTCATCAGCATGCACAGAAAGCATACACAAACCAAAGATTAGTGAAAACAAATAAATACAAATGAAACTTTAAAAACATAACAGCAGGCACAAGAGATATTCATGGGAACGCATGGTACTAAAGACAATGAGTATGGAATGGCTTTTGACAATCTTTCTTACACTGACATAGCAAAAGCAGATAAACAAAGCACGGCAAAACAGAAACTATGTGCCCACTGGTAACACACACTGTCAGCCAGTGATTTATTTACTATCCGACTGAATATGAAAACATTAGTCTACGATAATTGACAGGTACCACCAGAGAAGCCAGTTCAGTCTGTGTGAATACAGACATGCAGCAGCAGCGTGTTTCAGATTATATTTCCTACATTGTCAAATAATCAGCTGCATAAACATCACATGCATGGCCAAACCCCATGCCTGACCCCAAATATCTCAACAGTCATTGTTACCTTGTAAACAGAGCAAATTCCAATGATGCTGATCAGGTTTCTGTTCCTTTTTTTTTGTATTGCACATACATCCAGCAGCACTTTCAACTGAATTCCATGCTTACAATCTTGATGTTAACGCCAAAAGGAATTTGCAATATGAAAATTTGACTTTGCAATCCTGAACTGAAAATGCCAAATCAATTCAAGTCAAATTCATGGGTAGTGACTATTTTCAAGAAATGTAGGCAGCAACACAGTATTTCATTGCTGGCATATCTGCAACAGTACTCAAGAACAACTTACAGCACCAACTTCATTTGAACGAAAGAAAAAGGTTGCACTGACAATGTAGTTTTCAATGATAATGGTATCAATTCACAGTCTGACTAGTGTACAGCATTCACCAAAATATTGCATCAAGGATCAAAATTATTCAAACCCACCGATGCCACAGCAACCCAGGACTTTTACATCATAATCACAAGAGGCAGTATCACAATTCTCAGAGGGCAATACTATGCTATCACACACTGCAGACTTGTTGATCCAGAAACAGTTTGCCACCAAAATGAAAGACAAACAATTTTTCCCATGACATGAAAATTACACCACCACCTCTTCTACATGGATTTCATCTGGAAGCCAGCTTTGCAAAGATCACACACCTACTTCTAAGCAACTGAATTGGAACAAATGTTAAGAGATGGAAGATGGGGGAGGGGGCCCCTCAAAACGAAGAAAATCAAGTCTGAACTGTACTGATCTTATAAAAAAAAATGTTCAGAATACAAAAAGCATATCAAAGGTATACCACTGGTGGTGAACAAACTGAACCAAAAAACCAAAATGTAAACTGCATATCAAGAGGGGGAAGGCGCTGAAATGGATTTGATCACTTTCATGTTGGGGGGGACAGGAAAAGGTTGCCCTGATGTGCAACCCCAAAGCAGTCCATGCAGGTGGGCCGTCCTGTTGACATGGCTCCCATCAGGCCTTGGCCAGGCCAGCTTGTAAGTTGAGGAGAGAGGGTCGAGATGAGGTCTCAATGCGCTCCAGATCGTACAGCACCTCCAGAATACACCCGTCGCTCCATGCTTGCGCCCGGCAGCTGTCCTCGCAATACTGCAACCACACACATTACTTTAACACTCCAAACTCATCTGGGCTTATACTGCCATCTTTTCATGACAGTGTACAGGAAAAGAAATCATCAATGTTGTCAAGTTCATACTTGGCCTTGACACTGAGCATAGGGCTTCCTGTAGTTAGGCAACAGAAGTTGGGCAGTCCTAGGAAAGCTAACTTGCTTGTTTTTAAAAGGGAGTGATCATGGGATTTTGGACAGTCCCCGTTTGCTGTGTATATGATGTACACAACATAATAAAAGCACCCAAGCCAATTCTCTCACTTTCACATGCACGTGTCTGTAAAAACAGACACTGTTCGTGACAGAACATGACCACTCACTTTCCTATATGCAAGTGTTCAGTTAGACTACTGTTTGTGACAGAACATGACTACTCACTTTCCTATATGCAAGTGTTCAGTAAAACAGACTCTTCCCTGTTTGTGACAGAACATGACTACTCACTTTCCTATATGCAAGTGTTCAGTAAAACAGACTCTTCCCTGTTTGTGACAGAACATGACTACTCACTTTCCTATATGCAAGTGTTCAGTTAAACAGACTCTTCCCTGTTTGTGACAGAACATGACTGCTCAATGCACAGGGTGTAGTTCCAGTCACATGTGCATTTTTCTCCCTTGAATTACAAGTGACTTCAGAGATTCATTCATTTGTGCACTCAAAATGTATATGACACCATCATTCTGCAGCCAGTTTAATGACTTTTCTGAATAAAACTGATAAAATATGTGATATGTCTTTTTTTCTTTTTTCAACAGGTTGTCAGCTTTTGAAGACTTTGTTCACTACTGGCATGGAGATAAGATAAGATAATGTTGCTTATAGCCCAGCCGACCGCAGAGGGCCACATCAGGGCTGTCACCACGTTAAAATCAACTCACCAGTCATTTGGAAAAAAAAAAAAAAAAAAAATTTCACACATCGCATTAAATGACATCGTCTAGAAACGCACCAGAAATTGCATTAAAAATCTTTCTTCCGTAAAATCTTAAATCAGATGAAAAATGTTAATCTCTTTCAAAAACTCAAGGATCACGTCTGGCGGGACATCCCTGAACAGGATCTTCATGGACTCCGCTGTAAAATGTTTGTGTCTCACATCGTGCAAGTCCCAACACTCTAAAAGAACATGTTTCATTGTGAGTGGCGCATGACATGGAATGCACCACGGAGCTTCTTCACTCTTTAAAAGGTAAGCATGGGTAAAATACGAATGGCCGGTGTGCAGCCGGCACAGAACCGTTTCCTCTTTACGACCTCCCGACGTGGATGGAGGAAGTCCTTAAGGTTTGGACGGATCTGAAAGAGTTTGTTACTCGTCTGTGTGTTCCAATCCTCCTGCCAGAGGTCTCTCACATAATCGTTAACTTTGGGTTTCACATCTGAACAGGGGATATAAATGTTGGACAGTTTCTCTCTTGTGGCGTTCTTGGCTAAACGATCAACCATTTCGTTCCCGCCGATGCCAACATGACCAGGAACCCAAGCAAGAGTAATGTTGTGACCGTCCGCTTTCAACTTGCTAAAAAGTTCAAAGAAATGCAAAAGTTCTGGATGCTGAAGGTTGCGGCCAGCTATGGCTTCCAAAGCTGACAGCGAATCCGACAGAACCAGAAAGTCCCTCTTTGAAGAATGTGAGATTATCTTCAAAGCCAGTACCAGAGCAGTAAGTTCAGCAGAATAGACAGAAGCATCGGAATGGATATGTTCCAACAGTATCTGAGAAGGAGCCCCAGGGCAATAGGCTGCACAGGCCACTCCATCCTCAGACTTGGAACCGTCAGTGAAAACTTTTTGATAGGATGGGAATTTCGAACAGAGGTCAGCATACAATGCCTTGTACGCCAGAGAGCTGGTAGACTCTTTGCGAAAAGCTGCAAGATCGAAACGAATCTCTGGTGTGAAAAAGGTCCACGGAGGTTGATCCGGAAACTTGGAAAAATCGGAAACTACTCCCAGGTTTAGACCTGCATTCCGCACGTGAGGCTGCATACGAAGACCAAACGGCGGAATACATTTAGGGTTGTTTTCAAACTTACTTTGGAATGGAGGGTCAAAGACACAGTCATAGGCAGGATTCTGCGGTTCTGAGAACAGTCGGATATAATAATTTAAAGACAGTTTCAGCCTGCGGTTGGACAATGAAGGTTCGCCCGCCTCTGCGTACAGGCTGTACACAGGGGTGGTGCGGAACGCTCCAAGACAGAGACGAAGCCCTTGATGGTGGATAGGGTCCAAGAGTTCGAGGTAAGAGGGTCTTGCGGAGCCGTAGACAGCACAACCGTAGTCCAGTTTGGAACGGACCAAGGCTCTGTAGAGGTGCAGCAAAGTTTTCTTATCAGCGCCCCAGTCAGTGTGCGCTACGACCCGCAGAATATTCAGAGCTTTCTGGCAAGAAGTTTTGAGGTTTTTGATGTGGCTGAGAAAGTTCAGTTTCTGGTCAAAAATGACCCCCAGAAATTTGGCCTCTTTAACAGCTGGAATGGAAGATTTCCCTACTTGAAGTTCAGGATCTGGGAAAAACTGACGGAAATTATGGAAGTGAATACACTGCGTCTTTGTTGGAGAAAAGGTGAAACCGTTTTCATCCGCCCATCGATGGATTTTATCTACGCAAAGCTGGAGCCTGCGCTGGACACTCGGGTACAGGCTTCCAGTTGCGTAGACAGCGAAATCATCCACAAACAATGAGCAGTCTGAACCCTGCTGAACTGATTTCACAATGTTGTTGATTTTAATACTAAAGAGGGCAGGAGACAGTATGCTCCCCTGGGGAACACCCAACTCCTGCTCGTGGACATCAGAGAGAGTGGTGCCAACCCGGACCTGAAACTGTCGTTCTGCCAAAAAATTTTGAATAAAAAGCGGAAGATGACCTCGAAAACCCAGATCGTGGAGATCATGAAGTATCCCCGACTTCCAGGTGGTATCGTAGGCCTTCTCCAAGTCGAAGAAAATTGCCACTGCATGCTGTCTGTTTAAAAAAGCGTTTCTAAGTGTAGATTCCAGACGAATCAAATGGTCAACTGTACTACGATGTTTGCGGAAACCACACTGTTCTTTCGCCAAAAGGCCATCGGTTTCGAGTTTCCACATGAGCCTAGCATTGACCATTTTTTCCATCAATTTACAGACACAGCTGGTCAAAGCTATGGGACGGTAGTTAGATGGATTAGAAAGAACTTTTCCAGGTTTGGGGATGGGAATAATGAGGGCTTTCCGCCAAGAGGGTGGAAAGCAACCTGTAGTCCACACGTGGTTGTATACCTGTAACAGGATGTTCAGACCTTCTTGCGGAAGATGTTTCAATAGTTGATAATGAATGTCATCTATACCTGGAGAGGAATCGCTGCAAGAGAGTAAGGCAGATTTCAGCTCGTTTAATGTGAAAGGAAGATTGTAGTCTTCCATGTTGTCAGATGAAAAGTTGCAGGGTGATTTTTCTTTTAGGGCTTTGTTTTTGACAAAAGTGACTGATTTATTAGAAGAGGAGGAATTCTTTTCAATGGTTGAAGCAAGCAGATTAGCAACTGCTTTCTTCTCTGTTATTAAAGAATCCGAAAACTTGAGATGGTTCACAGTGGGACAGGTGTTCTTCCCTTTGATTTCTTAATGATGTTCCACACTTTTTTCTTGGAAGTTTTTGATGTCAGCCTGGAGCAGAAGCTTCTCCAGGACCGACGTTTACTGATTTTAAAAGTGTGTCTCGATTTAGCACGGAGTTTCTGATGGGCTCGAGCATTGGGACCCGAAGGTCGTTGGTATACCTGACGCTGAGCTCGTTTTCTAACTTTGGAAATTTGTTGGCATTCTGAATCGAACCAGGGTGTTTTTGGCATTTGAAGTTTATCGGAAGACACTGGAATACAGGCCTTAGCACATTTAATCATAGTGTTAGTCAGTGATTCAGCTGGGTCAGGACTCTGAAAAAATCAGTGTCCTGGAACTCCTTAGAAACAGTGGCTGCAAAGAGATCCCAGTTTGCTTTCTTATAATTTAAATGCTGAGAGACAGAGACGTGTTCAGTTATTACAGGTTGTAGAAGGACAGGGAAATGGTCACTTCCGTGCAGATCATCATGGACAGACCACTCATAGTCTAGGACCAGCGAGGGGTCACAAACCGACAAATCTAAACACGAAAGTGAACCTGTGGAAGAATGGAGGTAAGTTGCAGATCCGTCGTTCAGACAACACAAATCCAAATCCGAAAGGACATCCTCAATCAGCAGACCTCTGGATGACGAACCGGTACTACCCAAAGAGGGTTGTGACCGTTAAAGTCACCCAACAGCAAAAAAGGTCGAGGAAGTTCCCCTAACAGACTGACAAGGTCCTGACGACAAACCGGGACAGATGGAGGTAGATAAAGAGTACAGATTGTGACAGTCTTGTGGAGAGTGACTCTCGCAGCTACAGCCTGAAGGGAGGTTGACAGAGCGACAGGACTATACAACAAAGTTTTGTGAAGGAGAAGGGCAACACCGCCCGACAGTCCCAACGTGGAAGGTTGTGCAGGTTTTGAAAGAATATTAAAGCCAGAAAGAGTAAAGGTCTTCTGGCTTTGAATTTGGGTTTCTTGAAGAGCCACGACAGAAGGTTTCATAGATTGACACAGAAGCTGCAGCTCCTCGAAGTTGGAATTTAGACCACGGATATTCCAATGGATTATTGTATTATCCATGGTGCAGAGGGCGAAAAGGAGAGAGATCAGGTCATCTCCTCCTCAACATCTGCCGCTAAAGCTGTAAATTTGTTGCTTAATTTCACTGGACTATCTGCAGACCTGCTGGCAGACTTGCCAACAGGTGAAGTAGGTCTGGGTTTGGGAGACGGTGGAGGTTTCTTCCTTATCTCCACCATCTCCACACTGGGTTGAACTCCCTTGCCCGCATGGGCACTGGACAGAGGAGTTCGAGGTCGGGGTGCTGGTTTTTTAATCTGCCCAGCAGCAGATGTTGTAGACTGCTGGGCAGTCTGAGGGGTGGCGGATTTTTGGCCTCCACCAGGGGCACTCACTTTGGGATGAGAGGTGGTGGACCTGCTTCCACCAGAGCTGACAGTTTTTCCTTGCAATGTCTTCGAAAACGTAAAGTTATCAGTCTGACAGCAGACTGACCGAGTTGGAACTGTTGGAACTTTCTTTACGGCCGAAGCATATGAAGAAGCTGTCGGCGACGGACTGCCCACAACCTGCTTGCGGGCTTCAAAAAAGGAGATCATCTTTTCTGTCTTAACCCTTTGTATTGCAGATTCCTGAATCCACAGAGGACAATTCCGTGAAGAGGAGGGATGGTCGCCACCGCAGTTTGCACAATGTGCCGGATCTGTACACGGCCCATCATGGGTTGCCTTGCAGCAAATACCACACACCTCCTGCCCAGAACAACGGTCTCTGACATGGCCAAACTTCTGGCATCGGAAGCACCTCAACGGGGACGGAACGTACAACTGAACCCGGACAATCAGGTAGCCAACCTTGATGACCGGAGGCAGCACAGGGTTGCAGAAGGTCAGAAAGAGGGTGTTGGTGGCCACTCTCTCTGAAACCTTCTTTACCGTCACCCTGCGCACCTCCGTCACACCCTGGGACGCCAGCTCCGTTTTTATTTCCGCCTCTGAAAACACCCCCCAGATCTCTGCATCTAATCACACCTTTGGATGAATTTAATTGCTTATGGGGAGTCACCCTGATCTCCCTATCCACAAGCTTTTTTGCCTTCTGCAGCTGTTCGGATTGCTTCTGTGATCGACATTGAAGAAGAAACGAACCATTTCTCAACCGTTTTATGGACCTAGGTTCACCTGCTATACCATGAAAGCCCTTTTGGACAGCAAAAGGGCTCAGAGCTGAAAGGGGTCTTTCCTGCTCTGTCCCTTCCACATGAGCAGGAAGCCCAGAAACCTGTCCTCTGTCTTACCTCATTGTCAGAATCACTGTCCGTTTCTAATTCCCCTGAAATAGGGATACTGCCTTCCTCTTCCTTTTGGGGGGGGGGTAGATTTTTAATGAAGTCATATTTAGTTTATTGTGATTCATCTCTCCCTTACCCACCCACCTTGGAGTCCAACTAAGGGGCCAGGGCCAAGAAACCAATGTCTTGACCCCTTCCAGGCTTCGGGAGAGATATACGACAAACAGAAACTACCAACCTTATCCCCCCTGATCATGCTCAACTCCCGGGGACAGAGAGCTGAGCACTGCAGGGGTTTCCTTGGCCAGCAGGGGAACTGTCTGTCTTGACCCAGCCCCAAAAAGGGGAGCCGATTAGTACACCCGGGCCAAAGTGTACTTCCTGTCTAGGAGAGGTCCGAGCCAAAGTGATGTGTTGAGAGCGCTGGCCCTCTCAATCACCAGGATCTCATTCCCCTCCGACACAGGTCGCACCGCACGGCAAACACGGCGGATCTTAAGGAGACCACAGAGAGAAAAGGAGTGTGGAAAAGAAGACTTGAAGAGGAGACGAAGATAGAAAAGGGCCAAAGAAAGGCAGAAAACAAGAAAAGGAGAAAGGCGGGTTACTCTTAGTCAGGATCCTCACCCTTAGCCTATCTGACATGGGAAGCCCTACCAGGGGCATCAACTCCTTACCACGTTTCGCTTAGGCCATACAGCATCTTCACCTCTCAGGCCTACAAGCAGTGTGAAAAAACCAGCCTATCTCCCAAGTATTGATGCCCCCGTCAGCATAGCCTAAAGGATCACTGGACCACGCAAACCCTCCGACCACGACAAGGTCGCAACCCCCCGGAGGGTACTGGCATGGAGTGGTATTCCAAAGGAGGTTTTTTTAAGTAGGCCCTGTTTCTGTGGAAAGCACTGAGGAACAAGTCAGCAACAGAAAGTTTCTAGCTTTTACATCATCTGCTGTCTTCCTATGAAGAGGAAACAAGTCAGCAACAGAAAGTTTCTAGCTTTTACATCATCTGCTGTCTTCCTATGAAGAGGAAACAAGTCAGCAACAGAAAGTTTCTAGCTTTTACATCATCTGCTGTCTTCCTATGAAGAGGAAAATCATCTTCCAGGCCAGACATGCCAACCTGGGATATGTCTTAAATCCTGAATCATTATCCGAGTCAAATTTTATGAAACAAACAAACAAAAACAAAAAAGGATTATAGCTGGCAGTACTGACAGTGCAATATGGGTACAATTTTATGAGATAAGCGGTTTCTTGTTCATATCTGTTTGCATGAGCAGGGCTAAGTAGCAACGATCACCCTCTGAGTTTTTTTCTCTTTCTGCGTGTTGCAGGTACTTTTGACTTCCATGTGTGCAGACATATTACTAAACCATTCAGTTTTTAAAATAAGTACATCTAGAAGTCCTTGGTGTCATCATTTCAAACTTATCAAATATGATCACAGATTTAATACAATACACCACATGAAATAAATAAGAAAACCAAAATTGCCATAAAGGCAGGGATTAACAGCGCAGCCAGCTACTGCAAATGGGAAAGGGCAACCCATTTAGCAGCAGAACACAGGGATAGACTTAAAAGGATATTCACTGAATTGTCATCATCAGCAATGCTCTGGACTTTGGATATGGCTGAGCCAAGCTCATTCAGCTCTTTGTCTCTGGTGTCGAACAATGTCAAATGGATCAGTTATAAGATCATGACTATCTTGTTGTGAAACCACTTCTCTCGGCTTTGCCTAACTTGTAACTGCAACACAGAGAACCTCACAGGTCGGCCCTGTACTTGGGACATTTTTACACAGTGGAGTCAATAGTGGATTTTTCACCTTTCCCTCAGCTTAAATAGGATTTGTCTACCTCCATTTCGTGTTGCATCCTGAACTAAGCTGTCTGTATATAAGTCTTTCGAATACTGTAACTCCATGAAATAAACAGATTTTTTTCTACATTACTGTTGAAGGACAAGAACAGTAAAATCTTTCACATTTGACATTACTGTGTAACTGCATCATTATCCATGTTGATGAAAGAGATCTTCAGTCTATAACACCTTCTTAACTGACAGGGTTCCCAGGTGGTGGGCATGAAGCCAAAAAAGGACCTTTAAAGGACTTTATAAGGACCTCAAATCAGTTTAAAAGGACCTTTGCCAACATGACTTTACAGTACACCCCAAATTTGCCAACATGACTTTACAGTACACCCCAAACCTTTTGACATGCAGAACAGCAGACACTTACCTCTCATAAACAGAGGAACAGCTAATCCCATTTGAATGTTAATTCAGTGACTAGTACTGCTAGTTGAACTGGAAGCGACTGTGCTTGACACACTGCTGTTTGTTGAAAAGAAATCAGTCATGTTACATCTGGTGTCTGCCTTGAATTTTCGTTCATTTTTCACATGTCTGTCGGTCTTGGCATGCTGCTTAAGGACACTCTCTCCCATTGATGCAAGTTTCAACGAAACCCCACAAAAAAGGCACCGAGCAGAATGCTTGTCCACAGTATCGCTTCTCACCCACTCGCAATAAACTTTATCAGATAACCATCTATCCTGAAAGGAACATTTCCCTGGCATTTTGAACGTTTAGCTTGCAAACAAAACTTTTAAAAAACTTTCCAAACTAGGCCTCCGTCAGAATTAGCTAGCGCAGGGAAAAAGGAGGAAGGAGGAGAAGAGACGGGAGAAGGCATCTATCTTGTACATGCTGCTCAAGAACGCAGCATATAGCTGTTCTCCAAGGCAGTTTGTTATGTTCGCATGTTCGCAAACCGTGATGTTATGTACCTACATTTATTTGGGTAATATGTTTTCATCTTTATTGCCTCACTCTTTTAATTAATTTCTATACAGGGAACCTTTTAACATAGATCGTTTGACCGAAAATATTGAGTCAGCTATATGCCGCAAACATTAGCACCGCGTCTGCTCTTTGGAACCCATGACGTCAAAGCTAAGCAAAGCAGCAGGCGTGACTCATAACCACTGCGCGCGGCTTCACGTCGTCTGCCACTGAGCAGAAAGCGCACTAATGTTATAGGCCTAGTAGTACTATCCTTGTACAGTACTGAGTTTCAGACGATATCGCGTCGGCATCTTTCAACTCTTTGCAACTTGCAAAAGTACGGTTTTGGTTGTCGAAGGTGTTTCAGTTTCGTTCTCAAGTCTCTTTCTCTTGATAAAACAGGACTTAACAGTACCTTTCAAAACTTAAAAGGACCTCCTGATGAGTTAAAAGGACCAACTTGCTGAATCAAAGCACTTAAAAGGCCTTTTAAACCAAAATCCAATTCATAAGGACTTAAAAGGACCCTACGAACCCTGTAACATCAGTTGGCCTGGACAAAAAAAAAAGAAGAAAAATTAACATATATATTTTCTTTCTTTAAAACAAAAAAAAAAAAAAAAAAATCTTAAATACTCACAGAGCCATTGGCATTGGTCAGCTCAGGCAAGGATTTCCAGGGAGAGTGCATCAGTTCTTGGTAGTGCTGGCAGAGGACGGAATCCACAAACTCCACAGTTTCCTTCAGAAGGCCCTTGCGTTTCTTTTCCAGTTTGCCAGCGAAACACAGTTTGGCACGAAGGAAGAATGCCATTGGCCACACCCATTCCTACAACATGCCCCACTGAAGAATTGTTTCTCACAACTACAGGCAGTCAAACAATAGAAGTGGAAGCAGATGGGTGTTGAAATCTAGGAATTCATTTCCAGGTTGTTGTTTTTTAATGTGTGTGTTGAGGAACTATGGGAAAGAGAAAAGGAAAAGCTCTTTGTCAGAAAACAAACAGCATTTGGGGAGGGGGGGGGGGGAACAACAGTGTGAAAAGCTAATCTCTTTGACAAACATAGAAATCATGAGTTAAAGAAAAAAAAAGGTTCCTTTTACTTACTGTCATAACTGTACCTTTACAGCAAGTTCGGGAAGTCCTGAAATATGGTATGCCTGCAGTGGAAGACAGTGGACAAAAGGTGAACAGATAAACATGATTCTACTGACCGGTCCATTGTGGTAGTTGAAGCCATGAGCCACCTTGGGGTCCTCACAGTCATTGGACACCTTGTAGTACCCATCGTACGCCCAGTCTCTGAAAATACATGCATCCACGTTTTGTCAATAGTGGGACGTTCAAAATTACACACACACACACACAGCTAAGAAACAGAAAACTCACATGTTTCTTTAACATCGTTCAGAGCAGCCATCTTATTTATCCATAACCAAACCTACCTCTGTCAAGTCTTTGGTGTGCAGGGCAAGGAATGTTGTGGATGAGAGACTGCAGGTATGAAACATGGTTTGCTCACCAACTCAACATTGCAAGTCATTTCTGCTCTTCATCAGCCAACTGTGTATATACTGACATCTCTATATTGCCACCACCATAAATCTTTTTTGTATACACTGAAGTCTCTATATTGCCACCACCACCACAACCCTCTAAACACTGGGGTCTTCAGACAGAGAGATCCTTTTCGGCAGGTACATCTGCCATGATCTGGTGTCAATAGTTTCGACCTCTTCTAGACAAGAGGGAGGTGGGGATGGCGGGTGGGCTTTTTCTTTATAGGTTTAATCCCTCTCAGCTCGGTCACCAGTAAATGTGTGTCTGATTCCATTTACTGATGGTACAGGTGGCAGAGAAGGGGAGTTGAGCTCCGTCTTCCATAAAGCCCTGTACTAAACATGGCCAACCTCGGACAATTCACCACCACAAAGGCCCTTAGGCCTTTAACTTTAAATCCTTAACAGCGAAAGTAGGTTGCGGCAGCTAAAATTTTAAAAGCGAGAAATAACTTACTTTTTAAAATATTCTATACAACTTTTTAAAAAAACTAACATTTCACACAAAAAAGTAAGTGAATATCTTCATTAGGTCCAGAGTTATGGCCGTTTTAAAGATGAGGGGTGGCAAAAATTATCCCCAAAGTGAAATATGGCCCATTTTTAGCCACACCAAGATGGGGAGTTTGTATTATACTCCCTGTTTGGCTAGTATACTTACCATGTCAGACCATAGCATTCCATGGCAGTTAGTCAGCTCTGCCAGGCCGAATTCTTTGTGGCTAATGCAGTAATAAGACTATCACGTGACTCCCACCTTACTTCCGGCAGGGAGAAGCCGGTGCAAACTTCCTGTTCCTCATTCAACGAGGCCTATGTGCAAGATAACCCCGAGAACCATAGCGCTAATGGGGAAGGTAGGGTGGGCATTAGAGTCTGACATGGTAAGTATACTAGCCAAACAGGGAGTATAAGAAAAACTCCCCATTTTGGCGTCATATACTTTACCATAGACCATAGCAGAATTCAAAGGAACTGGAGGAGGGCTTAGTGCCCTAATGGTTCTTGGGGTTAGCAGAGGAACATATTTTGCTTTCACTGACAAATCCAGTCTTAACAGGGCAGCATATCCACTACCTGGAAAAGCTATGTTCCAAATTTCAAGCCACATTTCATTTATCTAAAAAAAAGTATGTACGAGTCAAAGTTTGAAAAAATCACAATTTGAAAATAGTTGAAATTGGACTGAGAGCCATATTGAGGGCACAACAATTCCAGAACAATACCGCTGAAGAATGTCAGCTTCTGCAGTTTGACTCCCCTATATATATGTATTTCCGCTTTAAGTTTTTTTCTCACTGATCTGAATTTATTTTCATGGTAAAACCAGCCTTCAAACTTAAGATAAATGCAAATCTGTCAGGTGCGGACATGATCGGCGTCATATGCACCGACAAGGTTAAAAGAAACATAACTTTTGAACCGTTTGGCAAACTTCAATGAAATTTTGGCACAAGGCACAAAGAAGACAGAGCAATGTTTCTTATTTAACATAAGTGTACAGTCCATATCGTGGAATGTGATAATTCTATACATATTTTTTCATCAATGTGCGACATGTTTACATCATGCATTTGGCGCACTGCATTGTCCATAGCTCGCCAGCTACAACAGTACAAGAACAGTCCAAACAATGTTTTGATAACGGAATGCTTTGCATCCCATTTTAATGCTTTTCTCATTGATCCAACAATATTTTCATATTGAAAATAGCTTTCAAATGTCAGTAAAAACCGGGTTACTGGTGCAGACACAAGCAACAAGAAATACCTAAACATGGTTAGAAAAAAAACATCTTTTAAACCATTTGATTGTTTTTAGTTATGATGAGGGTTGGACTTACTGAACATTTCAATGTGTTAAATGTTGTCCGTAACTCACTACATCAACTCTATGTTGTAACAGAAAGAGTGATGTCCAAATACACAATCACACATCCCTTCTTTTGAACGTTTCAGGGTTAACAGCAATTTGCTACCTGGAAGACTGCAATTATCAGCAAATATATCATCTTCTGAAATAACAAACATGAATAACAATAATCAAGTTATGCAGAATTAATGAACAATTGAGTGCGCTCATACAAAGCTGATCTGCATGAAAACTTGCTTGTTCACACACACCCCCTCGACAGCTTCTTCTGTATTACTCAAACACAGCTGTAAAATCCGAGTCACAGCTCACAATGAAATCTCGCAAACACATACATACACACATACTGAAAGCTTAAAGCTTCTTTTACTTGCTTTTTTTCTCTTTTGTTGTTGTTATTGTTGTCTTCTTTTGTCGTCTATTTATATCATTTGCATAAAACTGCCGATTATTAAAACTCAGTCTGCATATATGTGTGTGTGTCTGTGTCTGTGTGTCTGTGTACGTGTGTGGTGTAGAAAGCATAATTTCAAGTAATTTAATAAAAGGCCAAGCAAAAATGTTCATTGGCATTTTTCATAGTTGATAAGACAGGAACATAAGATAAGATAAGATAATGTTGCTTATAGCCCAGCCGACCGCAGAGGGCCACATCAGGGCTGTCACCACGTTAAAATCAACTCACCAGTCATTTAACCCGTTGAGCGCCTTTAGTCAGTCAGCTGACGCGGAAATAAAAGTGCTTTCCATGTGCCTATGGGCAGTCCCCTGACGTCATGCATTTTTCTTGAGTTTTCATTCGTTACTATTTCTATCAACGGACTCAAATAGAGTTTGCGTAGAAAGCCTTATATGTCTGTAGTCTTAAAATAATATGTAAATGACCACACGTGAGGGGAAAGCCCATTTATTCTTATCACTGACTGGGTGACCAGCCAGCACTTCGTGTCTCGCTTGCAAAGATGGCGGCGCAACCTTCGTTGTCGAAGCGACCAGCGACCAAGTCAACGTATTTACACAGCTGAGCAGGCTCTGCTGATGATTTTTGACAAACACAATAATCTTTTATTGAACGACTAACTCGAGCATGAAGGTGAGATGATGATAGTGGTGGAATTGCCGACCATATTCGTCAGTTATTGAGTAGGGCTCTGTGACCTCACGTGTGCGTTCAGCTGACAGCGTCAGTCGAACGAGCCAGCCAAGTGTGTACTCTGCACTGCGTGCTGGTGTCCAGTGATGTGAAATCAGAGCGAGAGGGGATCGTGGCCTGCTCGCGGCGTGACACGGTGCAGACGAAAAGGTAGGGGAAGATGAGGAGTGAAAGAGGGTTGAAGTTGAGCAAGGGGGTGTGGTGGGGAGGGGGGGGGGGGGGGGGCGTGGTCGTGGACTGGTCAGTCTGCATGAGTGTGAGCGTCTTGATAGACTTCCAAACTGTTTTACTTTCATTTACAGGTGTAGTGTCACAATACAAACTTTATTTTCAACTTTTTTGCTGTGTGTTCTTGTTTGGATGTGGTAAATACATATGTTTTTGATCGTGCAAAAAAATCTATCCAAATCTACAAGCCTAAATACTTTTGTATTATCAAAATTAAAACAAAAGAAGCCCAGATTCAAAATCTTCATTCAATTTCCTTCAAAAATGATATAGATTTCATTTTTCTATCTTTTGTAGTTTCTGAGCTAGAATTTTTTGTTAATTATGACCCCCAAATCATGAGATTTCCCCGGCACCTGGGAACACCTTTGTTTGTACTATTGTGAGGCACTGAAATTAAAAAAAAAAAAAAAAAAAAAAAAAAAAAAAAACTTTCACACATCTCGTTAAATGACATCGTCTACAAACGCACCAGAAACTTTGTTAAAAATCTTTCTGCCGTAAAATCTTAAATCAGATGAAAAATGTTAATCTCTCTCAAAAACTCAAGGATCACGTCAGGCGGGACATCCCTGAACAGGATCTTCATGGACTCCGCTGTAAAATGTTTGTGTCTCACATCGTGCAAGTCCCAACACTCCAAAAGAACATGTTTCATTGTGAGTGGCGCATGACATGGAATGCACCACGGAGCTTCTTCACTCTTTAAAAGGTAAAAATGGGTAAAATACGAATGGCCGGTGTGCAGCCGGCACAGAACCGTTTCCTCTTTACGACCACCCGACGTAGATGGGAGGAACTCCTTAAGGTTTGGACGGATATGAATGTGTTTGTTATTCGTTGTGTGTTCCAATCCTCCTGCCAGTAGGTCTCTACATATATCGTTATTTTTGGTGTTTCACATCTGAGCAGGGAGATTAAGTGTTTGAGTCAGTTTCTCTCTTGTGGCGTTTCTTGGCTAAACGATTCAACCATTTCGTTCCCGCCGTTACCTACATGACCAGGAACCAAGCAAAGAGTAATGTTGTACCGTTCCGCCTTCAACTTGCGAAAAAGTTCTAAGAAATGCAAAAGTTATGGGATGATGAAGGTTGCGGCCAGCTATGGCTTCCAAAGCTGACAGCGAATCCGACAAGTACCAGAAAGTCCCCTCTTTGAGAATGTGAGATTATCTTCAAAGCCAGAACCAGTGCAAGTAAGTTCAGCAGAATAGACAGAAGCATCTGAATGGATATGTTCCTACCTTATCTGAGAAGAGCCCCAGGGCAGTAGGCTGCACAGGCCAATCCCATCTTCTGACTTGGAACCAGTCAGTTGAAAAAACTTTTTGACAAGGATGGGTATTTCGAACAGAGCTCAGCATACAATGGCCTTGTACGCCAGAGAGCTGGTAGATCTTTACGAAAAGCTGCAAGACGAAAACGAATCTCTGGTGTGAAAAAGGT
The DNA here is from genome assembly GCA_018398815.1 of Conus ventricosus. NCBI lineage: Eukaryota > Metazoa > Mollusca > Gastropoda > Neogastropoda > Conidae > Conus > Conus ventricosus. Next base: position 2,508,157 of record CM031600.1, read on the forward strand.
CCACGGGGTTGATCCGGAAACTTGGTAAAAATCGGGGAAATATCAGGTCTATACCGTGCATTCCGCACCGTGAGTGAGGCTGCATTACGAAGATCCCTTACGGAGAGCTGAATACATTTAGGGTTCTCGTCTTTCAAACTTACGTTGGAACGGAGGGTCAATGACACAAGTCAGAGGCTGGATTCTGCGGTTCCTGAGTACAGTAGGATAATAATAATTGCAAATCAGTTTCAGCCTGCGATTGGGGACAGTGTAGGTTTCACCCGCCTCTGCGTACAGGCTGGTACACAGGGGTTAGGTGCGGAAAGCTCCAAGGACAGAGACCGAAGCCCTTGATGGTGGTTAGGGGCCATGATTTTTTTGTGAGGTTTTTTTAGATGATCTTGCGGAGCCGTACACAAGCACATCGTTGTCCAGTTTGGTACGGTCCACGGGCTCTGTAGAGGTGCAACAAAGTTTGCTTTTCAGCGCCCCTCAGTCGGTTGTGTGTAGACCCGCGAATATCAGTGCCTTTTGGCAAGCAGTTTTGAGGTTGTTAATTATGGCTGAGGAAAGTTAAGGTTTTGGTCAAAAATGGATCCCAGAAATTTGGCCTCTTTAACAGCTGGAATGCGAGATTTCCCTACTTGATAAGTCCGGATCTGGATAAAAACTGACGGAAATTATGGAAGTGTATACACTGGGTTTTTGTAGCAGAAAAGGTGAAACCGTTTTGCATTCCGCCCACTGATGGATTTTATTCGCCCCCCGTGGAGCCTGCGCTGGACACTAGGGTTACTGGCTTCCAGTTGCGTAGACAGCCAAATTCATCCACAAACATGAGCAGTCTGAACCATGCTGAACTGATTGAACATTGTTGTTGATCTTTATACTAAAGAGGGCAGGAGACAGTATGCTTCCCTGTGGATCACCCAACTCATGCTCGTGGACATCAGTGAGAGAGGTGCAACCCGGACCTTGGAAACTGTCGTTCCTGCCAAATAAATTTTGAATAAAAAGCGGATGATGACCTTCGAAAACCAGATCGGTAGATCATGATGTATGCCCCGACTTCCAGGGTGGTATCGTAGGCCTTCTCCAAGTCAAAGAAATATTGCCACTGCATGCTGTTTGTTTAAAAGGCGATCGAAGTGTTGATTCAGACGAATCAAATGGTCAACGGTTTTTAGTCCGAGGTTTGCGGAAACCACACTGTTCTTTCGCCTAAGGCCATCGGTTTCAAGTTTCCACATGAGCCTGCATTGACCTTTTTTCATCATTTACCAAACACAGCTGGTCAAGCTATGGGACGGTAATTTTGAAGGATAGAAAGATCTTTTCCAGGTTGGGGGATGGGGAATAATGTGGGTCTTTTCGGCAAGAGGGTGGGAAAAAATCCTGTAGTAGTCCACACCATGGTTGTAGACTTGTAGCTGTATGCTTCAGACCTTCTAGCGGAAGATGTTTCAAAGCTTGATAATGGATGTCATCTATACCTGGAGAGGAATCGCTGCAAGGAATGCAAGGCAGATTTCAGCCGTTTAACTGCTGAAAGGAAGTTTGTTGTCTTCCTGTGTCGGACGAAACGTTTGCAGGGTGATTTTTATTTTTGGGCTTTGTTTTTGACAAAAGTGGCTGAGATATGAGAAGAGGAGGAATTCTTTTCATGGTTGAAGCAGGCAGATTAGCAACTTGCTTTCTTCTCTGTTATTAAAGATTCCGAAAACTTGAGATGTTTCACAGTGGACTGGGACAGGTTTGTTCTTCCCTTTGATTTTCTTAATGATGTTCCACACTTTTTTTCTTGGAAGGATTTTGATGTAGCCTGGGACGAAGCTTCTCCTGGGACCGAAGGTGTACTGTTTTTAAAAGTGTCTAGATTTAGCACGGAAGTTTTGATTGGGCTCGTGAGTTGGGACCCGTTGGTCGTTGAGTACACCTGTCGGCTGAGCACGTTTTCTAACTTTGGAAATTTGTTGCAGTATGAATCAAACCAGGGTGTTTTTGGGCATTTGAAGTTTATCGGAAGACACTGAATATAGGCTTTAGCCTCACTTGATCACAGTGTTAGTAGTGTTTCAGTGGGTCAGGGCTCTGACGGAAAGCAGTGTCCTGGAATTCTTTAGTAATAGTGGTTGCATATAGATCCCAGTTTGCTTGCTTGTAATTGAGATGTTGCGAGACAGAGAAGTGTTCAGTTATGTCGGGTTGTAGTAAGACAGGGAAATGGTCACTTCCGTGTGATCGTCATGGACCGACCACTCATTAGTCCACGGCCCAGGGGGCGTCACAAACCGACAAATATTAAACACGAAAGTGAACTGTTGGAAGAAGGACTGGTAAGTTGCAGATCCGTCGTTCTGACAACACAAATCCAAATCGAAAGGACATCCTCATTCAGCACAGTCCTCTGGAGACGAACCGGTACTAACCCAAGAGGTTGTGACGTTTTTAGGCACCCAACAGCAATAAGGTTCGAGGTAAGTTCCCCTAACAGACTGCAAGGTCCTGACGACAAACCGGAACAGATAAGATAAGATAAGTTAATGTTGCTTATAGCCCAGCCGACCGCAGGAGAGGCCACATCAGGGCTGTCACCACGTTAAAATCAATCACCAGTCATTTAAAAAAAAAAAAAAAAAAAAAAAAAAAAAATAACTTCGACAACATCTCGTTAAATGACATCCGTCTACAACGAACCAGAAACTTTGTTAAAAATCTTCTTCACGTTTTAAAATTCCAAATCAGATGAATAATGTTAATTTCTCTCATAAACAAAAGGATCACGTCAGGGCGGACATCCCTGAACAGGATCTTCTTGGACCTCTGCTGTAAAATGTTTGTGTCTACATCGTGCATAGTCCCAACACTTAAAAAGAACATGTTTCATGTGAGTGGTGCATGACATGGAATGCACCACGGAGCTTCTTCACTCTTTAAAGGTAAGAAGGGTAAAATACGAATTGGCCGGTGGGGAAGCCCGGCACAGGAAACCGTTTCCGCTTTACGACCACCCGACGTAGATGGGTGGAAGTCTTTAAGGTTTGGACGGATCTGAAAAGCGTTTGATGATTCGTCTGTCGTGTTCCAATCCTCCTGCCTGAGGTCTCTCACATTAATCGGTTAATTTTGGGTTTCACTCTGGCAGGGGTATAAAGTGTTGGACAGTTTCTCTCTTGTGGCGTTCTTGGCTAAAAACGATCAACCTTTCGTTCCCGCCGATGCCAACATGGCAGGAACCCAAGCAAGAGTACTGTTGTAAAAAACCGTCCGCCTTCTACTTGCTAAAAAGTTAAAAAAAAAATATAAAGTTCTGGATGCTGAAAGGTTGCGGCCAGCTATGGGCCTCAAGCTGGAAGCGAATCCGACAGTAAAAGAACGTCTCCTCGAAGAATGTGGAGGATTTATCTTCAAAGCCAGTACTAGAGCAGTAAGTTCAGCAGAATAGTCAGGTAAAGCATATGATTGTATATGTTCCAACTATATCTGAGAAGGAGCCCCAGGCAGTTAGGCTTGCACTGGCCTCTCCATCCTCAGACTTGGTACCGTAAGTGAAACTTTTTGATAGGATGGGAATTTGGAACAGAGCTCGGCATACAATAGCCTTGTACGCCAGGAGAGCTCGCTGGGTAGGCTACTTACGGAAAGCTGCGAGATCAAAAGATCTCTGGTGTGCTACAAAATGGGTCGCTCCCTGGAGGTTGATCCGGGAAACTTGGAAAATTCGTGAGAAAACTACTCCAGGGTCTTATACCTTGCTTCCGCACGGGTGGCTGCAACGAAGCCCAAACGGCGGGAATACTTTTCGGGTTATTTTCAAAACTTACTTTGGGACGGAGGGTCAAAAACACAGTCATAGGCAGGAATCTGTGGTTCTGGTAACAAGTAGGATATAATTAATTCAAAGACTGTTTCAGACTGCGATGGGACTGTGAAGGTTCACTGCCTCTGCGTTACTGGCTGTACACAGGGGTGGTGCGGAACAGCTCCAAGACAGAGACGAGCCCTTGGATAGGGTGGATAGGGTCCAAGAGTTTGACGGTATGATAAGTTGATCTTGCGGGCCGTACCACAGCAAAACCGTAGTCCTGTTTAGGAACGGACCTGGGCTTATAAGAGGTGCAACAAAGTTTTCTTATCAGCGCCCCCAGTCGGTGTGTGCTACGTACCCGCAGAATATTACACTGTTGGCCTTTTGGCAAGCAGTTTTGTGGTTTTTTATATGGCTGAGAAAGTTAAGTTTTTGGTCAAAAATTGTCTCCCAGAAATTTTGCTCTTTAACAGCTGGAAGGGGAGATTCCTGACTTGAAGTTCCGGTATCTGGAAAAACCTGACGGGAAGTTTTTGGATGTGAATACATTGGGTTTTTGTAGCAGAAAAGGTGATACCGTTTCATTCGCCCATCGATGGATTTTATTACGCAAAGCTGGTAGCCTGCGCTGGACACTGGGTACAGGCTTCCAGTTGCGTAGACAGCAAATTCAATCTACAAACATGAGCAGTCTGACCCTGCTGAACTGATTTTCACAATGTTGTTGATTTTTAATACGTAAAGTGGGCAGGAGACAGTATGCTCCCCTGGGGATCACCCAACTCCTGCTCGTTGGACATCAGAGTGGTGTGGGGCACCAACCCGGACCTGAAACTGGTCGCTTTCTGCTCCAAAAAATTTTGAATAAAAAAGAGGAAGATGACATCGAAAACCCAGAGCGTGGAGATCATTTAGTATCCCAGACTTCCAGGTGGTATCGTAGGCTTCTCCTAGTCAAAGAAATTGCCACTGCATGCTGTCTGTTTTAAAAAAGCGTTCCATTAGTGTAGTTTCAGACGAATCAAATGGTTCTACTGTACTACATGTTTGCGGAAACCACACTGTTCTTTCGCCCAAAAGGCATCGGTTTCGAGTTTCCACATGAGCCACTAGCATTGACATTTTCTCCATCAGTGTACAGACACAGCTGTCAAAGCTATTGGACTGGTAGTTTAGATGGATTTGAAGGATCGTTTCCAGGTTTGGGCGATGGGAATATTGGTGGCTGGTCCGCCCAAGGGGTGGAAAGCTACCTGTAGTCCACAGTGGTTGTATACCTGTAACAGGTTGTTCAGACCTTCTTGCGGAAGATGTTTCAATAGTGGATAATGGTATGTTTCTTCTTTACCTTGGAGCGGAATCGCTGCAAGTGAGTAGCAGATTTCAGCTCGTTTTAATGTAGAGGAAAGATTGTTGTAGTCTTCCTTGTTGTCGGATGAAAAGTGCAGCGGAGATTTTTTTCTTTTTGGGGCTTTGTGTTTGGACAAAAGTGGACTGATTTATTAGAAGAGGAGGGATTTCTTGTCACTGGTTTTTGTAGCAAGCAGTTTAGCACTGCTTTCTTCTCTGTTAATTAAGAATCTGAAAACTTGAGATGGTTCACAGTGGGACAGGTGTTCTTCCCTTGATTTTCTTAATGATGTTCCACACTTTTTTCTTAGAGTTTTTGATGTCAGCCTGGAGCAGACAGAAGCTTCTACCAGGGACCGACGTTTAACGATTTTAAATGTGTGTATAGATTAGCACGAGTTTTTGATGGGCTCGAGTGTTGGGACCCGGAAGGTCGTTGGTATACTGACGCTGAGCGTTTCGAATCTTTTGCTGAATTTTGTTGGCATTCTAATCGAACCAGGTGTTTTTGGCATTTGAAGTGTATTGGAAAGACACTGGTATACAGGTCTTAGCACATTTAATCATTGGGTTGTCAGTGATTCAGCTGGGTCGGACTCTGAAAAAAAGCATGTGTCCTGGAACTCCTTAGAACAGTGGCTGCAAATAGATCCCAGTTTGACGTTCTTATAATTTAAATGATGAGAAGGACTGAGGTGTTTGTTCAGTTATTACAGGTTGTAGAAGGACAGGGAAATGGGCTCACTTCCGTGCAGTTAGTCATGGACAGACCACACATAGTCCAGGACCAGCGAGGGATCACAAACCGACCAAATCTTAACTCGTAAGTGAACCTGTGGAAGAATTGAGGTAAGTGCAGTTACGTCGTTCTGACACACAAATCCAAGCCGATTAGGGACATACCTCAATCAGCAGACCTTGGATGACGAACCGGTACTTCCCCAAAGAGGGTTGTGACCGTATAAAGTCACCAAACAGCAAAAAAAAGTTCTGGGAGTTCTTATCAGACTGACAAGGTCCTGACGACAAACGGGATAGAGTTGAGAGATAAAGAGAACAGATTGTCACGTCTTGTGGAGTGTGAGTGTGGACTCTCGCAGATACAGCCTGAAGGGTGGGTAGAACAGAGTGACAGGACTATACAAACAAAGTTTGTGTAGGAGAGGGCAACACCGCCGGACAGTCCCAACGTGTGGTTGGTTGTGCAGGTTTCGAAAGAATATTAAAGCCAGGAATGAGTATCAGGGGTCTTCTGGCTTTGAATTGGAGTTTCTTGAAGAGCCACGACAGCAGGTTTTAGGAGACTGACACAGAAGCTGCAGCTGCCTCGAAGTTGGAATTGTAGGACCACGGATATTCCAATGGAATTTTGTATTTTCATGGTGCAGAGGGCGAAAAAATGGAGAGAGATTGGCGTCATCCCTCCCTCCTCATGATCTGCTTGCTAAAGCTGTAATTTGTTGATTAATTTCACTGGAATATCTGAAAGACCTGGCTGGCGGACTTGCCAACCGGTGAAGTAGGTCGGGGTTGGGGATGAACGGTGGAGGTTTCTTCCTCAACTCCCACCATCTCCACACTAGGTTGAACTTTCCCTTGCCGGCTCGGGCCACTGGGACAGAGAGTTAGCGGTAGGGGTGCTGTTTTTTTATCTGCCCAGCAGCAGTGTTGCGTAGACTTGCTGGGCATGTCTGAGGGGGTGGGGATTTTTTGCCTCCACCAGGGCTGTCACTTTGGTTTGGAAGGATGGTGGACTGCTACCACAGAACTGAAAGGATCTTACTTGCAATGTCTTCGGAAAACATGAATTCGTCAGGTCTGGCAGCAGACTGACGAAGTATGGACTATGGGAGCTTGCTTGTACAGCGAAGCTTAGGAAGTAGCTGTCGGCGTCTGTCTGCCACAACATGTTTTGGGCTTCAAAAAAATGAGATCTTTCTTTTCCGTTTTTAACTGTTGTATAGCAGATTCTGAATCCAAAGGGGAGACAGTTTGGGAAGAGGAGGGTAGGTCGCCACCGCAGTTAGACAATGGCAGGTTCATGTCCACGGCCATCATGAGTTGCCTTGCTAGCAAATACCACACACCTCCGGCCAGAACAGCGCGGGTCCCTGACATGGCCATACCCTGGCACCTGAAGCACCTCAATGGTGACGGCACATATGAGCCTGAACATGTACATTTAGGTAACCACCTTGATGACCAGAGGCAGCAACGGGTTGCAGAAGGTCAGAAAGAGGGTGTTGGTGGCCACTCTCTCTGAACCCTTCTTTACCGTCACCCTGCGACCTCCGTACACCCTGGACGCCAAGTCTCCGTTTTTATTTACGCCTATGACTCCGCCAGATCTCTGCATCTAATCACACCTTTGGATGAATTTAATTGCTTATGGGGGAGTCACCCTGTTCTCCCTATCCACAAGCTTTTTTGCCTTCTGCAGATGTTCAGATTGTTTGTGTGGGTCTGATTGAATAAGAAATGAAACCATTCCTCAACCTTATTGTTGGATCGAGGGTCACATGCTGCATACCTTGTGGAATGCCCTTTGGATAGCAAATGGGCTCAAAGCTGAAAGGGGTCTTTCTTGCTCCGTTCCTCCATAACGTGCAGGAAGCCAGAAACCTGTCTTCTGTCGTATCTCCATATCGAATCGCTGTCAGAATCGAATCCCTGAAATTGGGGATGCTGCCTTCCTCTTTTTTGGGGGATGGTCGTTTGAAAAGCCATGTGTAGTTTTGTATTTTTCATCCTCCTTACCCACCCACTTGGAGTCCCAAATAAGGGGCCAGGGCCATGAAACCAATGTCTTCTTGACCCCTGCCAGGCTTCGGGAGAGACATCGGACATGCAGAAGCAACCTACCTATCCCCCCTGATCATGCTCAAATCCCGGGAAACTGAGAGCGAGCACGGCAGGGGCAGGGGTTTACTTGCAGGCTGGGGAACTGCCCGTCTTGTCCCAAACCCCATGAAGGGGAGCCGATTATACACGGGCCAAAGGTACTCCCTGTTAGGAGAGGTCCGAGCCAAAGTGATGTCTCGTTGAGAGCGCTGGCTCTTCCAATCACCAGGATCTCTTCCCTCGACACAGGTCGCACCGCTCGGCAAAGCGGCGGTTCTTAAGGAGACCACAGAGAGAAAAGGGAAGTGTGAAAAAAGAAGACTTGAAAGGGGAGACGAAAGATAGAAAGGGCCTATTATAGGGAGCAGGAAACTAGAAAAGGAGAAAGGCGGGTTACTCTTTGTCAGGATCCCTCTACCTTAGCCTATCTGACATGGGGAAGCCCTACCAGGGGCATATCAAATCCGTACACGTTACGCTTAGGCCAAACCGCATTCTGCACCTCTCAGGCCTAGATGCAGGTGTTTGAAAAAAAATCAGCCTATCGGCATGTATTGTTTGCCCCCCCCCGACAGGCAAAGCCTTAGGGATCACTGGACACGCAAACTCCGACCACGAAAGGTCAGTAACCCAGGAGGGTACCGGAACAGATGAGGTAGATAAAGAGAAAAGATTGTGACGTCTTGTGGAGCAGTGACTATAGCAGCCTACAGCCTGAAGGGAGGTAAGGACAGAGCGACAGGTCTTTTCTAACAAAAGTTTTGTGAAGGAGAAGGGCAACACCGCCGGACAGTCCCACCGTGGATGGTTGTGCAGGTTTTGAAAGAATATTTTATAGCCAGAAAAGAGATAAGGGTATTCTGGCTTGATTTTGGGTTTCTTGAAAGAGCACGACAGAAGGTTTCTATAGATTGACACAGAAGCTGCAGCTCTAGAAGTTAGAATTTAGACCACGGATTTATTCCAATGGAATATTGTTTTATCCATGATGCAAGAGGTGCGAAGAAAAAGGAGAGAGATCAGGTCATCTCCTCTCAACATCTGCTGCTAAAGCTGTTAAATTTGTTGCTTTATTTCACATGGGTATCTATCTGCAGACCTGGCTGGCAGACTTGCCAAACAGGTGAAGTAGGGTCTGGGTTTGGGGAGACAGTGGAGGTTTCTTCCTTATCTCCCCATCTCCACACTGGGTTGATATCCTTGCACGCACGGGCACTGGGACAGAGGAGTTCGAGGGTCGGGAGGGTGGCTGGTGTTTTAATCTGCTCCAGCAGCAGATGTTTGTAGACTGCTGGGCAGTCCTGAGGGGTGGCGGTATTTTTGGCCTCACACCAGCGGGCACTCACTTTGGGTTGACGAGGTGGTGGACATGCTTCCAACAGAGCTGACAGTTTTTCCTTGCAATGTCTTCGTAAATGTAAAGTTATCAGTTGACAGACTGGGACTGTCCGAGTAGGAAACTGTTGGATCTTTCTTTTCGGCCCGAAGCATACGAAGAAGCTGTCGGGATGACTGCCATCAACCTGCTTGCGGGCCTTCAAAAAAAGGAGTTCTTCTTTTCTGTCTTAACCCTTTGTATTGCAGATTCATGAGAATTCCACAGAGGACAATTCCGTGAAGAGGAGGATGGTCGCCACCGCATGTTTGCACAAGGTGCTGGATCTTTAACAAGTCCCATCTTGGGTATGCCTTGCAGGATTTACCAACACTCTGCCCAGAACAACGGTCTCTGGACATGGCCAAACTTCTGGCATCGGAAGCACCTCAACGGGAACGGAAAAGTACAACTGTACCCGGGACAATCAGGTAGCCGACTTTGATGACCGGAGGCAAGCACAGGGTTGCAGAATGTCAGAAAGTGGGTTGTTTGGTGGATCCTCTCTTTCTTGCACCCCTTTCCTTACTGTCACCCTGCGTACCTCCGTCACACCCTGGGATGCCAGCTACTGTTTTGATCTCTGCCTCTGAACACCTGATAATTCCCTGGCAGCGAATCAATCCTTTTGATGTTTTTAATTGTTTGTGGGGAGTTACCTGATCTCCCTGTACTCAAAGTTTCGTTGCCTTCAGCAGCTGTTCAGGATTGCTTTTGTGACTTACCATTGAATAGAAAGGAACCTTTCTCAACTCTTGATGGTATGACCCGGAGGGGTCATCTGCTAAAGCTTGAAAGCCTTTCTGTATGGCGATAAGGGCTCAGAGATGAAAGGGGTTTCTTTCCTGCTCCGTCCCTTCCATCACGAGCCAGGAAAGCCCAGAATCCTGGTCCTCTGTCGTACCTCCATTTCCGATTCGCTATCGGAATCAAAATTCCCTGAAATAGGGGATGCAGCCTTCTCTTTTTTGGGGGGATTGTTTTTGAAAAATGCCATAATGTTTTTATTTTATTTCATCTTCTCCCTTACCCACCACATTGGAGTCAACTAAGGGGCCTGGGCAAAGAAACACAATGTCTTGACCCCTTCAGGCTTCGGAGAGTATACGACAAACAGAATCTACCAACCCTATCCCCTGATCATGCTCAAACTCCACGGGGGACAGAGCGCTGAGCACTGCAGGGGTATACTTGGCCAGTAGGGGAACTGTCTCGTCTTGACCCAGCCCAAAGGAAGGGGAGACGATTAGTACACCAGAGGCCATAGTGTACTTCCTGTCTAGGAGAGGTCCGAGCCTAAGTTGATGTGTGAGAGCTGCTGGCCCTCCTCCATCACCAGGATCTCATTCCCCTCCGTCACAGGTCGCACCGCAAGGCAAAACACGGCGGAATCTTATGGAGACACAGAGAGAAAAGGAGTGTGAAAAAGAAGCTGATGAAAAAGGGGAGACGAAGATAGAAATGGGCCAAATAAAGGCAGAACAAGAAAAGGAGAAAGGCGGGTTACTCTTGTCAGGTAATCCTCACCCTTAGCCTATCTGACATGGGTATGCCACCAGGGGCTTCAAACTCCTTGACCACGTTACGTTAGGCCAAACAGCTTCTGCAACCTCTAAGGCCTAGTAGCAAGTGTGAAAAAAAACAGCTATCTCATGTATTGATTTGCCCCCGCCAGCAAAGCCTAAAGGGATCACAGATGGACCACGCAAACCCTCGGACCACGACAAGGTCGCAACCCCCCCGGACAGGGAGACAGGAACTTGCATATCTAAAACAGATATATCTTTATAGCAGTGAAAAAAATTTCAATTCTTACTATTATGTTTCTGTTTTTTCATTTTATTTCTCTTACACTTATGTTATATGGTCTAAATTATGGCTTTGTAATGGTCTCTGTCTCTGAGCTGACTATCTTCTGATAAGACATTTAGATTGACTTCCTTGGCAAAACTTCCATCGCCAAGAAAGTAATTATTTTAAAATATTAAATTCTGTTTTTATATTTGCAAATCTGAAAATACTATATTTTTTGTACCGTTACAAATTCAATTTGCCTATCAATTTTTGGGTAACTAAACTAGATTTTGTTAATTTGAAAGTATCTCAAGGAGACCTCTCCAGCACCGATCAGTATTGCCGAATCTACCGGACCGCGGAATTACTGATACCATTGGCCGACAAAAATTAACACTTCATACGACTAGGACTACTTACTTTTGTTTCTTGCATGTAAAGAAGAAGTGGTATCAAAACGCATTATTCTTAAGTTTTATGGAATAACTCGCCATGGAAAATCGGGAATTCTGTCCAATAGTGTGTGTCCCAAGTTGGTCAGCCTCCGCGACATGCATGTGCAAGTTGCCTTTCTCAAGTGACCATTGGCACCTCGCATTTCAGTGTGAAGGCAAATCCCTCAGTTTCGTACACGCCTCATTTGGCTACCATTTGAAAGAGAAAATTTGAGCTTTCAAACAGTTCCCAATGTATGTGAGTGTTTTTTTAAACGAATGTCGGGTGTTAACCAGGTTTAAAATTTTCACTTGAAAAAACATCAAATGACTGAAAAAATATTTGTGCCTCGCGGCATATCATTGTAATGAGCACAATTTTAGCTTTCCCTATGATACTATTTTTGGAAACATGTTGGTGCGTAGAAAATTGCTGACGCAACCGAGTTAGAACTGTTTTCCGCCTTGGCACGGAAGTTATGCAGGAGTGCGCGGCACACTGAACTTTATTTTTGTACGCGCTGGTCCTTATTCATCCTCACAAGTAAGAAAACAAATAATTACTGTTAAAGGATAAATATACCTTCCTAGTTATTTTGCTTTATGTTCTTGTGTCTGCAGGTGCATGTTTTGTTGAATGAGACACTTGAGAACACGTGTAGAATTTTGCACTTTCCGCTGGGTGTGTGGTCAGATTGCCGACGGTGCCGCTACCTAGCGTAAGTAAAAAAAAAAAAAAAAATAGTGCAGAGAAATCAGTTAAAACAAAGGAAGTAGATGCATCAATGACTTCAAATCAGCACAGCACTATTAAGAAAACCATCAGAGAGAGAAACAACCAGAGAGCAACAAAACCTGCAGCCATATCACATCAGTGACTGGCTATGACTGGAGTTGTGGCCCTTGATCACTGCTAACTTCTAGGTTGCATGTTGAGTCATTTTAGTAGCATAATTCAGAAAACTCATGTTGGCTTTCAGAGTACAGAGTTCAAGCAGCAACCGATGGAAATAGTTCCCTTGCACCATTATTCAAGTTTGCCTTTGATTCTGCATGTCTGGGGCTAAATTAAATGGGAAAATGTCACAACAATGTTGTCAGAGTTCATATTACTCTGTGTCTGCTCTGAGCACAGTAATTGTAAAATTTCAGATAATTTCTCATCTCACTTGAAGCAACCCCCCCCCCCCCCCCCCCCCCCCCCACAATGTATTTCATATAGCTTAGATAGGAGACAGATAATCAATATAAAAGGAAATTTTCAAGCTGATGCTGAAGGAATCATTAAAAAGATGTAATAGGGGTCAAAATTAGTCTACAGTCGAAGTGTTATTACTATTCCTTCTTACTCTTGAACAAAAAGGTGATTACATTTCCTTGATATTAGGGAAGATGAAAAAAGCAGCAGTTTCTAATGCATTCTTTTAAAACAATTAAACCAATCGACTTTTCATTCTGGGGAAAAAATGTTAGGCTAGATAAGATAAGATAATGTTGCTTATAGCCCAGCCGACCGCAAGGGGCCACATCAGGGCTGTCACCACGTTAAAATCAACTCACCAGTCACAAAAAAATATTTTAAAAAAAATTTAAAAAACCAACTTTCACACATCTCATTAAATGACATCGTCTACAAACGCACCAGAAACTTTGTTAAAAATCTTTCTGCCGTAAAATCTTAAATCAGATGAAAAATGTTAATCTCTCTCAAAAACTCAAGGATCACGTCAGGCGGGGACATCCCTGAACAGGATCTTCATGGACTCCGCTGTAAAATGTTTGTGTCTCACATCGTGCAAGTCCCAACACTCTAAAAGAACATGTTTCATTGTGAGTGGCGCATGACATGGAATGCACCACGGAGCTTCTTCACTCTTTAAAAGGTAGGCATGGGTAAAAATACGAATGGCCGGTGTGCAGCCGGCACAGAACCGTTTCCTCTTTACGACCTCCCGACGTGGATGGGAGGAAGTCCTTAAGGTTTGGACGGATCTGAAAGAGTTTGTTATTCGTCTGTGTGTTCCAATCCTCCTGCCAGAGGTCTCTCACATAATCGTTAATTTTGGGTTTCACATCTGAGCAGGGGATATAAGTGTTGGACAGTTTCTCTCTTGTGGCGTTCTTGGCTAAACGATCAACCATTTCGTTCCCGCCGATGCCAACATGACCTGGAACCCAAGCAAGCGTAATGTTGTAACCGTCCGCCTTCAACTTGCTAAAAAGTTCAAAAAAAAGTAAAAGTTCTGGATGCTGAAGGTTGCGGCCAGCTATGGCCTCCAAAGCTGACAGCGAATCCGACAGAACCAGAAAGTCCCTCTTCGAAGAATGTGAGATTATCTTCAAAGCCAGTACCAGAGCAGTAAGTTCAGCAGAATAGACAGAAGCATCTGAATGAATATGTTCCAACAGTATCTGAGAAGGAGCGCCAGGGCAGTAGGCTGCACAGGCCACCCCATCTTCAGACTTGGAACCGTCAGTGAAAACTTTTGACAGGATGGGAATTTGGAACAGAGCTCAGCATACAAAGCCTTGTACGCCAGAGAGCTGGTAGACTCTTTGCGAAAAGCTGCAGATCGAAACGAATCTCTGGTGTGAAAAAGGTCCATGGAGGTTGATCCGGAAACTACTCCCAGGTCTAGACCTGCATTCCGCACGTGAGGCTGCATACGAAGACCAAACGGCGGAAATACATTTAGGGTTGTTTTCAAACTACTTTGGAACGGAGGGTCAAAGACACAGTCATAGGCAGGGTTTTTCTGGTTCTGAGAACAGTCGGATATAATAATTCAAAGACAGTTTCAGCCTGCGGTTGGACAGTGAAGGTTCACCTGCCTCTGCGTACAGGCTGTACACAGGGTGGTGCGGAACGCTCCAAGACAGAGACGAAGCCCTTGGTGGTGGATAGGGTCCAAGAGTTTGAGGTAAGACGATCTTGCGGAGCCGTACACAGCACATCCGTAGTCCAGTTTGGAACGGACCAGGCTCTGTAGAGTGCAGCAGAGTTTTCTTATCAGCGCCCCAGTCGGTGTGCGCTACGACCCGCAGAATATTCAGAGCTTTCTGGCAAGAAGTTTTGAGGTTTTTGATGTGGCTGAGAAAGTTGAGTTTTTGGTCAAAAATAACTCCCAGGAATTTGGCTTCTTTTACAACTGGAATGGTGGACTTGTCCAGACGAATTTCAGGATCGGCAAAGAATCGACGAAAATTGTGGAAATGAATTGACTGGTTTTGGTACGGGAGAAGGTAAACCCCTTTCCTCAGCCCACTGTTGGATTCTGTTGACACAAAGTTGGAGTCGACGCTGTACGCTGGCGTAGGAAGCTCCAACTGCATACAGCGCGAAGTCGTCAACAAACAGAGAGGACTCAGTGCCTTGGCTTACCGATTGGACAATGTCATTTATTTTAATGCTGAAAAGGGCTGGAGAAAGGATGCTCCCCTGAGGACACCCAACTCCTGCCCATGGATGTCAGAGAGTGTGGTGCCAACACGCACTGGAACTGTCGATCGGCTAAAAAGTTCTGAATGAACAGAGGCAGGTGACCTCGAAAACCAAGTCTGTGCAGGTCCATGAGGATTCCTGCTTTCCACGTGGTGTCGTACGCCTTTTCTAGGTCGAAAAAGATAGCAACCACATGCTGCTTGTTAACAAAGGCGTTGCGGATGGTGGTTTCCAGACGGATTAGATGGTCAACCGTCGAGTGGTACTTCCGAAACCGCACTGTTCACTGGCCAAAAGACCATCGATTTCCAGCTTCCACATCAGACGGAGTTGACCATCTTTTCCATCAGCTTACAGAGGCAGCTGGTCAGAGCAATTGGGCGATAGTTGGAAGGGTTGGTAAGGTCCTTTCCAGGCTTTGGAATGGGATTGATCAGGGCTTTTCCGCCAGGAGGGCGGAAAGGATCCTGTGGTCCAGATATGGTTATAAACTTGGAGAAGAGTCTGGAGACAGCTTTCTGGAAAATGTTTCACAACCTGATAATGAATGTCATCCAGACCAGGGGCAGAATCAGTGCAGGTTTGTAAAGCTAATTTGAGTTCAACGATTGAAAAGGGAAGATTATAGGTTTCAGAGTTGTCTGATGTGAAATTGTATGAAGATTTCTCTCTAATCTCTTTGTTTCTTAAAAAGACTGCAGATTTTTTGAAGATGAGTTCTGTTGGATGGTGGAGGCCAACAGATTGGCAACAGCTTGTTTGTCAGTGATCGAGCATCAGCAAGTTTCAAGTGATGAATGGAGGGTTGGTGTTCTTCCCTTTGATTTTTTCTAATGATGTTCCACACTTTTTTCTTAGAAGTTTTCGATGTCAGCCTGAGCAGAAACTTCTCCAGGACCGACTTTACTGATTTTAAAAGTGTGTCTCGATTTGGCACGGAGTTTCTGATGGGCTCTAGCGTTGGGACCTGAAGGTCGTTGGTACACCTGACGCTGAGCCCGTTTTCTAACTTTGGAAATTTGTTGGCAGTCTGAATCAAACCAGGGTGTTTTTGGCATTTGAAGTTTATCGGAAGACACTGGAAGACAAGCTTCAGCACACTTGATCCACAGTGTTAGTCAGTGATTCTGCTGGGTCCGGACTCTGAAGAAAATCAGTGTCCTGGAATTCTTTAGAAATAGTGGCTGCAAATAGATCCCAGTTTGCTTTTTTATAATTTAGATGTTGAGAAACAGAGACGTGTTCAGTTATTACAGGTTGTAGAAGGACAGGGAAATGGTCACTTCCGTGCAGATCGTCATGGACAGACCACTCAATAGTCCAGGACCAGCGAGGGGTCACAAACCGACAAATCTAAACACGAAAGTGAACCTGTGGAAGAGTGGAGGTAAGTTGCAGATCCGTCGTTCAGACAACACAAATCCAAATCCGAAAGGACATCCTCAATTAGCAGAACCTCTGGATGACGTACTGACACTACCCCAAAGAGGATTGTGACCGTTAAAGTCACCCAACAGCAAAAAAGGTCGAGGAAGTTCTTCTATCAGACTGACAAGGTCCCGACGACAAACCGGGACAGAAGGTGGGAGATAAAGGGAACAGATTGTCACAGTCTTGCGGAGAGTGACTCTCGCAGCTACAGCCTGAAGGGAGGTAGACAGAGCGACAGGACTATACAACAAAGTTTTATGAAGGAGAAGGGCAACACCGCCCGACAGTCCAACGTGGATGGTTATGCAGGTTTTGAAAGAATATTAAAGCCAGAAAGAGTAAAGGTCTTCTGGCTTTGAATTTGAGTTTCCTGAAGAGCCACGACGGAAGGTTTTATAGACTGACACAGAAGCTGCAGCTCCTCAAAGTTGGAATTTAATCCACGGATATCCAATGGAATATTGTACTATCCATGGTGCAGAGGCGAAAAGGAGAGAAATCAGGTCATCTCCTCTTCAACATCCGCTTCTAATGGAGCGAATTTATTAGTTTCACTGGACTGTTTTGGTCTTTGACCTGCTGGCAGACTTGCCCGCAGGTGACAAAGGCCTGGAGTTTGGAGATGGTGGAGGTCTGGGTTTGGGAGATGGTGGAGGTTCTTCCTCATCTCCACCATCTCCACACTGGGTTCAACTCCTTGCCACACGGGCACTGGACAGAGGAGTTCGAGGGGGGATTGCTGGTTTTTTAATCTGCCCAGCAGCAGATGTTGTAGACTGCTGGGCAGTCTGAGGGGTGGCGGATTTTTTGCCTCCACCAGGGGCAGTCACTTTGGTTGGAAGGTGGTGACCTGCTTCCACCAGAGCTGACAGTTCTTCCTTGCAGTGTCTTCGAAAATGTAAAGTCATCAGTCTGACAGCAGACTGATCGAGTGAGAACTGTGGCAACTTTCTTTACAGCCGAAGCATAGAAGAGCTGTCGGCGTCTGACTGCCCACAACCTGCTTGCGGGCCTCAAAAAAGGAAATTTTCTTTCAGTTTTTATTCTTTGAATGGCGGATTCCTGAATCCAAAGAGGACAGTTTCGTGAAGAGGAGGGATGGTCGCCACCGCAGTTAGCACAATGTGCCGGATCTTGACACGACCCATCATGGGTTGCCTTGCAGCAGAACACCGCATACCTCTTGCCCTGAACAGCGTTCCCTGACATGGCCAAACTTCTGGCACCTGAAGCACCTCAACGGGATGGAACATATAACTGAACCCGGACATTCAGATAGCCGACTTTGATGACCGGAGGCAAGCACAGGGTTGCAGAATGTCAGAAAGAGGGTGTTGGTGGCCACTCTTTCTGCACCCTTCTTTACAGTCACCCTGCGCACCTCCGTCACACCCTGGGATGCCAGCTCCGTTTTGATTTCTGCCTCTGAGACACCTGATAAATCCCGGCAGCGAATCACGCCTTTCGATGAATTAACTGTTTGTGGGGAGTTACCCTGATCTCCCTGTCCACTAGTTTAGTTGCCTTAGCAGCTGTTCAGACTGTTTTTGTGATTTGCATTGAATTAAAAACGAGCCATTTCTCAACCTCTTGATGGACCGAGGGTCACCTGCTATACCTTGAAAGCCCTTTTGTATGGCAAAAGGGCTCAGAGCTGAAAGGGGTCTTTCCTGCTCTGTCCCTTCCACCACGAGCCAGGAAGCCCAGAAACCTGTCCTCTGTCTTACCTCACTGTCAGAATCACTGGTCTGTTTCAAATTCCCTGAAATAGGGGTACTGCCTTCCTCTTCCTTTTGGGGGGGTAGTTTTTTGAAAAAGCCATTTTTTGTTTATTGTGTTTCATCCTCCCTTACCCACCCACCTTGGAGTCCAACTAAGGGGCCAGGGCCAAGAAACCAATGTCTTGACCCCTTCCAGGCTTCGGGAGAGACATACGACAAACAGAAACCACCAACCCTATCCCCCCCGATCATGCTCAACTCCCAGGAACAGAGAGCTGAGCACTGCAGGGGTTTACTTGGCCAGCAGGGGAACTGTCTGTCTTGACCCAACCCCAAGAAGGGGAGCCGATTAGTACACCCGGGCCAAAAATGTTAGGCTGGTTTTACGGCGAGTCAGAAAGAGTGTGTGTGTGTGTGTGGTGTGTGTGTGTGTGTGTGTGTGTGTGTGTTGTGTGTGTGTGTGTGGTTCAAGTGTACAATCCATGTGTAAAAAGAGTCATTATCTCAAAGAAAATGTTACACTTTTACAAAGGACATATGTTTTAGATCTTTCATAATGCATGCTTGTACAGCCCTGATGTGGCCCTTTGCGGTCGGCTGGGCTATAAGCAACATTATCTTATCTTATCTTATGCATGCTTGTACTTAATTACAGTGTCAAATATGTGATGATAGATGATCTGCAGGTCATGAGAAAATCCTAGCATACAAGCTTTTCACCATGATCACACACAGAAAAAGGGCAGATAAACTAAACACAACCCCACCCCCCACCACACGCCCACAAAAGTATGTGTAGTATAATACTAACCATGACTGGTTTTTTCTTTTTGCCATTTTTTTTCTCTTCAAATACACTGCTCATAACACATGCCCAAGCATGCCTATAATACAATCTAGCATTCCTGTCACTCACACTGGATCCAGAGTTTTCATGCCCAAGCATGCCTATAATACAATCTAGCATTCCTGTCACTTACGTTGGATCCAGAGTTTTCATGCCCAAGCATGCCTAATAACAGTGTTGATTCTAGGATTTCAAAAAAGGGAGCCCAATGCCTCCCTCAGAAGCAAAAAGGGAGCCCCAGGGGTCTCTTGGGCAAAGAAAGGGAGGCTCCAAATATTTGCGACTATTCATCAAGCCAGCAACATTACTTGGCTAAAGTAAATGTAGTAATACAACAATGAATTGAAGTGACTGACAAACACAGTACAGCCTGAAAAAAAAAATAAATAGAAAGGAAAAAAAAAAGGTACAGAACATGTCATACACTTGTAAAACTCACCAAGTTCTTGATTTCTGCAGCTGATACATGTTTCTAGGCCATACTCCATCTTGGAAGGGATTAAAGAGAGCCACCAGCTCTCAACTTACACAAAGTTCAGTCTGCCTACTTCATTATGGATTAAAGAGAGCCACCTACTCAACTACCACAAAGTTCAGTCTGTCACACTCCATCATTGATTAAAGAGAGCCACCAGCTATCTACTTAACTTTCACAAAGTTCAGTCCGTCACACTCCATCATTGATTAAAGAGAGCCACCAGCTATCTACTTAACTTTCACAAAGTTCAGTCTGTCACACTCCATCATGGATTAAAGAGAGCCACCAGCACCCAGGTTTCGTCATGGCGTTTTTCTTTCCATGCTTCGAACACACAGTGCACAGCATGTTGCCGTCATCGTCCTTGGCTAGCCAGGGCCATTCTTTCATCCAAGATACTTGAAAAGTTTTGAACAGCTGCATTTTCTCCTTCTGCTCACTAGTTTTCGGTTCTTCTTCTTCAAGTTCTCCGGGTTCTTCCATCGAAGTCGATGGTTCTTCACTCGAAATCGAATTCGAATTGACTGCCTCACATATTTCAACACCAGCCCCTTCTTCATCACCTAACTCATTCACGGTGGAAATCCGTTCATTATCAGTATTGTCCGAAGTACTGCTGGTACCTGAGCAACTCTTTTTTGCTTTTGTGAAAGCGAAGGAAAACAGGGTGCTTGAACGCTTCATGGTGAAAGATATTGTCTCCTTTGAAACGAGGTCACGACGGCATGCAGGCTTCGAAGCATGTGGGAGAACAATGGCGCTTCAAAAACTGTCATACAATTTTTCTGATTGGTTGAGCTCGGAACTTGTCAACCAATGAGAATCGTCGGCAGTTTTACGGCTAGGCTTTGCAACTTTGCCAGAATTATCGCCCTTTCTGATGTTGCTATGTCAACGACAACCAGACGATCGACAGTGATGCCGCACACGCTGACGAAAGAGGCGGCCGTTTTCAATTTTTAGCGGCTCTCGAGACGCATCGCTCGCGATTTTATGCGGCCAAACGAAAAAATCGGCGGTAATCCCGCGAAAACGCGCTCTAGAATCATCACTGTATAATACAATCTAGCATTCCTGTCACTTACGTTGGATCCAGAGTTTTCATGCCCAAGGGACCCATCAACACTTTCTGGGTGGTTTGCAGAGCAGTCCAGGCATGCTCTTCGTCGAACAATTCTGGGGCCTGTTCAGAAACACACAAAACTCCCATCAACCACAGCTGCTATGTTCTCAACCATATCTGAACAATGACGTTGGAAAACATAAATATGACTGAAGAGAGAGGGAAAAACAAATACTTTTCTCACATTAACCTGTCCAAACAAGTGCCTTATCGTTATTCAATATGCAACATCGCCATATCATCAGGATTAACATGCGACTTCAATGTGGTTGTCTAATTCTGCCAGTGAATTCGAGTATCCCATGAGTGTACAAAGCATGTGAGGTCCCGGCACTCTGAGGCAAGTTATTGATTAATGCACCCATAGATTGCACGAATGAGCTCTTAAACTTGGTGGATGTCAGTATGAGCTGTAAACAAGACCCATGTGACACTCATTGCTGGGGAGTAAGTTTCAAACTGCTGTACCTCAGTTTCTATTCCCCAGGATGGAGTTTCTAAAAATCCCTATGAACTTACCGCAACACACTCTGCATACATGACACAGAGTCATGACCACTCAAGATGATGCTTCTCATTTCACTGCAGATAAAAACAGGCACAAAGAACAAACTGGAAATTTGGCCAATAATGCTATCACATCAATTCACTCTGTCTGCAGATACAAACAGGCACAGAGAACAAACTGGAAATTTGGCCAATAATGCTATCACATCAATTCACTCTGTCTGCAGATACAAACAGGCACAAAGAACAAACTGGAAATTTGGCCAATAATGCTATCACATCAATTCACTCTGTCTGCAAATACAAACAGGCACAAAGAAGAGACTGTAAATGTGGCTGTTTGCCCACTGTTGCTCTAATATCAATTCAATCCATCTTTTCTTTATTCATAAACAGCCACTTTTTTTTCTACCGAGTGAAGTTCCTACAACCTGTCAGCTGTGCGTGTTCTTTTGTTAGTTCTTTCAGCACATTCATGTTCTTCGATAAGCAACCAAACAAAATAATAACTATGTTCAACTGCACTATTCACAGTTCAAAGAGCATTACCCTTAACCAAGAGTTGAGTTACCTCCACTGCAGACATGGTTTTCATTCAAGTCCATTGGTTGGCTGGTTTGTCTCTCAGCAAGATTTCGCAAAACCAGTGAACTAGCTTAGAACCAACTTTCTAGAAAATAAAATGTTCTAACACACAAACCCCAAATACTCTTCTGTAGCTCCAGACCAAATGGTGGTCTGGATCTGTTTAGCAAGATTGGTACACATTTTCCACTGAAAATGAATGCTGAGATGTTACAGTGTAAGAACCAAAACTGTCTACAGTTAGGTTTTCATCAGGATCTCTAAACTTTCTCATTATACAGATACCGACAGTTCATATTTGTTCACATCTTATTTACAACAACAATACCAACAAAAAACACAAAACAAACAAAATTCATAGGAGATAATTTTTAGAGTGTGCGCCAATTACTCTGGCTAAAGAAAAAATAACCTCCTCATGAAGTGACTTGCTTGAAGCGAATTATAACAAAAAATGCAATAGCAAAAAAATTATTTGCCGACTATTTTTCCCCCATGGAACAGTAAACACATTAGGTTTATGTGTGTGGAGGAGGTGGGATGGGGGTGGCGAGAGGGAAGAATGGTGGCGGGGTTCTTTTTTTCCTGCTTTACAAGCTGGTGGTAATCTGGATCAAAAACCAGAAGCAGGATCTTGGCCGAGATATGTGCACTTACAGTGCCCTTTTAGTTTTAATGAAAATAAAATAAGAAAATAAGAATTTCCTTGGTGAATGCATCATCAAAATCACAATAATCCTTGGACAGTGGGCTGTGTTGTTGACAGCCCAATCAGAGCACACCCGTTTCTTACATCCCATATTTGCAGTTTTGACCAGTTTCAGTTATGAAACAAAACTTCAGCAGAGTCCTTTCCCTTCTTCATTATTCTCTTGTTGTCTTGTGTACCCTTTTTTCCCCCTGCATTTTGTTGTGTTCAGCATTTAAGAACATTCCATTAATATTCCCCAGACTTGCTGCAGATCTTTTTTCCTCCGACTTTCCAAGACTAGAACAGGCTCCATGTTTTTCGTGACTGTTCATTACCTACCCCCCCCCCCCCCCCCCCCCCCCCTCCACCCAACTTGTGTAGATCACAGTTCAGACTTACCACAACCATGGCCACACAGAAGTTGGGGCGCAGCTGGAAGTTGGCCCAGAACTGTGTGGATTGAAACAGTCCTTGTATATCCCACGTCGCACAATCAGCTCTGGGTTGGGCTCGTTGGCAGGGTCGGGCTCGGCACTGATGTAAAAATCTTTTTCAAAGTTGCTCTTGATGGAGTTGAACCAGTTTTCAAAAGTGATGTTGTCATCAGTGTAATCTGTAGCACAAGGACAAAACTTTTAATAAGTGGGAGGGCAAATCATGGATGAAGTCAGCATTCAGGAGAGAGATTCCCCAATATCGACTGTCATTAATCTACAAAACTGAGAGGTCATCTCACCTCTCCATGTTCCTCACTTTTACATGTCATTGTCTCAGACACACCAATGTCTTCAGTTGGCAGAAGAGTGTTCTTGATGCTCATTAAGCTTCATTCAATCTAATATAAAAGCAACACGAAAGCAGACTCCCAAGCAGTAAAATCGCTTCCGTCCAATGGAAATCCAAACTTGCAAGAACAAAATCGCATTAGTATATAGATCTCTGCACAAATGTCAACAGAGCGCTCTGAATAGCTGTCAATAACCCAGATTCCACATCACAAGGCAGAGGGGCGGGATGCATCGACTACACTTTAAAGTCATGGTCAAAGTCAGCCAATTCAACACACACAAGTTATTATGAAGTTGTTGAAGAATCTCTGAAAGTGTTTTCTGCCGCCAATTTTTTCTCTTTCTTTGTGTTTCAATCTATCTTTTCTCATCTTAATTCTTCACCTCCCTGCAGTTCTTTCCCTTGATTTTCGATCACCTGTGATCAAAGTTTTTTTTCTTCTTTTTTTTAAATTTTATATTATCACATCTAAAAACAAATTTCTGGTATTAATGGAATTGTTTATAATAACAAACCTAAACAAACACATTCATCTAGAAAAAAAAACTTTGGGAAATTGTAATACTGTTGTATAGTTATTACTAAAAAAACACACAAAAAGCTCAAGAACTGTTGACAGTTAACTCCCGAGATTTTATGGTACCAAATCCTCAAACAATAGCAACAGTCCTCAAACTACTAATTCAATTTTTGGAGACACTGAACAAGCTCTTTAAAATCTGTTCTTTTTACTTTAACAAACATTTCTGACGCATTCAAGCAAGAGACAAAGTGGTAGGGGCTTTGGGGCCAACACAGGTCCCCAGAGGGGATCAGGGGCAGAGGCTCTTGAAGCTGAAGCTTTTGAAACATTCAAGCAAGAGACAAAGTGGTAGGGGCTTTGGGGCCAACACAGGTCCCCAGAGGGGATCAGGGGCAGAGGCTCTTGAAGCTGAAGCTTTTTCCCCAGTAAGGCAGTAAAATCATTTTAAAACAATGTGTATGCATGTGTGTGACAGACAAAGGGAGTGCGTGTGTGTGTGTGTGTGTGTGTGTGTGTGTGTGTGTGTGCGCGCATGCATATCTGTGTGAGTGGCTAAGGAAAAAAGAGAGACTCGGAGAGAGAGACTGTGTGTGTGTGGATTAGGAAGGGGAGGGGAAATCTCATGGGTAGGCACAGGTAAGTCTGTCTTCCAGGGTACAATTTCCCTTTCAGGCAGTGACAAAATCAACCTGATAATATCGGGCACTGATCATAACACTCTGCAATTTGGTGACTGGGACGCTCAATGTGATCAAATTGTGATATATCATGGCGCAGATTTTGTAGTTCAAGTAGACATGTTTTTGACTGGTGCGCAAAATACTTCCAATTTGTTGTCCGTCTTGCTTTGAGATCATCACCAACCTTGCAGTCTCGCACCTCCTTATGCAACCACTAGGTGTAAGTCTCAGTCTGAATACTTTTAAAACAATTTTGCTTTGAGGATGGTAAACTCTTGCCAGGACTTTAACTTGACATCATGCTGATCAATGCCACAGTCAAGAAGCAGAATGAGAATTATGCCGTTTGCAAATATTTCCAACGCTAGACTAGAAATTTGCGATACTTCCAGGTTTCTCTTTTTTTGTTTTTATGTTTTAATTTCTTCTTCTTTTTTTTTTTATTGTTTCCAAGATTTTCTCTCTGAATAAGAATTTTCTATGGATTGGAAGAGATGTGAAAAAATAATGGCGAAGACAGCAGAAACAGCTGAAAAGTTTCATCCCTGACATTAGACAATCTTTTTTTTCCCCAAACAAAAATCTAGTATTAGATGTAGTTTGATGAGCAAGCATCTTTTCTGTGTTATAGATTTAAACTGATCACTTAATTCATTGAGTGGCAAATGCTACACTTTCCCCAACAGGGTTGAATTTAACCCAATTTCCTTGCAAGTTTTCATTCATATCAGAAACCATGATTCCCCTGTCTGCCAGTACATGCCAAGTTAAAGAATGGCATAAATACCGGAAGAGGGTAAATATGAGCCAGTTTCCTTTATTTGGCCCTATAAATGATATGAAAATATTTGTTTGTGTTTGCACTATAACACCACATTCTATCATCCTGTCAATGTCTTTACAAGACTATTTTATGTCTAATGTTAAAAGTGGATGTGTTGTGATGACTTGAAAATGCTCCAACTCCAGCAACCCAGTCAATGTGGGATGGACTCCTTTATCAACCCAAGGTCATTACTGACAACATTAGGCACTGCATAACAAGACATCTTTCTTGCACATACAGGTTTGCATCATCAATCTAACTGGCATGGTCTGCTGCTGACTGCAAGGAGCATATTGCAAATCAATCATTTTGTGTGTGTGTGTGTGTGTGTGTGTGCGCGCGCGTGTGCGTTTGAGTGTAAAATGTCTTCTCTTTTCAGCTCCCAATGCATTTCTATTTTAGAAATCCCATTACATCTGTCCAGAGGCAGAAGAAGCACATCTCACACACGCACAGACACACACAAATACCAGCTTTTCCTTCTTTGATCTCTATGAGATCTGGGGAATATACCTGGCTACAATGCCTCAGTACTCACATAACCTGATTCCCACTCATTTTGTTAGTATGAAACAAAAGAGCACTAGGCCTTGTGGGAGTAAATATGCAATGGCATATTTTCAAATTTTAAAACTTCTCTATTATTCAGACAGCAGCACATGAACTATTTTTGTTGGCTACAGTAACGAAGTCCAAATTCTTCTAGATCTAACTGATAATATGCGAGACAGGTAATTATGGACAAAAAAAATTACCAAACCACATGACAAATTTATGGGAGGAAAAAAAGATCTGCTCATCTAAGCATCTGTGTAAATACCTGAAACTCTGCTGAAGATGGTTTAACAAAATGAAAACTGTGGTTATGCAACAGTTGAACCTTGGTGGGGTTAGTTCAGTTATAGTAATTCTGCTGAGTTTAGGTATGTGTAAGGAATAGAAAAATGACATGAAGCTTTGTAAAACTAATTTGAGTAAACTAGCACACTTCACTGAAAACTATATATATATGATGTTGTTGACCACACACATTAATAAAATTACAAAAATATTTGTCTTTTTTTTTTAACCATACCCTATTACATTCATGCCATTATGATGTTAAGAAAACATGTGTTTTGGGATGGCAAAGTGATTAAAACTTCCATGCAAATTTAAAACAGTCCCCCACCACCATCCCACTCACCAGATTTAGTGGTGATGGCGGTGGGGTGGGGGTGGGGGTGGGGTGGGGTGGGGACACCTAAATATTTTGCAGTCATTCCCCTTCGGTTAAAAAATCCTGAACTGATCTGCTGATACCAACTCCCCACTTGTTGGCTATCTTGTGCACTGCCATTGAAGTTTCCAGCGAGTGCAGACACACCAAGAGAGGTTGTTAGTATATCTGAGCCAACATTATCAATTCAGTGAAGCCTGTCCTCTATCATGTTGCGTGGACAGTCACATGTCACCGTCACTTCCTGTCACATTTGACATTATACCGATTTTTGTTGTTTTTAAACAAATTCTCTTCACTTAAGCTTTGCAAACAGCAGCCACTTTTGCAGCAGTAGTAGTCCTAAACCAAAATGCAAAAGCTTCCCAAATAATATGTATAGGAACAAAACAGAGTCACTCTCAACGGAACCTACATGGAGGATCAATAGTTTACTGTTGATGGCGGATGGGTGGTACAGGCCAAAACAGTGGTTAAGACACTCGACCAGTGCACACCCAAATGCCATTTCACAAACATTTGGAACAGGACCTGGAGGTGAATGTACATTTGCTTGAGCAAAAGTTGATCACACACACACACACGCATACTCTCTCCCAACTTTCCCTCATCCCCACCCCTTCAAGGGTTTGGTGTCCACTTCACTGCCCTCAGAAAGTCAGCCCAGCGTCTCTCACCTGGCTTGTTGATAGCGACTCCAGGGTATGGGTAATCTCCAGTCTTGCTCAGCTCCGACAGCCAATGCACCACGGATGCACACAGCCCTACGAGTTCAATTGCTGATCCATCCCTAAAACACATCCAATGGGGAGGAATGGTACAGAATAATTCACTACTTCAGAGGCACACCGGTTCATCTCCAAAATGGCCGATTTGAGAAATGCCCACTTGAAGTTTTTAAACAATGGCAGAAGTCACACGAGTACTTCTATAGTCACATAACTCACAATGGTTCAAGTTCAAGTTGTAATGTATAAGTGCTGTTAGCAGCATCAAATAGTATTCAACAGAAAACATAAAAACACACATTTACAAAAAATAGTCATTCCTTGCTTGAAAACTGCCTCGCAGGGCTCTTCATAATTTG
Organism: Conus ventricosus; assembly: GCA_018398815.1. Lineage (NCBI taxonomy): Eukaryota > Metazoa > Mollusca > Gastropoda > Neogastropoda > Conidae > Conus > Conus ventricosus. The sequence goes on from CM031600.1 coordinate 2,535,690, forward strand.
GAGCAAACCAGACTTCCAGTAGTAAGCCTGGTGTAGCGCGCTCTTTATCTGACAGTCCTAGCCTCTCCCCTCCCACATGGCAGAGCAGGCCATAAATCAGTGTAATGAGGAAGGCAGACGTTTTCCCTCTCCTGCTGACAGTATCTTTCACAGCAGGGAAGAGTATCAGCCAAGTGTACAGAGGTAGCCTACCCTCCCTTCCTTTCCTTAACATATCCTCTTTCTCAGCACAGTTGGTTAAAGCCGGGTGTTCCGCTGTTGCTCCAAACACATAGGTAATCTTGCTCTGTGCCACAAGTGTTTTTTCGCTTTATCTCTGCTATTATGCAACATCACATCACCAGGTTTGGAGCTCTTGATAAGACCATGAAAAGACACACAATGCACCAAAAACCCCAAAATTTGGAGGTAATCTGGTGTGGCTCTAATGTAGCGAATTTCTTGCCACATGTGTTCATAGGAAAATCTGGGCCATTCTCCTCCTCCTTGGACTGTGAAGGGAGTGGTCTGGCAGCAGACTCCATGCAGTGTTACTAATGGACTGAGAGCCAGACTATTCAAAGCCTGACCAATGTCACATGAGTGGTCTGGCAGCAGACTCCATGCAGTGTTACTAATGGACTGAGAGCCAGACTATCAAAGCCTGACCAATGTCACATGAGTGGTCTGGCAGCAGACTCCACGCAGTCTTACAAATGACTTGAGAGCCAGACTATTTAAAGCCTGACCAACGTCACTGCAGACTTACCCGATTCATCCAGAGCCCTTACCATTTGCCCAGACTGCATGGAAATGAAAAAGCAAAACAAAACACATACAGCCTATGCAAAAACGGAAGACGGACATCCTTTGTACCAAAGGTTCATAGAAATTCAACAATATTAGTTCTAAGCATTAAACAAATTTTCCTAGATAGTCTGGAGCACCTTTAATAACCCACTTTTGCGGCAAGAAAAATATGTGGTTATCTTACTCAAACATGTATGATTTTCAAACTAGTGACTGAAATCAACCTGATTTTTCTTATCATCAAACACCGATTTTAAAAAATCAACCATTTCAGACAAGTATTTTATTAACACAGCTAAATTAAAACAGAAGATTTACAGTTCTAAAACAGAACTGCACCTGTATGGAACAAACTGCAAACTAACTTAGAAAAAGAGCACAAAATAATAAATTACTTTCAAAATCTAGCTGACCATGGAAATACCGAGATATAAAGTACGAGTATTACAAACAAGCCATCACAAAAAGGGAGCTTATTACTAATTCATTTGTACACTTCAATCGATGTAGTAAAGGCAACACTTTAAAATGCAAGGCAGCTAGTTTCATTTCGTCATTGTTATGATTCCATTAGATATGAAAAGATACTGATATCGCATCCCAAAAGACAAAGTATTCTTATCACAGTTATTGTCACAGCTGCCGACTTCTGCAGTAAGACATGTCTGAGGTTGCAGAGGGAAGAATGGAGTCTAACTGGAAGTATCAATATTGCTCTTCACTGTTAAAACTGATCAACGGAGAAGTGACAAATAAAACGCATTCTCTACTACAGAACAGTTCCTGACGTATACAGAACATCATTTGGTCTATATTCAACATTATGTTATCATCCCTTTCAAAAACTAACCCTGAAACTTTCAGTTTTCTTGAACATCATTGGGAATTTTAAGATTCCCTCTAATCTCTCCCTCCCCCACACCAAAATTACAGATGTCAGGATACATTTTTAGAATGGGATAATTTTGCAAAAATTCAGGCAGGCTCAAGCTGCATATGATAAAGACACATAAGTCCAATTAGATTTCAGAATTTTTTTTTCTTTTCTAAACATCCCATTCACAACAGACAAATGCACAAGAGGCATACATTTTTCCACACATACATACGGCAATTACAGAGAGGCATACACACTCCCAAACACAAAGCCAAATAAAACCTTGGTGTGGCCGGTTTGCCCCAGTTGCCAGCTTTGTGAGAACTGCCCATCTTGTCCATCCAAGTACCACAGTTGTGGACATTTCCTCCATACACGTAGCCCTTGGGCCACTCCACTCCTATCTCAACGTTGAAACCTGCAGGGGAAAGTCCTTCATGCATGAAATTCTCACATGTCTTACAATGAAACAGATTGGTCACCTCAACACAGCAAATTAGATTGCAACAGACAGCCGATTTACTGAAAAGAAATCACAAATTTTACATGCATGCAAAGTAATGCAACAAAATACAAACAAACACAAAATCAGATAAACATCTCTTTTTCGTACTCAACAAATGAGGCCCACAAGATAAGGACACGAAGACCTGTTTGCCCTTCTAACAGAGATACCTTGGAGGAGGTATGTTCTACTTCCAGTCTTGGGTTCTGTGGCTGGGTCAATCTGTGGTAGCTTTGAAAGCGGATCTGCCTTGGATAAAATAATTAAAAATTACAATTTTGTAAAAAGGACTCACTGTTGCATACTAACAGTACCCTGCATTTAATATGCTGAAGTAATGTCACAAAATTCAGAAAAGCTGCACTGGGGTACCTACTGTAAATTATTCAATGAGACTTGTTACCAATGGAGGGGCAATGCTTGAACTTGGAATTCGATTTATACTCATGAAATAAATACAGCAGAAACAAGTGTTGTAAGTTTTTATGGTGAGAACACACACGCAGACCTGGACTTCATTCCCATGGAGCCAATAGTGGACTGAAAGCTAGACAATTCATGGGAGCAGCTGGCCACACTAGCACTGTGGGCATAATGATCTGTTCATACAAAGCTGTCAGGGTCTACCTTGCCTTGCACCTTAACCTTCATTCTGGTTCAGTAATATACTAAACATTTCAGTGAACCAAAAACAGCTTTCTACAAAGTACTTTTACAAAATACTACACACTCATATTTGTGTCCGCAGTCTACTTGTGTCATTATAATGACTGTTTGGCGTCATAAGAAAAGAAAAACACCCGAAGGTGCTGGGGAGGACCCAGAGAAGCACTGTCTTCGCCCGCCTTTAGAGCAGTCCTGTACCACCCTTGGAGGCCTGCGCTGTGTTGACGATGGGTACAGGCACGCACAGGACACTCCATTAAGATATCAAGGGACATAACTGCTCCTGAACAGAGGTAAATTAGACTACAGGATGCAGCTCATAACAGCCTTAAAGTAGCACCCCCATGGGTGTACCAGCCCGTATTTCATGACTGCAGAGCCCACCGGTGAAAAACACCACCCTCCAGCTGCCGAGCACACCCCACAGACCCAACCACCCCTGCCCACGGACAGACGAAGACAGTGCCACTCCAGACACAGCCAAGCTTTCGCCATACGGTCTTATGTGCCCTCAAGAGAGAATCCAAAGTTGTAGTCTTTCCCACTGTCAACAGGACTTTCCCTGTGGTCAGTGGGTCTTTCCTCACCGTCACTGGACCTTTCTCCAGGGTCAGCCTAGTTAAGGCAAAGAAGAAAAAGAAACACCCGAAGGTGCTGGGGAGGACCCAGAGAAGCACTGTCTTCGCCCGCCTTTAGAGCAGTCCTGTACCACCCTTGGAGGCCTGCGCTGTGTTGACGGGTACAGGCACGCACAGGACACTCCATTAAGATATCAAGGGACATAACTGCTCCTGAACAGAGGTAAATTAGACTACAGGATGCAGCTCATAACAGCCTTAAAGTAGCACCCCCATGGGTGTACCAGCCCGTATTTCATGACTGCAGAGCCCACCGGCGAAAAACACCACCCTCCAGCTGCCGAGCACACCCCACAGACCCAACCACCCCTGCCCACGGACAGACGAAGACAGTGCCACTCCAGACACAGCCAAGCTTTCGCCATACGGTCTTATGTGCCCTCAATTATAATGACTGTTTGGCGTCATATACTGTACCATGTCAGACAATAGCATTCACGGCAGTTAGTCTGCTCTGCCAGGCCGAAGTTTTTGTGTGGCTAATGCAGTAATAAGACAGTCACGTGGTGCCCAACCCACTTCCGCCGTAGGAAGAAGCCAGTGTCAGCCTCCCGTACCTCATTCTCTCTCGGCCTGCCGTCCAAGCAAGATAAGTCTTGTGCTCTGTCTCGCCTTCTCTTTGCCGTTGTGTTAAGATAGCTTTGTGTTTGCTTCCTTGCTTATTTGTTGTGGCTTGCGCGCTTCACCCTTTTACTCTTGAGCCTGTGATCTTTGGTTGGTGTGTTTTATTAATCTATTTCACCGCGCCATCGTCGTCTTTGTGCCTTTGTCTCGGCACTCGCGACTTCGCCTTCCGTTCTTTTCAATCTTCGAAAGTCGGAACTCCATCGCCGGTCCCACCTTTTCCCCCCTTTTTTTGGGCCTTTACGGTCCTTTGTTCTCCGAGTCTCAGTCCATTCTTCTTCAATTCGGACACCCGATTCGACTAACCTCCACGTCGTCCACTCGGTTTCTATTTTTCCCCCGGTCGTTCCGCAATTTTGTTTTCGACCGGCCAAAACCGACGTCACTTACGATCGACCTTCCTCGATCTAACACTAAGATCTCTTTACATTTACAACACTTCCAGTGTCTCTCCCGAGGTTGGTTGAGCTTTTCTATCCCTCTATCCACCTCTTCGTCTCCCCTTTGCGATCGTGCGTTCCGTGTTTGCTCCCCACCACCAGTGCCCAACATGGTGAAGGACACTAACGGCTCGAGACGCTCCACTCTTCAGCAGTCGCTCTCTACCCCGGAGGGGCCGCGTGTCGATTCCACGGGACAAACCGCTCACGCACACGATGAGCGTACGGTCGGTGTAGAGGAGGGTTCCGCGCAGGGGACGCGCAACCATCATTCCGATTCCCCCTCTACCCTACCGGCGGATACACGATCGTCGCGATCGAAGTCCAACAGTCAGTCCCAGTCGGATGGACAATCGGCAGTCATTGCCGACTGTTTTTTCATTTGCTTCTTTCCCTAAGCCCAAATCCAAGGGCAAGGCTCCCATGAAAGGACCTGCCCGTTCTAAATCTTCCCGTTCCCCGACTGGTTCGCCTGTTCGACTTCGACCGCGTAAGGAGACCCTATCCTATCATGCCGCGTCCGGCGATCATCGGCCCCAGGGGACCCTTGCCGAGACCCGGACCGGCACGGGTGACGACTCGCGGACGGAATCACCGCACGTCACCCGATCTATTGAGACTCGTGACGCTAGCACCTCCCCCACTAACGTCACCCAGTCTCATCACGCTCTCCCCAACCGTGTCCGGGTTCAGCCACGACCCGGACACGAGGAGCGTCAACACTCCGGTGGAGGGGCTGTGGCCAGTCTTTGGTGGCACCCCCCCACTGACCACAACCCCGGGTCAGGTACGCAGGCATCGACTAGCTCGGATCTGCGCCCTCACCCCCGACGGTCGAACCACCCCGATCGATCGTTTCAATCTCCCCTAGGGGTACAGGACGTTGGGGAGCGGACTTCTTCCGCTCCCCTATTGGGCAACGTCCGCGTCCCGTTCCTCCGGGGGGAGGATCGACCAGCGGGGCCAGGGGTAACCTTTCGTCCCTTGAGTCTTACGCGTCGACTCAGCCATCCCCGTCCGCTACCACACGGCCAGGAGGCTCGGCGACCGTAACACCCACCGACCCCTCTGCCACGCAGGTGGCCGGCGCGGACCCCACCCGGGAGATGCAGGAGGCAGTGCTCTCCCTTGGTGCGCAAGGTTACCCGGGTCCCCGAGGAGACTCTGCCTCTGGGCCGCCACAGCCCTTCTTTCTCCCTGGGGACCGGTGGTTCTATTCCCCCCGAGAGGAATCAGTGGCTTAGCTCTGACTCTTCCCCTGACTCCATCTTCGGTCTCACGTGGCATCCGGCCTCCCAGAGCTGGATCAACCTGGGCCCCCCTTCCTCTCGGGCGCTGTCCGATCGGCGGTCCCCTAGTTTTCACGCCGATTATGGAACCACCGGGGAGCCGTCCTCGTTTCTCCCCTCTCCCAACGAGGTCACGACTCCCACGCACCCCTGACCTGGCCTTCCGAAGGTGGACCTGAACTTCTCCTTCACGAACATACTGACCCACAACTTGAGGGGTTTGAGGACTTCCTCCCCAGTCTGGGGACCTTTCCATTTTGGAGAGCTGGCGCCCTGATCTTGTTGTTAGGGAATCCCCTCCCTCTAACAACATCTTCTCCCTTTCCCGTTTCACTGGTCCCCCCCTACCCAGCGATCACGGCCAAGGATAGCCGCCCCCCAGACCATCACTCCTTTGTGGGACAGATCGGCCTCTCTCGCCAGGGTGCACATGCCGTTCCCCCACCGGGGATTGACTTCTTGTCAGCCCCCCCAACGTGGCCCCAGTAGGAGTATTCCTCAAGGACTCGCGTCAGGCCCCCCATGTCTTTTCTCTCTTCTCTGCCAATCCGGCCACTAGGGAGATTGCCATTTCCCCGGCTGACCTCAGGCTCACTCCCAACCGCCCCCCTCCCACATCCACCTCTCTTTCTATCAAAACCCTGATAGAGTGGGACAGAATCGCCAGGGCTGGCATTCTACACACCACCGCGGGGCATGCCCTCATTGACATGTTCCTACAGCGAGCGAGGAACTCTGGCCAAAGGAGGGAGGCATTGTCTCAGCGTCTTCTAACCCGGACGACACTGAGGCTGAGGATTACCATGCACTTAGTGTTGAAGCTTATAACATGGCCAGTTATCACCAGAGTCTAATTATCCATATCCTATCTTTCATATTCATCTCAGATACCTGAAATGAACAGATGAAAAATCTTTCCTTTTTTTATATTTTGAGGAGACAATGTGAGGCCATCCTGGACTGAGTTTGAGTTGAACATAAGGAGTCAACCATGCTCAGACTGCATCCAGTTATCAGCATAGAGTGCACCATGATATGTTCTATCATAATCTGGAATCAGATCTAAGGTTTAATGCTTCAAATTCACTGCCAATATCAACACTATACCAATCAGTTCTTTGCAATTTGGGGAAAAGACATCACGGCCATCACTGAGCACAATAATTCAAGTGTCACTCATGTCAGACTGGAGCCAACTTGAGTCTGAATTGAGGAGGGATGGGTGGAGAAGGAATCATGATAATTAGATGATGTATCCATGCACTCCACTGCCACCTACAGCTTGCAAGACACAAATGCCTTATTCCTACTTGGTGTAAACTATCCGGAACCTTAACCTATTTTTTACACAGGAGCGAGTCAAGCTAATCCAAGCCTCTTAGCATACTGACTCCAGAGTGAACTTCCTTACAAAGTTGACTTCTTCCAGTCAGGAACACAACACACTCTACCTCTTGGTACTACAGCTTCCGACTTAGCTATGAATTCACACAACGGACCCTACAGGAGGCATCCGAGTCTATCTTCTTTCTCCTTACCCTTCTCCGGACACATTTCTGACGGAAACATCAAGAAAGTCTTTCAATTAGCTGCTGCACCGTGGCACCATGTCTTTAGACTCTCATTCTCCAACTGATCGCTTGTGCCAACACTCCAAGGTGTAGAATTTTAAATTCATGACTTGGGTTATAAAATGTTTTTATTTGTGCTGGGGCAATGTCTGCAACGACATTTGCTTATGTGCACAGGTGCCCGAATAGACATTTATTAACCAACTCTTACAAGACAAGTTCACTCAAAATGGTTTCCTTTTTCAACCAGGTATCACCTTTTAAAGCCAGAATATCATGACTTGAGGGAGTTTTTCAACTTCAACTCTGTGTCAAATTCACCGTTTTTGTCTGTTGTATCTCAGTCCTCTAATTTTGGTCTGTAAATCGACCAACTCTACCAACCATGCTGATACTGAAACAGCACCTAAGCATTTTGAGGCAAGCCAGCCCCTCAACCCTCCCCACTCGTACTGAGCACTTTACAAGTTGACCCAGTTGGGACAACATGTTTCGTTGGATACGTTGTCATGCCTAAACCTACAGCAGGCTCTCTATTGCACAGTTCCCCTTTGGGAGTGCTTCCAACAGAGGACTCCGATGCAAAAGCACAACCCTCATTCACAGGGGCTGGGATTATTGCTAACAAGCTATCCAAAATTTAAAAAAAAAGAAGAAAAAATGAAAAGAAACTTTTAGTAGGAACACTTGACTTGTTCTTTCATGGAGGGACAGGAGTGGGGTGAGTGCAAGGTAGGAGAGCCGCAGAGTAACGTAATTGCAACAGAGGAATTCCTCCAAATGGCAAACAGTTATAAACTCGAACAAACACTCCCTCATTTTTTAACTCTCCTCCTACCAGACAACACTGTTCCGTACATGGACTGTCAAACCAAGTAAGTTTTAGAGTAACTGTGAAATACACTAGTGGTAGGAAAAAAATAACCAAAAATTCCATTTTTAAGATACATACATGAAATTTTGTAGAAATATGCAGAAATGATTTGCCTAAATGATGATATTATTTTTAGGTGTGTTTGTTGATGTTGATGTTGCTGATGTTGTTGATGTTGATGGCTGTTAACTGATTATAAATAAAATCATGCATGCCATGCAATTTTGTTAATAAAGTGGCTGAAATAAAGACAAAATAAAAACAAAAGTGTTGAGTTGAAATATTATTCAAACAAGCATGAACATGCGCATGCAAGCAAGCTGCGAACACACTGACGAACGCATGCATGACAGCATAGGTGAAAGTTAAAAAAAACACAAAAAAAACTGCAGCTGACCAGTGTCACTGATTATTGCTGGTGGGGGCTTTGATAGCACGTTATCTTGTAGTCCAGGTAGGTGTGGTAGCGGGCGAAGCATGGGTGGGGGCACATGGGCAGGCGGCAGTCCAGACACACCCACTGGTCTGGCAGCGCTTCACAGCACGGTCAGAGCAGACCTTGCAGTCAGGGTTGGAGCGTCGTCCTCCTTGGGTCTTCTTAGGATTGAGTCCAGGGAAATGTCTGTCCAGGAGTCTTGCAGGGGGTCTAGGACTGGCTTTCGTACCACACCAGCCTCCCTGGTGTGACCTACCAGCAAGCCATGGATCACTGCCAATCGGAAGCAGTCAGTTTTCAGGTGGTTTCCTGCTCCAGGGTTCAGTTCTTTCCAAATAACTTTTGCATTTGCCAGGCTGACCTCCAGAAGATTGCAAAGAAACAGTTTTTTCCACCACGTCAGTGATCTGTGCAGTGACATACAGTATGACATCTGCTGGTCGCTGACGTCAACCCCTCCCATGTACTTGGTGTACAGCTGTATGGCTTTGGGATGATCCACCTGGCGAGTGTGCCCCTCATGGAACTTGGATCGAACAGTTTTCTGGTATGTGCTGCCATTGTGGACTGTTGTCAGCACCCTCACTAGTCTTCTATCTTGCCAGGTGATGTAGGTCAAAACCCCATCTTTGTTCACGACAGGTGGGTCTCCTTTCTTCGGACTGGCACATTTGACAACTGCCGGCACACCAGGTCTGTCTTTTCGTAGAGTGCCACAGGCACCAGTCTGCTTCTCAGCCAACGCTTGGAAGAGGTTGGGGCTTGTGAAGAAATCGTCACAATACAGATGATGTCCCTGGTCAAACAAAGGTGCTATCAGTCTGTACACGATGTTGAAGCCCACTCCTTTGTCAGCTGTGTTTGCATCACCTGCACAGGTGGGTGGAGGTAGGTGATCTGGTTGCTGAAGAGAATTTGGGGGTGGGGATGGTGGCTGATTATCTGGATGAAGGGCTGGAGGTTGAACTGCGGCTGCTGGCTGTGGTCTGTTCCTCACTTTGCCTGTGTACAGTTCCCAATTCCAAACATAGGAAGATTTGGAGTCGGCCAGGGTCCAGACTTTCAATCCCCACTGATGAGGCTTTGAGGGGATGCATTGCAGGTACTTTGTGCGGCCTTTGAAGGGGACCAGCGTCTCATCAACAGAAACTTCCCTACCAGGGTAGTAGTATTTCTGCCAGTTTGACAGCGGCAGCCGGGAGGTTTTTTCAATCTTGCGATATGCTGGTGCATTTTCCTCCGAGTTAGCAGCAGCATGCAGAAAAGCAAGAATGTTGTTGAACTTGTTCCTGGACATAATCATTCTAAAACCTTCCAGATTGATCAGAGGATCTGTGTTCCAATACATCTCATAGGATCTCAGTCTGACAAGTCCCATGAAAATGACAACAGCAAGAAAGGCTTATCTCTTCACTGTCAATGTTCTTCCATTTCCGAAAATTCGAAGATGGCGGAAGGTTGTCAACGCCCCCTTTTGATGCAATCATTTGAGCGTAGTATCTGTTCGTTTCTGTGACAAGAACGCTGACAACTTCTTCATCAAAAAAAGAACGGAAGATTTCATATTCCTCTGCAGTAGATAGAACGTCAATTGGCCCACTCACTTTTTCAAAACTCTTCAACCACTCGTAATCGTATGCGCCGATCGTAGGATCCGTCGTCGACTCGTCATCTTCATCGGAACTCGAGTCTGATATTTCCGAGTTTTCAAGTTCACGAATCCTACGAGCAGTTTCTTCGTCTTTCATAATCCTTCTCACCTCCGATTCAGCTAATTCTTGCAGGGTAAAACCCTCAAATTCCTTATCATCGCTGCTGTCATCGCCCAACAACTCAACCCAGAAGTTGGCGTCGTCCGCCATTGCTCAGTCGACTCGCGAACTTTTGAAAAATTTAATTTTTTCCACTCAAAAACGATGCAAGGCAGTGTTTTGGCAGCCATTAACGGAAAGGGAAGTCTGTTTTCGAACGACTGCACATGCGTTTAATATGTAATTGAGATGATATTGTTTAAAAATAGCCGAAAGTCGGTCACTACAGACCTGCCAACCCCCTAAGAGGCCAATGAGTAAGAATTGAAACTCAGTCAGGCAAAAATGTGTAATTTCAGAGAGCTAAGAGCAATCAAGCGCGACATTTACCTTTTTTCAAACAAACACGATGTGATGAAATTGTTCGCACAATTTTTGTGAACTTTACTTTTCTTCAAAAACAAGCTTTTCTTTTAAGTGTCACAAGAAATCTTTACAAATTATTATTATTATTATTATTTTTAAATGTTGTCTTTGTTCGACCGCTCTTGAACTGTTTGGCGATCTCAGAATCTAAGAATGCTTCTTAAAAAACTGGGATGCATGGTCAGCTGTGCTAAGAGCAATGATGTGCTCGACGAAAAATCTGACCACCAATGCTTAAGCCCGAATTACCCTTTTCCTCATTTCATCCTCTTTTGAGGTGTCTACAGTCTGAAAAACTGTGTGATGCTGGAAGAAGTCGGCGCGTTAAAGGAATTGATGTGTTTGCATGACTCAAGGTGACACTTCACATCCACCATCACGCCATGGGAAACTGTGAACTCCGACTCGCAAGTGGTACACCGTGCACAATTTACACCTTTGGTCGTATGCAGGGGAACTTTTGCGAGTATTCTTTTCGGAACTTTTGACCAAGTTTTTTCTTTTTCGCATCTTGTCCAGAACTGTCTGCTCCACATTTCGACATTTTTGTAGCTAGAACTTCAAAAGGACGCCAACTTCGCTGAATGGTGAAACGAACTGCGCATGACCAGAAACGCTTCTTAAAGGTTACTGGTTATACACACGGCACCATGCGTGTCTGTATAAGCCGATTTTTTCGTCGTTTTTTTGTTGTTGAAAACTTTCAATGCATAATTTTAGCTAAATGCGTAAGGGTGTAAGAATTATCACTTGGGCGTAATAAATTACGCGAAATGTGTAATGGTTGGCAGGTCTGTCACTATGAACTGCCGCATGGTCGGCGGGAGCTCGCGCTGTTGGTAGGAGGAGAGTTAAAGGCTTTGTTCGTTTACTTTGTTTCTCATGAATCCCCCCCCCCCCCCCCCCCCCCCCCCAAATTTTGCCTATTCATGTCCAATTAAAAATTCTCTCCCTTGAACTGCTCAATCTGCAAGGATTTCCAGAGAATGCTACTTTATACCAAAAAACAAAAACACTGACTCTAAACAGATCCTAATTAGTACAAAATCACATTTACTGCTCATATTTACTACACAAAAAGTAATTATGAACAACTGAATAAAAATCATTTCTTCACTAGTGTTTCTTTGATTAGCACATCTATTTCTGTGTTGTCAAGGCTTGACTGTAATACAAGCTCACTTTCAAGGGGATAGCTACAAAGACATCAATATATTCATAATTCGAGTCTGGTGTCCACAGAGGAAGTAGCTCCTGATACAATAGCAACAACGAAGTTTACCACACATCCAAATCTATCTGTTTACAATGATTCTCATCTCTTACATAACTCAAAAATGTGGTGCTACGGATCACACTTTAAAATACAAGGTTTTGCAACCTCCAAGCAAACTGTAAAGTTTTCTGTCAAAAACATTAAAATCTGGGAAGTGCAAAAATAAATTTGAGTCAATGATTTTCACAAGACTGAAACAGATGGCAGTATTACTGAAAAGATGACAAAGCACAAACTACAGGCAAAATAACGCCTTTTCACTCAAGACACATAAATCTTGGACAAATGTCCTTTTTGGATGTCAGAAATAACCAAAAACCATCCCATATCTAAGGCTTTTTTTCTTTTTATTTAAATCTAGCCTCTGATAGTTTCTTTAATCACACAAAATTTTATCTAAATATCTTAACTTCACTTGCCTTCTTGAAAAAAAACTTCACTTGCCTTCTTTTTCTAATTTGCAAAAACAATGGTCTGACAAATGAGCGACTCATTCATGAGAACAATCCATATACTAAGTGGCAATACATATCCTGTGGTTCATGTCTCCATAAGACTACAGTGCAGGCCGGGTTCCAGCAAGCATGTAAACAACTCCTCACCTGGGTCAGACATGTGCTCATCCAGCGTGGATCCTGCTCCCTTCTCTCGAAACTGGATGCCAGCCATGTGTCTGGTCAGTGCCTCTTGCATCACAACATGCAATGGCTGGTCCTGCAGCCATTCAACATAGTCCCCATGTTCAAAATATCTGTCAGCTAGTTAGATCCAAGCTAGTGCTGACAGCTGTAAACTAGTGCTGATAGCTGTAAACTAGTGCTGATAGCTGTAAGCTAAGGGGTTAGTTATAACTGGAATCGGGTTCCTCCTTCTTAAACACACCAATTTCTTAAAAATGAAACACAAAATTCTAGTCTCAAAAATCTAAAGCAAGTTGATTATCTTTTTCCACAGAGGTAATTTTTCTTTTTAATTCAATCTTTTTCACACAAAGGCTGCTCCAGAAAAAATACTTCATTATAAGAAGTCCAATGTTTGAACCATATTTACTGTTTCATTGCAAATATTGGCAGAAGATAGACACATGAAAACACAAACACACGTTTTCTAATACTGTCGAGCTTAAATCTTTTTAATACATGTAAAACAGAGAAAAAGAAACGGACTACAGTAACATACCAAGCAGACAAAAATTGTTCAATTTGAAAAAAAAAAAAAGATGACGATGGTGAGACGAGATGGAGAGAGATCATGTGGACGAGGTGGGAAGCTTTTGCATGACTGGACAAGGGTAGGGGTGATGTGGCGTGCTGGGGGCGGTGGAGATGGAATAGACAGAGGAAAGGGCAGTAGTGGAAGTACACAAATATTCATAGAACTGGCTATGTACTTTACTAGCAGTCCTCCACAACTCCCCGTCCCCTCTACCCCCAACCCTTTCCATTCCTATCCTGATTACCCCCCCCCCCCCCAACCCCCTGACCCCTCTTCCCAATCCCCCTACCTTCTCTTGTCTCCCCCGTCCATACACCCTGGCCCATTATCCTCCCCTTCCACTACCCTATCCATTCCCCTCTACCATTGTTCTCCTCTCCTCTCCCCTCCCCCTGTTTTCTTCTGCCTCTAACCATCCCCTCCCCTATTCTATCTGACCCTCCTGCCTCTATTCCTCATCTCCCTCTCCCAACCTCCTCCCCGTCATCTATATCTCCTTCCAAAGCCTCCTCCCCCTCTGCTCCATTCCTTCCTATCCCCACACATCTACCCCCCCCCTCCCCCACTTGTCCTCCCAGCTTCCCTTTCCTTCCCCTTCCATCTCATGTCCTCCATTCCCTCCCCCCATCTTTCCCCACCAACCTCCTTTGTCGTCACCCCCAACGCATGCTCCTCCATTCCCTCCCCCCATCTTTCCCCACCAACCTCCTTTGTCGTCACCCCCAACGCATGCTCCTCCATTCCCTCCCCCCATCTTTCCCCACCAACCTCCTTTGTCGTCACCCCCAACGCATGCTCCTCCATTCCCTCCCCCCATCTTTCCCCACCAACCTCCTTTGTCGTCACCCCCAACGCATGCTCCTCCATTCCCTCCCCCCATCTTTCCCCACCAACCTCCTTTGTCGTCACCCCCAACGCATGCTCCTCCATTCCCTCCCCCCATCTTTCCCCACCAACCTCCTTTGTCGTCACCCCCAACGCATGCTCCTCCATTTCCTCCCCCCATCTTTCCCCACCAACCTCCTTTGTCGTCACCCCCAACGCATGCTCCTCCATTCCCTCCCCCCATCTTTCCCCACCAACCTCCTTTGTCGTCACCCCCAACGCATGCTCCTCCATTCCCTCCCCCCATCTTTCCCCACCAACCTCCTTTGTCGTCACCCCCAACGCATGCTCCTCCAGAAGATAAAGCTGCTACAAAGACACACAACCAGAAAAATGATGACATTCCCCTACAGATGCACATGCAGTCATTCACTGCAACACACTCCAGCAGCATGGCTTTGAAAGTAGTAGTATGATGAAAACCTGGATTGGAAAAACTGACCGACTCGTGATTTAGGGTTTCATTTTTTTTTCTGCCCACATTTCTTTTTCTCTGATGTTGATTTTTCCTGCCTTTGAAAATCATTTTTTTTTCAGAAATCCTTGATTCAAGAGTTCTCCAGCCTAAAAATCACTGAACTACAATTCTACTGAAAAATTGATGAAAAAGATGACAGGTGAAATGTCTGTTAAAACAAAAACGGGATTTATATTTAAATCCCTGTCTTGCTCCATATATTTTTCATGTCACACTCTTTGCAAGCTACAGCCAGATGGACAGTTCTGGACAGTCCACTTCTGCCAAACAAAATATCTAAGTTTCCTGTCTACAGTACTCATGCTTCCATTCACTGCATAAAAACCAATTTAGTATCTTGCGATAACATTATTTCCAGGGCTTTAACAGTTCTCTCTGGATCCGCTGCCAGGCTCCATGCTTGCATGTATACATGAAGATGGAAAATACCAATGCACACAGAAGATAAGATAAGATAATGTTGCTTATAGCCCAGCCGACCGCAGAGGGCCACATCAGGGCTGTCACCACGTTAAAATCAACTCACCAGTCATTTAAAAAAAAAAAAAAAAAAAAAAAAACTTTCACACATCTCGTTAAATGACATCGTCTACAAACGAACCAGAAACTTTGTTAAAAATCCTTCTTCCGTAAAATCTCAAATCAGATGAAAAATGTTAATTTCTCTCAAAAACCCAAGGATCACGTCAGGCGGGACATCCCTGAACAGGATCTTCATGGACTCCGCTGTAAAATGTTTGTGTCTCACATCGTGCAAGTCCCAACACTCTAAAAGAACATGTTTCATTGTGAGTGGTGCATGACATGGAATGCACCACGGAGCTTCTTCACTCTTTAAAAGGTAAGAATGGGTAAAATACGAATGGCCGGTGTGCAGCCGGCACAGAACCGTTTCCTCTTTACGACCACCCGACGTAGATGGGAGGAAGTCTTTAAGGTTTGGACGGATCTGAAAGAGTTTATTATTCGTCTGTGTGTTCCAATCCTCCTGCCAGAGGTCTCTCACATAATCGTTAATTTTGGGTTTCACATCTGAGCAGGGGATATAAGTGTTGGACAGTTTCTCTCTTGTGGCGTTCTTGGCTAAACGATCAACCATTTCGTTCCCGCCGATGCCAACATGGCCAGGAACCCAAGCAAGAGTAATGTTGTAACCGTCCGCCTTCAACTTGCTAAAAAGTTCAAAAAAAAGTAAAAGTTCTGGATGCTGAAGGTTGCGGCCAGCTATGGCCTCCAAAGCTGACAGCGAATCCGACCAGCCTGATCTTATGTTTCATGGGGATGCTATTGTCTTGCCATGCAGGTTTTAGTCTGGGCACTGCTGCTGCTTGAGAGGATTCTGGTTTGCATCCCTCTTTGGTGATGGATTCCAGCAAAGTGAACTGTCACACAGTGTTTCAGCTTCTGTTCATTCATATGTTACGTATCTTAAAAAAAAAAAATTCCATTGAAAAAACAAAACAAAACCCCTTACACATTCTCCAGCATTCAGGCATGGTGAGTCATCGGTGGGATAGAGACGGGACACAGGATCTGACAAGATCTTCAGTCCATCAGGAGCCATCATGGTGAAGGCTTTGATGCCATGCAGCCACCACCACACAGCATCCCGGCAGTTGTAGCGCGCTTTCTTGCCTTCATTCAGCAGGTTGGGAATCAGCCCGTGACGAAGGTGCCGGCAAAACCCAGGATCATTCCTCTGTGGACATTAACCACTTGGCACTGAGACCAGGTTAAAAAAAATAATTTTCTAAGTTGTCACACCCCTATATCTGAGTACATCAATACAACATAGGGAACCATTAATCTACATAACAATTAACTGGATGATCTTTTCTTTGACAATGTTTCTGCTCACATACAAATAGATGACGAACAGATATCGCATAAAATGGTGCATTGGCAAGTGGTTTGAGCGATTTCTTTTTTTAATTTTCATCATCTCATCTTGTGTGTCATATCAATGGCATCAAGTCATATCAATGGCATCAAGTCATCATGAGGCAACACACAAGATGAAACACTACACTGCAGCAGAGTCCCTTTGACAGCATTCAATGGTGTCTGTGCTGATCCTACACACAGGACACACCACCCCGTTAACTTCTTGATGACAAGCATTACTGCTTGGTCATGGAACTAGCCTGTGTAAGGAGTTACCCTCTGGAGGGCGCTATGCAGTCTGTCCATACCAGCACTCAGATTTTGAACACACAGGAATATCCAGAATATATCTGGACACTCGCAGACAACATGGGCACCACCAAGCATCCATTCCTCCATAGCTCACTAAGTACCCATGCAGGACACTCACCATGCTGCAATGACTGAAGACATTATCTCTTGCAGTTGCCTTAGGGCCATTTGATCAAATGATGAGTCAGTCACATCCAGACCCCCAACCAATGCAACTTACCGAGCACAGTCAAATCGTCCCGTCACCAGCAGCATGCCTCGCAAGGCGATGAACGTGTCTCGACCCCAACAGCGCCACACACCAGCAGAGAAGTGGGGCAAACCTTGCAGAAAAACAAATGGCGAAATGACATAGCTGTTGAAGTGCACTTCATGCATAAGACAAAAGGACGGGGAGGGGAAAGAGGTGAGTGGGTATGAGAGGGGTAGAGGTGGGAAAAAAACACTCATGTTTCTGAAAATGCCTAAAAAATGTTGAACACTGTCGTGTGTGTGTGTGTGTGTGTGTCTTCGTCGTGTGTGTGTGTGTGTGTATGTTTGTGTGCATGTGTAGTCTTTTTGGTGTTTTGTTCTTGTTTGTTTAAGGTCTTTGTTGCCGATTCTGCTTTTTTTCTTCTTGTTTTCTTTGTTGCTGATTCTGTTTCTTTTCTTATTGTTAACTGTGAGTGTGTGCTTGACATCTTGGAGTCGGAGACTTGGGATGCAAGATAAGGAACATGAAAGTAAATGCCCTCGGCATTAGTATTACTGATTTCTGTACCATTTCAATAATTTCTAATATTACCATATTTAGTCCATAAAACCCACCAGAAACTTGTCTTATTTTTGGATTCCCCAACATTTAAGCATCCCCCATAAACTTCATACACATACCTATTCAAATAATGTATCCTGGATTACCAGGCCCAGTATATCCCAGGAGTCAGCGCCGCCCTACCTGCTGCCATAGACACAGGAGCTTCCTCTACTACGCCGGTTTTCACAATCAACTCTGTCCTCGGTCTGGGGTCCAGGCTAGGGGAAAGAGGAGGGAGCTTCGCAGAGCGCACAAACCCGCAGAACTGTATGGAACCCAGAGACAAGGCCTGTACAAAGGTGGAGCCGTCCTTCACAAAGCTGTCAACACACACAGGCAAGAACTGGTGTTAGGGTCATTTCTTGGACAGAGACAAGGCCTGTACAAAGATGGAGCTGTCCTTCACAAAGCTGTCAACACACACAGGCAAGAACTGGTGTTAGGGTCATTTCTTGGACCGAGACAAGGCCTGTACAAAGGTGGAGCCGTCCTTCACAAAGCTGTCAACACACACAGGCAAGAACTGGCGTCAGGGTCATTTCCTGGACAGAGATGGGGAGTTTGTATTATACTCTCTGTTTGGCTAGTACACTTACCATGTCAGACCATAGCATTCCACAGCAGTTAGTCAGCTCTGCCAGGCCGAATTTTTTGTGGCTAATGCAGTAATAAGACCATAAAGTGATGCCCACCTTACTTCCGGCAGGGAGAAGCCGGTGTAAACTTCCTGTTCCTCATTCAATGAGGTCTATCCACAAGGTAACCCCGAGAACCATAGCGCTAGTGGGGAAGGTAGGGTGGGCATTTGAGTCTGACATGGTAAGTATACTAGCCAAACAGGAAGTATAATACAAACTCCCCATTTTGGCGTCATATACTTTACCATGTCAGACCATAGCAGAATTCAAAGGAATTGGAGGAGGGCTTAGTGCCCTAATGGTTCTTGGGGTTAGCGAGGAATAGATATGGCTGCGTTAGCCGCAAAAGAAGTCCCTAGAACCATCAGCCCTGGACATGCGGACCTCCCTTCAATAAAAGTTTATGAAGGATTTTCCGGATGCCAGTAGGCTGCCTCCAGGATGTGGTGCAAGAGGACAGAGCGCTGGAAAGCTGTGGAAGTGGCCAGCGCCCTGCCCTCATGGGCCTGGGGAGATAAGACGGGGAGATAAGACGGGGAGATAAGACGGGGAGATCCTTATATACCTGGGCGTAGGCCGATCTGCCCATCTTGGAAGCATCTAGAGGAAGGACTGGGAGGAGCGCCTGGGGCACGGGGGTTCCCAGTAGCCCCGAATGGAGCCAGCCAAGAGCCTAAACGAAGAAGGTAGGGGAGATAGAAACTGCCTATCTGAAATTTGGAAGGCCAGATGGAGGAACAGAGTTGAGCATCGGGAGGCCATCTCTCCCCTGGAAAAAGGCTCACCCTGTGGAGGATTGGGAATGGAGGGAAGGCGTATGTTGAGGCCGGACCAGGGAAGGGCGAGCGCCCCTGGGCCTGAACACTGTTCCCCACAGGACTGAGGGTTAGCCTGCTGAGGATCCCTTCCGTGTGGAGGAAGGTCCCCGCTAAGTGTCTTGCGCACAGGGTGATTCCCCGCACATGGCACCAGCGGCGGAGGGCCCCTATTCGGAGGGAGAGGCTGAGGGAGCGAGCCCCCCCCCCCCTCCCCCTCCTTGTTGACATAAGGCACCGAAGTGTTGTCCGTGGGCAGGAGAACAAGTCGGTGCGAGACCTGGGGTTGGAAGCAGGGGAGGCAAGCCTGGCCACTTCCAATTCCAGGACGTAGAAGTGGAGAAGTGCGTCCCACACTCCCGAGTTATGAGGGTTCTCAAAGGGGCGACGGCCCGAGTTGGAGGGGTCTGTGTAGAAGTTGAACTAGTGCCACTCTCCCTACCCGTCCACTTGAAAAGACAGGTACACGAACGCGCGTGTATTTAAAATACTGCGCCATGCGCTTTTTGTGGTGATAGCATGAGTGTGTGGTTTTTTAGGACGATCTCGCCCTAGACGCCAAATGCAGCGATCTTTCGCACAAAGAACATAGAGCGTAATGTTGTTTTGGGGATCCTACAGCAACCAACCCTTGTACAGCTTACCTTGACCCAAAGATACTGAAATGCACACTTTCCTGGCATGTCGACTGCCTTGAGCACCGACGGGAAAATGGCGGATGTAAGTATCGCGTCTTCACGCGAAACGAGACTATGCAAAACTAGGATGAGACCTTGAGAAAAATCAATACTTCAAGGCGAACATCGTCTGCTAGGCTAGGGCCGTTTGTTGGAACCCATTGCGAGCAGATTTCAGAGTAAGTACAGACAGATTCGAGATTTTCTGGAACCACCGATCTTTCCAGACGAGACGCAGGTATCGTCTGCGAGATGGGTGTATAAGGATGGAGTGGAACCTTGGTTGGGATGGGGAATCCTTGTGCCGGCCCTCTTAGAGAGTTCCGAGACTTATCTAAGACTTCCTGGTGAGGAGCATACGCCCGGCCTGGGGGGGATCGCTGGGAGAGGGCGGGCGAGAACTATTAGGGGAGGGCGTACGTGGGCCCAAGGCCAGGGAGCCCCTCCTGTAGGACCGCTACCATCCTTGGGCTGAGGCCCATGCATCTCAAAGGAGGGCATGCAGAGACGAGCTGCACGTCAGGGGGCCGGGGGAGGATAGAGGGGTAGCGGTCTGAGTTCTCCCTTATCCAGCTCCCCCATAGGTGAGTCCTCCGGTCACCTCCAGGGCCGTCCCTGCTGGTCGAAACAAAAATTCTGCCGAGGGAGTTTCGTCTTCGGTCGCAAGGGGATTAGAGCGCTTGGCAGGATGGGTCCGGAAGGCACCGCAAGGCCGCCGTAAGCGCCGAGGCAGATAGCCTGTGACAGTGTGGCCTAAGGCAATTCTAGTGGCTCCTGGCTGCGCTGTCCGCTGCAGCCGAAAGGTGGTGCGAGATCCTGTTGACTAGGAGTCGCATCCAGAGGTCGCTAAAGAAGCGAGATATGGTCTCAGGGTGTGTCTCAGAATACTGAGCGTCCGAGGACACAGAGACCGTGTCGTCCTTCTCCGGCCCGATCTCCTACACGCGCTGTAGAGCATGTCGAAGGACATGTCCAGCAGTGTTGTGCTGGCCCCCGAAGTGGAAGTGCGGTCCCACTCCACCAGGTTATTGGTAGAGTGTGGCAGCAGTGGGAGGCCAGATGGGGAGAACCGGCAGCTGGCCCAGGAAATCGAATTTCCTCGGTCACCAGAGTGTCCTAGATGGACACGAAGGAGATGTGGGAGATATGGGCTTTCGGGGGTCCCTGAGGGAGTGCCAACAGGGCCGCATCCCGGGCCAAGAGGTATTATTCCCTGGAGAAGGGACGACTCGGGCACCCCTGGCTAGCGTTGCTGGACACTCCCAATGGAAGTAAGAGTCTGAGGGCGACAAGTTTGGCAAGCCACCTGGAAGGAGAACCAAGGCGAATTTGGGTCCCAGATAACTTGTCGGGGGGTGGTGGTTCCCCCCCCCCGACATGGTCCGGCGCCCGTGGGCCATACAGACAAGTCGCCTGATGAGGAGAAGGAGTCCTCTACCTCATTCTCAGAGTCAGGAGCGCCTGGCTCCTGAAGAGGTTGCGACGAACCTTCTAGAGGAGGCGACGGCAGGGGTGCATGAGGGTCCCGCCCTAGCTTGGTAGTGGGAGGACGGCGAGGGCGGGTCCCTCGTGGCTCCATGATCGGCGGACGGACTAAGGGGGGGAGGTCCATCCTGCCGGTCGGACAGCGCCCGAGAGGAGGGGGGACCAAGGTCGAGCCAGCTGTGGGAGGCTGGCTACCACATCCCACCAAAGAGTAGGTCCTGGTGTAAGTCTGCTGAGCCACTGTTTCCTCTCGGGGGCATACAGCCACCAGTCCCCGAGGAGGCATGCAGGCTGTGGTGGCCCTGGAGCAGAATTTCCTTGGGGGCCGGGGTAACCTGCGACACCGGGGGAGAGGGGGGGGGGGGGGGGGGGGGGGGGGCGAGAGAGCGTGGTCTGACGTACCCCCCCTCCCCCCCGGAGAGTGCACTGCCTCATACAACTCCCTGGTGGGATCCATGGGGGCCCCGTGTGTGACAGGGGGTGGTTGGTGGTGGAGGGCATGGCAACCGAGCCCCCTACCCGCCTGAGAGCGGATTGGAGTGGCTGCGGTGCCGTAGCCACCCCCTGGTTGGGATCATGCAGGAAACCCGTGGTCCCGTGGGTAGATCCTCCCCCCGGAGGAACGGGAACGCGGACGTTGCCTAAGTGGGGGCGGAATAGGTCTGCCCCCCCAACGTCCTGTACCCCTAGGGGTGAGTACGACGGTCGATCGGGGATGGTCGACCGTCGGGGTTCTGGGCGACACAGGTCCAGGTGTGGCGGTGCCTGCGGCCGAGACCCGGAGTTATGGACAGTTTGTGGGTCCCAGGGACTGTCCATAACTCCGCCGCCGGAGTATGGACGCTCCTCGTGCGATAGTGGTGGCTGCACTGGGGCACAGTTGGGGAGAGCGTCTCGAGCATGTGTGACCCTAGTGGGGGGAAGACTAGAGTCAGACAGCCCATGGAGGCGAGTGACGGGCGGTGATTCCGGGCGCATCCCGTCACCCGTGCTGGTTCGTGCCTCGGCAAGGTCCCCGGGAGCCGGAGGTCACCTCACACAGCATGATAGTGAGAAGTGTCACCGTGCATCGGAAGGGAAGGAGGAAAGCTGTCCAAAGGGGAGGGGGAGGGAGAGTTCGAATAGGAACTCTTAGGTCGGCTCTACCCTTTGAGGGGAGCCTTGCCTTTGGATTTCTTAGAAATCTCAAATGAGAGGATTTAGCAGCAAGGTGGTAGCTTGCCTTTTAACCTTCGGACGCAGTGATCGTGCATCCGCCGGTCAGGTAGAGGAGGAACGGTCGCGCGTCCCCTCCGCGGACCCCCCTTCTACACCGGCCGTACGTTCTTCCACAGGAAGAACGGATTGCCCCAAGGAATCGACCGGCGGGTCCTCCGGGGCAGTGAGCGACTTCAGAAAGGTGAAGTGGCTCGACCCGTCTCGGTCCTTCGCCATGTTGGGCTCTGTCGGCAGGGCAATCACGGAACACACGACCACAAAGTGGAGACAAGCCGGTCGATCGAAAACTAATCAAATAAATTTGATCGACCTAGTACTACAGCACTGTAAATAAGACACGACCACAAAGTGGAGACAAGTCAGTCGATCGAGAAATGATAAAATAAATTGGATCGACCTAGTGCTACAGCACTGATAAAAAAGCACAGATAATACTTGATCGAAAGATCGTAAGATACTCGACCACCTTACTAGGGGATCGAGAAATCGAATCGAAAACTCGATCGACTGTACTAGTAACACTAATGATGTGCACTGCTAGATCGAGAGGAACTCGACCGATCTGCACTAGTACACAGACAGTAAGACTAAGGTGCTACTAATGGGGTACTAATAACCGTGCACAAGTTGGTAGATCAAGAGATCGTACGACACACAATCTACCTGTAATAATGGTCAATAAGGAACAGAAAAATGTGCCCGGGGAAGCCCCGTACCGCCACACAAGGTGCGAGCGAAGGTGGACACCATGTGGTCAGGCAATACGGCGGACACGCCAACCGGCGTGGCACAATCCAAGATGGTGGATCGATTGACCGGGAAGGGATCGATCGCTGAGAGTGATGCGCAATGGCGTGCGAGAGTGAAATACCCCTCGTGTACCTTGTAATAATGCTAAGGAAGGTACAGTACAGTCAGTGTGCACCAGTTGGTAGATAAGAGATCGTAAGACCATCGATCTACCTGTGATAAATTAGGCACTAATAAATGTGCACCAGCAGGTCGATCAAGAGATCGTACAGACACTCGATCTACCTGTAGTAATGATATATAGAGTGCCACATAGGGTACAAATAAATGTGGCCTGGGCAATACCCGTACCAGCAAGCATGTGCGACCGAAAGTGGGTACCATGCGGTGAGGCAATATGGCGGAGACGCCGATCGTAGTGGAGAATCCAAGATGGCGGATTGATAGACCAGGGAGGGTTCGATTGCCGAAAGAGAAGCAATGGGCGCGATAGTAAAACAGACTAACGCGCAGAAGATATACGAGGAGGCCGAAAGACGACCGAGTAGAGGAATTTTAGGATAACCAATGCTTATTTATTGTCTTAAATGAGTGACGGGAGATCGCAAGGCGAACTCTTCATCCTCCTCTTTTTTTTCTTAAGGGGGGACTTGACACCTATTTTGGGGCATTTTTGTTTCTCAGCTTCTACATGAGCTATTGCCATGAAATTTTGAACAAAGGGAGATAACTGTATGAATGCCTTTTCTACAAAGTTTTAGAGGTGTAGGTAGTATATGAAGGATTTTATTATTTTTTAACTCAAGATTCAGTCACGAAATTCGGGTATGCTCTTGCCCCTCTTGGGATATCTACAGTTGTAAAGTTAGGAAGCTTTAGTGGGTACAGAATGAAAGATCAGTATCAGAGTTACAAAGTAAGGTCATTTGCAGATATGTCTACACTCATGTTATGGAGACATACCCTCTGTACTTTAGATAAAATTTGAAAACCGTACACATATGACTTTAAAAAATTATATCAGGCAAACTATCAAAGATACACACTTTTTGATTGTCTCACTTTGTTCAGGAGCCATTTTTACACCTATGTGCAAAGTTTTATGGCAATAGCTGCTGTATAGCTCATACAAAAGTGGGGGCAAGCTCGCACCTAAGGAAGAAAAACAAGTTTTGAGAAATTAAGCTTCAAAGATAATGTTTATTTAGAACATTCATAACTAAATTTTGCTAACTCTCAGTCACACTGCTGTTTGCATCTTATAAGTTTGGTACCTTGACAGTGTTTTTATCCATAGATATGGATTTACTATACTGAACATGATGACTTAGAACTGTCCAGCCCCGTAGACCTCTCCTCTGTCACGTCTTTTCTGTTGTTCTTTACGCCTTGCTATCTCAACTCTTTTCCTCCTCTCTTTCTCTTTGTCTGATGACTTTTTGGTGGCTTTGGACACCCTGGAAATGTCCTCTTTCAGTGCATACTCCTCCAAAGAGGATCCTACCACCAAATCCAGTTCCTTCATCACATCCAGGAGGGCGGTGGAGCCTTTGTTGAAGCGTTGGACAGCAATGTTCAAGGCAGTATCCACAGTCCTTAGCAACTCTGGTCCTCCCTCCAGCACCCTCAGATTCTGAAAACAGAAGCATTGTGTTTTGTTTTTTAGTGTCTGTGCATCTTTTTATGTGCATGTCTCTCTCATTCTCTCTCTGTCTCTGTAAGTCTGTCTCTGTGTACGTCTGTCTCTTTCACACATATGCATGTCACACAAACACAAAATCAACCCCACCCATAATATATACACACACATACAATTTCTGTGCATGCACACACACATGCACACACACAATCAACCCCACCCCCTACATACACACACACACAGTGACACACTCACACATATATATACAATTTATGTGCACATGCGCGCGCGCACACACACACACACACACACACACACACACACACACAAAATCAACCCCACCCCCTACATACGCACACAGAGTGACACACACACATACAATTTATGCACACACACACACACACAGAGTAGGACAAAAAAAAACCCAGAGTAAAACGCAACACTCGCACACACACACACAATTTATGTGCCCACATACACACAGAGTAGGAAAACAAAACATGCTTACACACACATACACACACAACACAACACCACGCACACACACAGAGTAAACACAACACAACAGAACACACACACACACAGAGTAAACACAACACAACACACACACACACAACCACACAGAGTAAACACAACACACACACACACACACACAGAGTAAACACAACACAACACACACACAGAGTAAACACAACACAACACACACACACAACACAGCAACACATGCAGTGAAAACAGACTTACTGGCTCTTTGCACTCTGGGCATAGGGCACCACTCTTTGTGATCAGTGACTGCAGACAGCTCAAGTTGACGATCACATTCATGTCAGAATCTGGCACAGGTTCAACCTCTTCCTCTCCCTCATCTTCCTCCACTCGGATCTTTTTATGACTCGGCCCTGATTCACTGTCACTGTCACGTGGAGGGTACTGCCTCAGGCTCCTCACTCACTTGGTCAGTTGACTGAACATCACTGCTTTTTTTTTGCTGCACGCTTCTTCCTCTTGCGTTTCCCGAACGCATACACAGTTCCCTGCTTCGTTCCTACCTTTGGCATTGTGCAAAACAGTGAAAAACTTGATGAAACCGTGAAGGTAACAATCGAATCGAAGCAATGGCGATGTAAACGGCGTCATCCGGAAGAAAGTGATTGCTATGCGATCAGCCAACCTGAAGCTAGGATTTCGTCACGTGACTCGTGAAAGCCAATCAGTTTCATGCAATTCTAAAACCGGTCAGGGTGTTCTCTGGGTCACATTGCGGCTAAATTTAGACTATTCTACTCATAAATAGGCCAGGGGTGAAGGCCGTTTCCTGCTGAAGAGAAAGAGTGGTCGCTTTACTGGTAACACAGTCGCAAAGTGGCCGTTGCTAGGGCTTGAAATCGGCGTTTTTTGGCTTTTTGCAACCTTTTTTGTAAATGTTTCTTGCACAGTTACCTCAAAAAACATAACAAATAACACATTTAGAGGGTGAACAATAACAAAAGACATTTGTAATGTGTTAGTTGAGTCTTTATTCTGTCTAAAACAACAATAATCTCCAATCACAATTTTAAACGATTTTTCATCAAAAATGGGTGTCAAGTCCCCCCTTAAAACATCAGCCATCATCATTTTGATGGTAGAGATGTAAGTACACCCACAACGACCGGCGAGGAGACAAATGGCAGTCCGAGGGACCAGAGAATGTCAGATCGGCAAAGAAATTTACCGAGGGAGCGCGAGAGAGAAACAAACGCACAAGGCACCGAAAGCTGATAAAAGGCAAGACAATTTATGAGGAGAAAACCCAGTGAGGGGAACGATGTTGCCCCGGCGTGGGCGACAATTTAGGCGAGGCGAAGAAAAGACAAAGTCGCGATGTTGACACAACAATGGGACAAAATCGCGAGAGCAAAATCGACACAACAATCGCACAAACCGGCGAGAGCAATAGCGTGAAACGACAATTGCACAAATTGGCGAGAGCAATAGCGTGAATGAAATAAAACCTAGCCAACCAAAGGGAGGACGCGTTCCAACAACGGCGAGTAAGGGCTGAATGGAGAACAATGGAGTAAAGAGAAGACGTGAGCAGTCACGCCGTAGAGCGCGTATAAAATGAAATAAAACGTCATCCATTAGCCTCACGCAGCAATGGTACCCATGGTATAACGTAAGCCACAACAGAACAAGTAAAGAAGGCAAGCACAAAACAGCGGTACAGGCGAGACAGAGCAAAAAAAAATGTCCTTGTTAGGCAGGAGATAAGATAAGATAATGTTGCTTATAGCCCAGCCGACCGCAAAGGGCCACATCAGGGCTGTCACCACGTTAAAATCAACTCACCAGTCATTTAAAAAAAAAAAAAAAACCAACTTTCACACATCTCATTAAATGACATCGTCTAGAAACGCACCAGAAATTGCATTAAAAATCTTTCTTCCGTAAAATCTTAAATCAGATGAAAAATATTAATCTCTCTCAAAAACTCAAGGATCACATCAGGCGGGACATCCCTGATCAGGATCTTCATGGACTCCGCTGTAAAATGTTTGTGTCTCACATCGTGCAAGTCCCAACACTCTAAAAGAACATGTTTCATTGTGAGTGGCGCATGACATGGAATACACCACGGAGCTTCTTCACTCTTTAAAAGGTAAGAATGGGTAAAATACGAATGGCCGGTGTGCAGCCGGCACAGAACCGTTTCCTCTTTACGACCTCCCGACGTAGATGGGAGGAAGTCCTTAAGGTTTGGACGGATCTGAAAGAGTTTGTTATTCGTCTGTGTGTTCCAATCCTCCTGCCAGAGGTCTCTCACATAATCGTTAATTTTGGGTTTCACATCTGAGCAGGGGATATAAGTGTTGGACAGTTTCTCTCTTGTGGCGTTCTTGGCTAAACGATCAACCATTTCGTTCCCGCCGATGCCAACATGACCAGGAACCCAAGCAAGAGTAATGTTGTAACTGTCCGCCTTCAACTTGCTAAAAAGTTTAAAAAAAAGTAAAAGTTCTGGATGCTGAAGGTTGCGTCCAGCTATGGCCTCCAAAGCTGACAGCGAATCCGACAGAACCAGAAAGTCCCTCTTCGAAGAATGTGAGATTATCTTCAAAGCCAGAACCAGAGCAGTAAGTTCAGCAGAATAGACAGAAGCATCTGAATGGATATGTTCCAACAGTATCTGAGAAGGAGCCCCAGGGCAGTAGGCTGCACAGGCCACTCCATCTTCAGACTTGGAACCGTCAGTGAAAACTTTTTGACAGGATGGGAATTTCAAACAGAGCTCAGCATACAATGCCTTGTACGCCAGAGAGCTGGTAGACTCTTTACGAAAAGCTGCAAGATCGAAACGAATCTCTGGTGTGAAAAAGGTCCACGGAGGTTGATCCGGAAACTTGGAAAAATCCGACACAACTCCTAGGTCGAGACCTGCATTCCGCACGTGAGGCCGCATACGAAGACCAAACGGCGGAATACATTTCGGGTTATTTTCAAACTTACTTTGGAACGGAGGGTCAAAGACACAGTCATAGGCAGGATTCTGCGGTTCTGAGAACAGTCGGATATAATAATTCAAAGACAGTTTCAGCCTGCGGTTGGACAGTGAAGGTTCACCCGCCTCTGCGTACAGGCTGTACACAGGGGTGGTGCGGAACGCTCCAAGACAGAGACGAAGCCCTTGATGGTGGATAGGGTCCAAGAGTTTGAGGTAAGATGATCTTGCGGAGCCGTACACAGCACAACCGTAGTCCAGTTTGGAACGGACCAGGGCTCTGTAGAGGTGCAACAAAGTTTTCTTATCAGCGCCCCAGTCGGTGTGCGCTACGACCCGCAGAATATTCAGTGCTTTCTGGCAAGCAGTTTTGAGGTTTTTAATATGGCTGAGAAAGTTAAGTTTTTGGTCAAAAATGACTCCCAGAAATTTGGCCTCTTTAACACAGACCTGCCTACCTCATGTTATGCTCATCAGTACTAACCACAGAGATTTTCAGTAATTTTGCATTTTCCTTCAGTAATTCTACGGACGCGTAATACACGGCGTTTTTGAACAAATAATGTGTACAAAACTCCAACTACATTTTTAACATAAAATATAAACAGTAAAAAAGGAACAAAAACAACAAAGCAGAATTAAAATACCTTGGGATGATGGCTGATGACGGACTCAGGACAGGAGTTTCAGGTCAATTCAAAGGTGATATACTTGACAGTTTGTAACTTACACAGCAGTCACCACAGATGACACCACTGATGAAGAACCTAATGTACAACCCCCCCCCCCCCCCCCCCCCAAAATAATACAAAAATGTGTGTGTGTGTGTGTGTGTGTGTGTGTGTGTGTTGCACTAAGCCTTGTATTGTGCCTGCTGCTTGGAGTAGGCACTCTTGAGATGGGACAAGGGACAAGTTGTTTTCGCAGATCAGCTCACACAAGTCTTTCTGCGTTGGTGATCTTCAGTGTGTGGGTCTGACGGCTGCTCTCGCTGGATTTCGTAAACAACGATGTGATCTTCTGACTGGAGGCACTCGCAGCTGTCTCTTTGTGCATTTTCCTGAGATATGGCGCTTGCAGTCATTTGCTCCCCCCATGTCCGATGGAGAAGTCTGAATTGCACACCGAGCAGTATACAAATCCAGGTCCATGTTTTTTGGATTGCAAAAGACAAGGCCAAGTCCGCGTGTATTTACTTCGGAACACTTGCTTCTAAGCCTTCTTCCGTTGTGGCACAGTGGTTTTCGAACCCTCGTCGTTGGTTTCATGCAAACGTTTAGAAGATTTCTCCGCCATTTTTACAATCGCCGGCAAAAAATCGGTTGAAACTTTGTCTTACAATGGCTGAACAAAAGGCTTCGAATGGCGCGCACAGATGTGATGGCGCGTCGTGTTGGCCCACAGCACCACATTGACCAATCGCAAGTTCTGAACCATCTGTGGTTTCGGCTTGAGTCAAGGGAAGTTACTCTGTGGTCTCGGAAAGGTCTAGCAGTCGACAATTTTTCGAGTCTGGAATTTGCGTAGTTTTTCAATTTTCTTTTCCGTAATTTCGCACGGAAAATCGTACCTCCGTAATGGGGGGTTAATTTCCGTAAGATTACGGACGATTACGGAAGGGTAGGCAGGTCTGTTAACAGCTGGAATGGGAGATTTCCCTACTTGAAGTTGAGGATCTGGAAAAAACTGACGGAAATTATGGAAGTGAATACACTGCGTCTTTGTTGGAGAAAAGGTGAAACCGTTTTCATCCGCCCACCGATGGATTTTATCTACGCAAAGCTGGAGCCTGCGCTGGACAATCAGGTACAGGCTTCCAGTTGCGTAGACAGCAAAATCATCCACAAACAATGAGCAGTCTGCCCCCTGCTGAACTGATTTCACAATGTTGTTGATTTTAATACTAAAGAGGGCAGGAGACAGTATGCTCCCCTGTGGAACACCCAACCCTGCTCGTGGACATCAGAGAGATAGTGCCAACCCGGACCTAAAACTGTCGTTCCGCCAAAAAATTTTGAATGAAAAGCGGAAGATGACCTCGAAAACCCAGATCATGGAGATCATGAATTTATCCCCGACTTCCAGGTGGTATCGAAGGCCTTCTCCAAGTAAAAGAAAATTGCCACTGCATGCTGTCTGTTCAAAAAGGCGTTCCGAAGTGTAGATTCCAGACGAATCAAATGGTCAACGGTAGTCCGATGTTTGCGGAAAACCACACTGTTCTTTCGCCAAAAGGCCATCGGTTTCAAGTTTCCCCCATGAGCCTAGCTTGACCATTTTCTCCATCAATTTGCAGACACAGCTGGTCAAAGGTATGGGACGGTAGTTTGATGGATTAGAAAGACTTTTTCAGGTTTGGGAGGGGAATAATGAGGGCTTCCGCCAAGAGGGTGGAAAGAAACCTGTCGTCACACATGGTTGTATACCTGTAGCAGTATGTTCAGACCTTCTTGCGGAAGATGTTTCAACAGTTGAAATAAAGATTTTCATCCATACCTGGAGAGGAATCACTGCAAGAGAGTAAGGCAGATTTCAGCTCGTTTAACATGAAAGGAAGATTGTAGTCTTCCATTTTGTCGACGAAAAGTTGCAGGGTGATTTTCTTTAAGGGCTTTGTTTTTGACAAAAGTGGCTGATTTATTAGAAGAGGAGGAATTCTTTTCAATGGTTGAAGCCAGCAGATTAGCAACTGCTTTTTTGTCTGTTATTAAAGAGTCAGAAAACTTGAGATGGTTCACAGTGGGGACAGGTGTTCTTCCCTTTGATTTTTTTAATGATGTTCCACACTTTTTCTTGGAAGTTTTTGATGTCAACCTGGAGCAGAAACTTCTCCAGGACCGACGTTTACTGATTTTAAAAGTGTGTCCCGATTTGGCACGGAGTTTCGAGGGCTCGACCCGTTGGGACCCGGGGTCGTTGGTATACCCGACGCTGGGCCGTTTTTCGGACTTTGGAAATTTGTTGGCAGTCTGAATCAAACCGGGTGTTTTTGGCATTTGAAGGTTTGTCAAAGACACTGGAATACAGGCTTTAGCACATTTGATCATAGTTTTTAGTCAGTGTCAGCTGGTCCGGACTCTGAAAAAAAATCATTGTCCTGGAATTCTTTAGAAATAGTGGCTGCAAATAGATCCCAGTTTGCTTTCATGTAATTTAGATGTTGAGAACAGAGACATGTTCAGTTATGAGGGTTTTGTAAAAGGGAAACGGGAAATGGTCACTTCCGGCAGATCGTCATGGACAGACCACTCATAGTCCAGGACCACGAGGGGTCACAAACCGACAAATCAAAACACGAAAGTGAACCTGTGGAAGAGTGGGGGTAAGTTGCAGATCCGTCGATCAGACAACACAAATCCAAATCCGAAAGGAAAATCCTCAATTAGCAGGGCCTCTGGATGACGTACTGACACTACCCCAAAGAGGATTGTGACCGTTAAAGTGCCCAACAGCAAAAAGGCGAGGAAGTTTCCCATCAGACTGACAAGGTCCTGACGGACAAACCCGGGGCGAAGGTGGAAGATAAAGGGAACGATTGTCACAGTCTTGGAGGGGTGACTCTCGCAGCTACAGCCGAAGGGAGGTAGACAGAGCGACAGGACTATACAAACAAAGTTTTATGTAGGAGAAGGGCAACACCGCCCGACAGTCCCAACGTGGATGGTTGTGCAGGTTTTGAAAGAATATTAAAGCCAGAAAGAGTAAAGGTCTTCTGGCTTTTTTAATTTGAGTTTCCTGAAGAGCCACGACGGAAGGTTTTATAGATCGACACAAAAGCTGCAGCTCCCCGAAGTTGGAATTTAGTCCACGGATATTCCAATGGAATATTGTACTACCATGGTGCAGAGGGCAAAAAGGAGAGAGATCAGGTCATCTCCTCCTCAACGTCTGCTGCCAAAGGAGTGAATTTGTTATTTAGTTCACTGGAGTATGTTGGTCTACCAGGCCTGCGGCAGACTTGCCAACAGGTGAAGGTGGTCCGGGTTTGGAGACGGTGGAGGTTTTTCCTCATCTCCACCATCTCCACACTGGGTTTTAAAATCCCTTGCCCGCACGGCACTGGACAGAGGAGTTCGAGGGGGGGTTGCTGTTTTTTAATCTGCCCAGCAGCAGATGTTGTAGACTGCTGGGCAGTCTGAGGGTGGCGGGGTTTTTTGCCTCCACCAGGGGCAGTCATTTTGGGTTGGGAGGTGGTGGACCTGCTTCCACCCGAGTTGACAGTTCGTACTTGCAGTGTCTTCGAAAACGTAAAGTCATAGTCTGACAGCAGACTGATCGAGTGGAAACTGTGGGAACTTTCCTTACAGCCGAACATAGGGAAAAGGCTGTCGGCGTCTGACTGCCCACAACCTGCTTGCGGGCCTCAAAAAAAGGGAAAATTTTCTTTTTAGTTTTTTATTCTTTGAATTGCTGATTCCTGAATCCAAAGAGACAGTTTCTTGAAGAGGAGGGAGGTCGCCACCGCAGTTAGCACAATGTCCGGATCTTGAAAACGGCCCATCATGGGTTGCCTTGCAGCAAACACCGCATACCTCTTGCCCTGAACGCGGCCCTGACAAGGCCAAACTTCTGGCACCTGAAGCACCTCAACGGGGATGGAACATATAACTGAACCCGGACATTCAGGTACCAACTTTGATGACCGGAGGCAGCACAGGGTTGCAGAAGTCAGAAAGAGGGTGTTGGTGGCCACTCTTTTCGCACCCTTCTTGACAGTCACCCTGCGCACCTCCGTCCCCACCCTGGAATGCCAGCTCCGTTTTGATTTCTGCCTCTGAGAAACCCCGATAAATCCCGGCAGCGAAATCACGCTTTTCGATGAATTTTAAACCCTTTGTGGGGAGTTACCCTGATCTCCCTGTCCCACTAGTTTAGTTGCCTTCAGCAGCTGTTCAGATTGTTTTTTGTGATTTACATTTAATTGAAACGAGCCTTTCTCAACCTCTTGATGGACCGAGGGTCACCTGCTATACCTTGAAAGCCCTTTTGGATAGCAAAAGGCTCAGAGCTGAAAGGGGTCTGTCCTGCTCCGTCCCTTCCATCACGAGCCAGGAAGCCCAGAAACCTGTCTTCTGTCGTACCTCAGTATCTGAATCGCTGTCAGAATAAAGATCTCCTGAAACAGGGGATGCTGCTTTTCTCTTCTTTTTGGGGGGGATGTTTTTGATAAAGCCATGTTTAGTTTAGTATGTTTCATCTCTCCCTTACCCACCCACCTTGGAGTCCAACTAAGGGCCAGGGCCAAGAAACCAATGTCTTGACCCCTTCCAGGCTTCGGGAGAGATATACGACAAACAGAAACTACCAACCCTATCCCCCCTGATCATGCTCAACTCCCGGGGACAGAGAGCTGAGCACTGCAGGGGTTAACTTGGCCAGTAGGGGAACTGTCTGTCTTGACCCAGCCCCAAGAAGGGAGCCGATTAGTACACCCGGGCCAAAGTGTACTTCCTGTCTAGGAGAGGTCCGAGCCAAAGTGATGTGTTGAGAGCGCTGGCCCTCTCAATCACCAGGATCTCATTCCCCTCCGACACAGGTCGCACGCACGGCAAACACGGCGGATCTTAAGGAGACCACAGAGAGAAAAGGAGTGTGGAAAAGAAGACTTGAAGGGAGACGAAGATAGAAAAGGGCCAAATAAGGGAGGCAGAAAACAAGAAAAGGAGAAAGGCGGGTTACTCTTAGTCAGGATCCTCACCCTTAGCCTATCTGACATGGGAAGCCCTACCAGGAGCATCAACTCCTTACCACGTTATGCTTAGGCCAGACAGCATCTTGGCTTTTCGGACCTAGAAGCAGTTTTTAAAAAAACCCAGCCTATCCTAAAGTATTGATGCCCCCGCCAGCAAAGCCTAAGGGATCACTGGACCGCGCAAGCCCTCCGACCACGACAAGGTCGAAACCCCCGGAGGGGTTAGGCAGGAGGCCGAGGTCAAAATGAGGAACAGGAAGTTTACACTGGCTTCTCCCTGCCGGAAGTAAGGCGGGCGTCACGTGATGGTCTTATTACTGCATTAGCCACAAAAAAATCGGCCTGGCAGAGCTGACTAACTGCCGTGGAATGCTATGGTCTGACATGGTAAAGTATATGACGCCAAAACAAGGCCTGTACAAAGGTGGAGCCATCCTTCACAAAGCTGTCAACACACACAGGCAAGAACTGGTGTCGGGGTCATTTCCTAGACAGACACAAAGCCTGTACAAAGGTGGAACCATCCTTCACAAAGCTGTCACACACAGGCAAGAACTGGTGTTAGGGTCATTTCTTGGACAGAGACAAGGCCTGTGCAAAGGTGGAGCCGTTCTTCACAAAGCTGTCAACACACACAGGCAAGAACTGGTGTCAGGGTCATTTCCTGGACAGGAATTCATCGTACTAGTGGCGAGTAAGCATGATGCAAAGTTAAATATACATGTACTCTTACATTCTGAAAGAAGCCATTCAGACAATCTCTGAATACAAGCTAAGTTCAATGTAAATGTACTCTTCCATTCTGAAAGAAGCCATTATGACAATCTCTGAATAAACAGGCTTACAAAGCAACGTCCACACTTGCACACCCACCGAGTGATTATGTTGTAAATTTTGCAACCAGTCCCAAAACAACCAAAGTCAGAACTTGATCCTTGAGAAAGGGAAATAAGCGACAACAAACAGATCACTGAAACAAAGAATTCCAGGACATACAGATTTCATCTAGGTCTATTCAAGTTTAGGGAAGACTCCAGCCTTCTACATTTTCCACAGGTCAGTATGGTTTTGCTCGTTTGTTGAAAAAGAAGAAATGAAGTTTTGTTGGTTTTTCTCTAAAGGAGCAGTTAAAAGAAAAAAAAGAAACAAAAGCTGGGTGTAATAAGACCTCTATTTTCTTGTTTGTTTGGAAAGTAACCCGGTAACACAAACTATGATTTAAGTTTGTTTTGCACCCTAATAGTAATTGGTGGTTACAGGAACAAATGTTATGTAAAACAATAAATGGTAAAGGGTTTAACAAAATATGAAAATAATGTTTCAGTTAAAACATACTAGTACAGATACCAATTGAAATTTATTGCTGTCAACAAATAAAAAAGATTTCTTTTCCTTACAACAGACCACAGCTTACACATAACACAAATATTTAAAGGAATATCACTTTCAGCAGTGAAGTTTTTCACATTGTAAACAGTATCGTCTGTAAGCTACGAGTAGAACTCACTCAGAGAACTGCAGCAGCGCCATCTCGCGCAGAACAATGTAGGCCCCAGTGACCACTGCATCGAAGTAGCATGGTATCAGGTAGCGTGGGACCTTCTTCAAGTGTGTAAACATGCCCTCAAACCACTCGCCCAGCTGCAACAAGATACCACTTCAAAAGAAAAAGAAAACCAGAACCATTCAACCGTACACAAAGATTTTACACTTTTGTGACACAGATGTCATCCTCTCACACTGAATACCCGTTTTGATCTCCACTACAGCTATCTCGATTCCAGGGAAATCGGTAACAAGGCAGTCTTGTGGCCGACACCCTCACCAGAAGGCCAGAAGATCATAGTTTTAGCGAGGAGATGGGTCCAGTATTATACATAATATGACAATTATTTCCTTGAAATCTGAGTCAGGCTTGGCATGCAAAACATGCTTTCAAATTTTTAGGAGTCACAAAATATTAGGTAGTCACACTTCATTACTGCTAGAATATGTACTGAAAACAAACACACACACACACACACACACACACACACTCTCTCTCGACTCACACACATTAACACACAGAGGATGAGAGAGAAATGGATAAGAAGAGCTAATGACAAAGACCTGAATCCAGACCCATGTTCTACTGTTAGTAATTTTTATCAACTAAACGGGAAATTTAAGTGTGAGCACAACAGAATATTTCATTAACCCTTTATGTTCAGAAGAAAACATGGGAGAATGCACTTTGTGCTTTAGCCAACCAAACCTGGAATTCACTGCCTTTTTCTATCCATCGTTGCTCTTCTCTTCCACCTTCAAATCACTTTCGAAAACCACCTTTTCCAGCAAGCTTTTAGATACCTCCCAATAGATTTTCGATTCCTGCCATTTATATGTGCTTTTAGTGCATGCATACTTGCGTTAGTTTGAAACTGGGGTGTGTGCATGTTAGTGTGAATGTGCGAATGTGTTTGCATGGGTGTCAATGAAAGAGTTTGAGAAAGAGAAAAATGTTTGTGCACACACATGGATGCATGCGTGCGGGTGTGTTCACGTGTGTGTATGTATAAATGTATCAAAGTGGCCGAAGTGCTGTTTACTATGCATGACTGATTTGTGCATGTAATCTGTACCCTTCCAATATGTTTTTATCTGTGACATGCCGGAAATAAGCTGCATTATTGTAAACTTATTGGAAGCTGTATAATCCATCATGTAATTTGTCTGTACTGCTTACCATTATTCATATTCTGTATCTAATGGAAAGCTTTTTTTGGTCTTCAGAAAGCGCTATATAAATGTCCATTACAATTATCATTATTATAAGTCATACTAATAGTATATATTTCTATTACATACTGTCATGTGTATTATTACAATTATCATTATTATAAGTCATAGAGGTAGTATATATTTTTTTTTATTAGATACTGTTATGTCTATCATTATTACAACAGTGAAACTTGACATGTGGGATATCCTCATCGATTATCATTACAGCTGTATCCATCAGGATTTCCATCTGTGTTGAAATACTTTACTGCTTAAACATACTCCACATGTCAAGCAATGATCATTCAAGGATTGGAGAAAAACAAGAGGTGAGTGATGAAAATTTGTGGAACCTTTGACGAAACTATGTCACACAGGGTTCATACTGACTCCCAAGAACAAAATTCAAGGAGTTTAAGTTTTCCAGGAGTTTGTGGGTTTTTTTCAAGACTACAATACTTGTGTAAAAATTGAAAAACGAAATGGCAGTTTGATTTTTCTGTGTTCAGGTTGATGAAAAAAAAATATTTTAAAACAATTTTTTTTTTTTTGTACAAAGGAAACAAAATTTGTCTTGTGACTTGTTTGTCCACGTTTTACTTGGCGGTTGGCTAACATTTATTTAAGATTTTTTTCAAAAAGTTATTTCATCAACCTGAATGCAGAAAAATCAAACTGCCATTTCTTTTTTCAATTTTTATCAGAGTGAGTGTGCCCCACACAAAAAAATTAACAAACCCATTCTTTTATCAAACGCCAAAACACTAAAATCAGCAAAAATATGTCCATTTGTAAGCGAATATACAGACTATGCATGGTGTGTAAGAGACTGGTCGGAGAAAAAGAAGAAAAAAAAAAAAAACTAGTACGAAAAAAAAGAGAGAAAAATTTACAAACATCGTCGCGGTCCTGCACTGTCTGCTACTGAACCAAGGGAGATAATTTGTAACTTCATCAAAATTAATGACATTTCTAATTATCTCTCTTGGTTAAATAGCAGACGGCAATCCAGGATCGCAACGATGTTTGTAAAAATTTGTTTTTAAATCATTTTTCATTAACCTCAACGCAGAAAAATAAAACTGCCATTTCTTTTTGCCACATTAAAAATTTTTTGAGCCGATGGCTTGATTTGCAAAGGTTTTCAAGGTTTGGTCAACAGAACCACATTTTATTGATTTTCAAAGGTTTTCAAGGTCTTGAAATTCTCTGTCAGATTTCAAGGAGTTTCAAGGAGCGTAGGAAGCCTGTATGTGGGTTTGCCTCTCTTGCACTGTGCAGACCACATTTGTCCATTCATATAATACAGCAATTTCAACTGTCCAAGGCTGGGATGCTGTACTGATCGCACAATTCATTCCATTCCTTGGATTATCACCCATAGGCCACAGCTGAAAGGTCGCTTTACAGTATCAAAAGTTGAATTTCATGAAGTTTGCCATGCTTCTCATGTCTAGCTGAATCACTTGATCTTGTGATTCAACCATGGACTATGTAAGCTATTCTTGCTGGTTTCAGTAGAGCTTTCTCAAGAGAAAGTTGTTCATCAATTCAGAACATTTTGAAATGTCAACAAAGGCTTTGTTTCAGTTTATCTTAATCATGGCTAATCGGGTGAAATTGCTTTTACATGACATGCTGCTAGAAACAGTAATACTTATAGAAGGAAATGACTGCGTCACAGTAAATTTTGGTACATTTTAGAGATGCACTGGCCTGGACTTTGGTGCGTCAGATAGGAATTTTATGCGTCAAAGACTCGCATTTCTATATCATAATTATCACTGGTATTAACATGGGCATGTGTGTTTGTGTATGTTTGCCAGTTCTCCACACAGAACTTAAGTACCGTTCTGACAGCTAGTCATCCAAATGAAGTGATAAACCAAGGTCTTGAGTTCTGTGTCCCCTAAGCCTACATTACTATACTAACCTCAAGCCAAGACACTTATCGACCTGGCAAAATTATGTTGCAACATTGAAACATACACTGTGATAAGCAAACACACAAAAAATGGGAGATGAGACAAAAAAAACCCAAAGAAAACCAAAAAAAAGTGGGCTGCTGTATTGTGGCGATGCTCTCTCCCCAAAGTGAGCAGGCCAAATTTCATGCAGAAGAATTCACTGTCACCAGAATTCACTGTCACCGGAAATTTCCATCAAGCCCAGTTCTCAATATTCTGAGCTTGTCTGGGAATATGCCGACCACACGATCAACAGTCGTGCTCAAGTGGAAACATTTTTTTAGAGCATTACTTGCTGACTAAAACAGTAACACCCAACATTCCAGTATCTCCAGGGTCTGGGTGAAAAAATAAACAATACAATTATACTCTCTTGAGCCACACAAGTTCAAGAGTATCCTCACAATATCCCTCTTCACAAATAAATCTGACACATATACTGTACATGCAGTCTCTCATCCCCTACAATATAAACTCATTTCTTTGTCACAACCATACTAATAGCTCTGACAGCTAAATCATTAGCTCAAGAGGAGTTGAAGGAATCTGACCACAAAAAAAAACCCAATTGCACCTAACTTTTTTTCATTTGTTTCATTTTAACTGAGTCGCTGTTCATAATGTGAGCGACTAGGAAGAACCGAATAAAAAAAACTGAAAAACTACAAAGAAGAGAACTGCTGGATGGATGTGGAGTGAGCCACAACATCAGCTGCAACATGGCATGCTGTCCCCCCACTCAGCATCAAGCCCTTGCAACACATCATCATCATTCCCCCTGCAGCCACAAGATGGCATCACTGACAGGAGTCCTCTTAACGGAATGGAGACGTTGATGGAAGTGGCGTTGCAACTGGCTTTGTTGTCTGCATCTGCCTTTTGAAAGTAGCCATGCAGTTGACAGACCCACAAGCATTCCGACATATTCAGAGAGTTCAAGTGGCTATCCTAATGGTGTGAGTTGTTGTTTGGTTAGGTCATGTTACCCCCACCTCCCCTCTCTTTCCATCATGTGTGCACATGTGATGTGCGCGCGTACCCACACACACACGCACACACCTGAAAGCCAGGCTCACCTTTGCAGTGTTGCCAATAACTTTGAGGCGCCAGGAGATGTAGTCGATGATCCAGTTGCCGTCTCTCAAGTTGCCACACAGGGGATGGCCAAGGTCATTGCCTGGACGCAGTTCTCCCAGCACAGACACCACCCCTGTAAGTCAGACAACACACAAACTGTTCACCTCATCTTCATTTCTGTCAGTAACCATGTCTTCAGGATTTCTATCCTGCTCCACACTTTGCGCTTATGAGAGGAGTCAGCAGTATCATTTTGCAGAATACAGACCACAGCAAAACTGCTCATAACTCTGGTGTTTCTATTCATTAATGTATGTTTGATATGGGAAGATGGCAAGCGTATTGCACAACAAAACCCATAGAATGTCATGTTTCTTCCTACATGTTCATTCCCTCTTCACCCTTTGCTCAGCTTCCTGGGTCACCCTTGACCAAGAAAATGATACTTCATTAATATCTCTTAAAGAACTGCAAGTTTTCCGATGACATTTTGCCTATCTGTCCAAAATCCAGTATGCAATATGACTGGAGTGAGGAATAAATTTCTTATGAAATAATGCAAATAATTCAACTACTCAAATAAAATAAAAGATACAGCCTTACTTTAAAGCAACAGCTGGCTAATAAAATTAAACTGTCCTGTAAATAGTTATTTTCTATGAAATGGAGCAATGTTTCAGTGCATAATATATGTTGATAAAATGCTAATAAATCATTTTTCTGTCATCAGCAAAATAAAAATACTTAATCCAAACTTGTATACGTATAAAACTTCAATTAACTATTTTCTTTAATCTAAGATGACCACAAAAACGGCTATGTTTGAAGTATGAATCACATCCGTAGATGATTTCAGCTTAATGGACCAACGGACTGAAGCATGTCAGCAAAACAAGAAAAGAATAAGCATACGAAATAAAAATTTTTAAAATGAATAAAATGAAAAAAGACTCGTTTCCCACTAATCTTCTCTGCCACATAGTGGCATTATCCCCACACCACTTTAAACATTATCCCCACACCACTCTAAACATTATCCCCACACCACTCTAAACATTATCCCCACACCACTTTAAACATTATCCCCACATCACTCTAAACATTATCCCCACACCACTTTAAACATTATCCCCACACCACTCTAAACGTTATCCCCACACTACTCTAAACATTATCCCCACACCACTCTAAACATTATCCCCACACCACTGTAAACACCACTCTAAACATTATCCCCACACCACTGTAAACATACACTTTTTACCGTCTCATCTTCTGCGCCACTTTAGTGGCATTGCCCCTGTGCTGTTCAATCCAGCTCCCTGACACCGGACACTGACAGCGACAGCTGATGTCCAGTCATCAGGAACCCATCAGAGGAGACACGGACACCGACAGCCACAGCTGATGTCCAGTCATCAGGAACCCATCAGAGGAGACACCGGACACTGACAGCCACAGCTGATGTCCAGTCATCAGGAACCCATCAGAGGAGACACCGGACACTGACAGCCACAGCTGATGTCCAGTCATCAGGAACCCATCAGAGGAGACACCGGACACCGACAGCCACAGCTGATGTCCAGTCATCAGGAACCCATCAGAGGAGACACCGGACACCGACAGCCACAGCTGATGTCCAGTCATCAGGAACCCATCAGAGGAGACACCGGACACCGACAGCTGATGTCCAGTCATCAGGAACCCATCAGAGGAGACACCGGACACTGACAGCTGATGTCGTCATCAGGAACCCATCAGAGGAGACACCGGACACTGACAGCCACAGCTGATGTCCAGTCATCAGGAACCCATCAGAGGAGACACCGGACACTGACAGCGACAGCTGATGTCCAGTCATCAGGAACCCATCAGAGGAGACACCGGACACTGACAGCGACAGCTGATGTCCAGTCATCAGGAACCCATCAGAGGAGACACCGGACACTGACAGCCACAGCTGATGTCAAGTCATCAGGAACCCATCAGAGGAGACACCGGACACTGACAGCCACAGCTGATGTCCAGTCATCAGGAACTCATCAGAGGAGACACCGGACACTGACAGCCACAGCTGATGTCCAGTCATCAGGAACCCATCAGAGAAGACACCGGACACTGACAGCCACAGCTGATGTCCAGTCATCAGGAACTCATCAGAGGAGACACCGGACACTGACAGCCACAGCTGATGTCCAGTCATCAGGAACCCATCAGAGGAGACACCGGACACTGACAGCCACAGCTGATGTCCAGTCATCAGGAACCCATCAGAGGAGACACCGGACACTGACAGCGACAGCTGATGTCCAGTCATCAGGAACCCATCAGAGGAGACACCGGACACTGACAGCCACAGCTGATGTCCAGTCATCAGGAACCCATTAGAGGAGACACCGGACACTGACAGCCACAGCTGATGTCCAGTCATCAGGATGGACACTGACAGCTGATGTCCAGTCATCAGGAACCCATCAGAGGAGACACCAGACACTGACAGCCACAGCTGATGTCCAGTCATCAGGAACCCATCAGAGGAGACACCGGACACTGACAGCCACAGCTGATGTCCAGTCATCAGGAACCCATCAGAGGAGACACCGGACACTGACAGCCACAGCTGATGTCCAGTCATCAGGAACCCATCAGAGGAGACACCGACACTGACAGCGACAGCTGATGTCCAGTCATCAGGAACCCATTAGAGGAGACACCGGACACTGACAGCCACAGCTGATGTCCAGTCATCAGGAACCCATTAGAGGAGACACCGGACACTGACAGCCACAGCTGATGTCCAGTCATCAGGAACCCATCAGAGGAGACACCGGACACTGACAGCTGATGTCCAGTCATCAGGAACCCATCAGAGGAGACACCGGACACTGACAGCCACAGCTGATGTCCAGTCATCAGGAACCCATCAGAGGAGACACCGGACACTGACAGCCACAGCTGATGTCCAGTCATCAGGAACCCATCAGAGGAGACACCGGACACTGACAGCCACAGCTGATGTCCAGTCATCAGGAACCCATCAGAGGAGACACCGGACACTGACAGCCACAGCTGATGTCCAGTCATCAGGAACCCATCAGAGGAGACACCGCACTACTGCTGAGTAACTTTGGCCATGATAAATGGCGCCCGTTCTCATCCAACATGTGCTGGACTCCACCTACTAAGCCCCTTGCTGACAATACTTTCACCTTACTGACAATACCTGCTTGCCCCCTCCTGAGAGCACCTCCTCATCTGTCCAACGACAGTCCCCATAAACTTTACTGGCGACCTTGAAATAAACTCACCAAGGGCAAAGATGTGGAGTGGGGATCAAAACTGAAGTCACCATAGGGCCACAGAATTTCAGACTTTCTTCATTGCTGATCGATGAGGATGCAGATGACAAAGATGATGCTAAGAATTCAATTTTACTCTAAGTCTGCATGACAGTAAGCCGAAGTCAAAT
This sequence comes from Conus ventricosus, assembly GCA_018398815.1. NCBI lineage: Eukaryota > Metazoa > Mollusca > Gastropoda > Neogastropoda > Conidae > Conus > Conus ventricosus. The sequence continues at coordinate 2,579,090 of CM031600.1, forward strand.
CAGACTCAAGAGATGAAGACAGCTACAGTGTTAGTCATGTTGGTCTAGCAATCTCAGCACCTCTCAGATGCATTCACCACGTGGATGAAACTCAACTGTGTGGTTTCATTCTTCATAAAAGAACCCCTATCAAACTCATACCTGGGTATGAGCCAGTCATGACTCAAAATCCCACAAACATTAATGGCTCCGACAGGAACCAAACCCACAGCCTCCTAGCTGGGAATCTGTGATACAAACCACTATGTCATGGCAGCTGGTATGCATAAAATTTTTTCTTAACCTTTCTATCCCCGTTCCGCCCTTTTCCGCCCGACCCCTCAGGCTCCTGATCCGCCCTATACCGCCCGTTCCTCAGTAGGCCGATTGTCTCGGTGTGCCTCCCTTATTTGGGTTGACTACAGTAATAAGACAAACCGGTCGTTATCCGGGCCTTTCATACCTTTCTCAGCGCCATTTGTAAGAGCGGTTTGTGGCTTTTTTTATTTTTAATCGATTATTTTGGTCATCCCATCGACTTCCGACTACGATCAAAATGTCGCACTCTGACAGTGATAGTGACATGAGCTTGACTGTGGACCAAATGTTCAACATGAATGTGTTTCCGACCGAAAATAACGACTGGAATGAATCGGACATTGATCTCGCAGGGGTTCCACTGACTTTTTAGTTTTTGCGTCAAGAAACGCACGCCTCCGCAAAAATTGCGTCAGCGCTGAAAAAAATGCGTAACAAAGTAAACTGTACTCACTCCCGTCAAAACAGCTCTGAATCACGCGCCTTAACACCGCTGAAGTGCAGAGCAGCTCGCTGCAGGAAAGCGTTTTCTGTGCCACACGAGTCCGGGCCTTCCATGGCAAGCAGCCACGACCGATGACATGTCTTGACCCGGTTTTGGAGGCTGAAGCCACGTTCGCATGGCACACTGCTCACGCTGTGACCACGGTAAAGTTCCCATCAATGGGCGCACTCTGGCATCCAGAATCACGAGGGATGATCGTGTGTGCGTGGGAAGTCATAACGTATTCCGATTGGAAGATGGCACCATCGCAGACGCGGGAAAGATTCCATTTTATTTCGAGGGAGAAAGGATGAGGCGTTTTGGAACATTCTTGATCTAGCAAAAAGTCAGCGAGTGCCACAGAGTAAAATGTGCACGCACTATCACTAATTGGCGGTGTCAAGCAGTCTGCTGTAGGTCTGTGCCGTGTTTTGCCCCTCTGACATAGGCTTGCCGTTGAGAACAGGGTCCTGGGAAAATTGCGTCGCTAAACGCACGGCCGCGAAAAAAATGCGTAGGAAGGCAGAAAAACGCAATAATTACGCAAAATTTTGCAATAAATGGAACCCCTGATCTCGACTCTGTAGACAGCGACAGTGACTATGAAGTTGCAGAAGGAGTGAATGCGAGTAGTGACAGTGACTCGGACATAGGCGACGCAGGTGACGCAGGTGCTACTGATGTCGGTGGATGTGCACAGTCATCGCAGTGGTCAAACGACGACTTTCGGACTGAAGTTCGTGTGTTTGATGCATACAGGGGCCCCCCACATCCACAAGTGAATCTTCGAACACCTTTCGATTATTTTTCACTTGTTTTTCCTTTGGACGCATTCCATCTCATGGTCAGGAAACCAACCGGTATGCAAGACAAACGCGCATGGCTGCTGGTCTTCCAGAAAATTTCATGTCAGTGATCCGTGTGTGACAAAAGTGATCAAAAGCAAAAATATTTCCAGTGACCGTGTTGTTTGTGTGTGATCATATTTGGATTATATAATTCATTACATCTGGAACCATATGGTGAGTACAACAAAAAATTTGAGTGTTGTTTTGTGTTGTGATGCCTGCCTTTCTTCCTTCCTACTAACACCTGCATATAGTTAGAAATATTATCAGTCATAGGAATTCTTTTTCTCACAAACACAAACTAACTCATGCAGATCAAAAAGCATGCACTCCAATACATTTTCAGTAAATATGGTATGATTTTGACCTGTTATCTTTTTTATTTTATTTTTTTCCTGCTATGTAACTGCTATGTGACTTTAAAAAGTGTCACAAAAATTTCACGTATATTCCTAGCTACCTGTGTAACTACTAACACCTCACAACACCCATCAGTTCTATTCAGATGGTGAACCTGACCACTTGCCACCAAAAAGGTAGGTGTTATAAAGTTGATGGGTGTTGTATTGCCTGTCTATCATCTATTTCACTGACGTAGGTGCGTTTTCCAGGTAAAATCAGGTGTGTGAGTGTTGAGCCATAAAAATATTTTCACATTCCCCTAAAATAACAAGTGCAAACCAAAGTTCAGCTTTCCATAGATTTTTGCTGAAAATTTGAAATCTTTTTATCCATTAGTTTATTTTTTACAATTTTTTAAGTCAGTACCCCCAATTCGGGCAGCAAATTCCAATATAAACTTAGTTGTCCAGGCGAATTCTGTCATACGAAATACAGGACAATGAAGGTTAAATGGAAAAGAAGAAAATTATACATGTTACATCACCATAACAAATATATCTGATTAATAGCAACATTGTGTTAGCACTGAAATCGGTCCCTCAGCAACCGTTTCATTATCATTTTCATTATTATTATACTGTCTCTTGAATCAAACAAAATCTACATTGATAACTGATTTCCAATGTTTATTTACCTTATTTTCTTAATCTGTAATGGCACTTGATACAAAAAGAATGGTCAGACAAATTCTGTGAACTGACCTAGATCTACATTTTGCACCTCCAACTTTGGCCTGTCATTCGTAACTCATTCCGAGTTGACAACTGGCCAATTGTCAACTCGATCATCAATGTTGTTCCCAAATTCATTTGGACTCAAAAGTCATCATTAAACATTCCTATGATTCAAACCAGCTAATTCTGTTTCATGATGCGCGTGCTGCTGCTGTCATTGCTCGACAGAACTTTCGCATGTCCCATCTGCAATCACCGGTCTATTTTAAATAAAAAAAATCGTCCCAATCAAATTCATTTTTGCTATCCATCTTAGCTATCAATCCAGGGCAACTTTGTGCCGAAATGTTGCTTATTGATGTTGGCTCCAGAGACCTCAGCGTAAGTGTGTGATGAGTCTGCAATTTGTGCTTCTAATATAAATAATAACACCTAATATGTGCTACATTTAAACATGCTTCATGAATACAAGAGTGGTTTACATGCCAGCACTTTCTCTGAAACCTACAGTAAGCCATACATCCCAAACGAAAAGGGTTAATTCTTTTTTTGATCTGTATGAACTAAGAACTGAAATAAACTCCCAAAATATTTTTTCGTTGCACTCTCACACCACACAGCTGGTTTCCTGAGCACCTCAACACATGGAATTATAACCTGACCAACATCAAATGAGAAGAAAACAGAAGTACATAAAGAAGAAGAAAAATCTACTTCTAACCAGACTTCTGGTAACTGCACCTTATTGGTAACTGACCAAAACATCAAAAGAGAACTGGCAGGTAGTTCAGTGCATTTAATTAAAACAAATACAAATAAATATATAAAAAAAAAGGGGGGGGGGGGGGGGATTTTCAATGGTCTCATGTATGTCATGAGTGATGCTTCAAGTTTCTTCAGCAGAAAATATACTGAGTGACTGCATTCTGTACACCAGTTAAGTCAAGCAAAAAATGATAGAGTAAAACATTAATGCTTATCATCTCTGAGATGATGGCAGAGCATTGAAAGCAGTCACTCCTAACCAACACCATGACCCACCTCTCAATCCAGAGTAGCACAGGTTGCCATGATGAGGTATGCCATAGGTACAAAGGTCAAAGCCGTCATCCCTCTCCTCCTGATCCACACGGTACATCACCCGGTTGAGGTCTCCCAGACTGAGGCAACTCACCACAGCTCGGAAATTCGAGGAGTCCCATGTGTCATCAAACGTGGTGTTGCCACTGTAGGAGCGCATCATGTAGCCAAACTGACCCATCCCTCGACGCAGCTGAAGAACAGATTCTTTGGCCTCATCAGTCAGGATCATTCTGTGACAGCAATGTGATACAGATCATGGTCAAGTTGGCTTTCCTCCCTCATATGATCAAATAAAGTACACTGCTATCAAAGGAGTTTGCAACAGTCAAGGCAGGGAACTCTCAGGGCTGACAGGCCATCAGACAGGAAGTACAGCCAAACAGAGTAGCCCACCATTTTGTTTCCATACAGGTCACTGTGAAGCACTGATATGGTGTTTTGGGCAGCAAACTGCTCAAATGCTCATAGCTGACATCTGCAAACTGTTACTGCTTGGACCTTTTTCAAAAACTTTGTTTTCAGCTTGTTTAAGTGTGAGTGGACATAAGCAGCGACAATGTAGCAGCCCAGGCACAACTTGCTGAAACACATCAGGTCAGATAACACAGCAGAGAGAAACAGGTGTCCTGACACTGCCTAAGACTTAACCCTCTTCATGCAAGTATCTTCCATGTTAACACTTCCTTTCACGACCTTTTCTGTATGCAACATGGTTTCCCCCCAGTACTCTTAGTATATCTATAAATGTTATTATACAGAGATGAAGCAGAGGAAGAGGGCAAATTGTAAAAAAAAATCTACGTGCTACAGTAAAACCGAAAGCGGAAATGCAGTTCCGACAGACCGATAGACGTTACTTAGCGCTGTCCAAACAAAACGAAAGTATCTTCGAATTTTTTTGTTTCGCCGTAGCAATTTAATGATCGTAGTAGCGTCGTAGCAAGCATTCTCTTGGCGTAGCAAACTACGGCGATCTCGTAGCAGTTGGCAGCTATGTACTTACCATGTCAATCTGTGTGCCCTGTGTGCATTTGGCATGCAGCTGTCCTCTCTCTCTTTGTACGATCAAGATAAATCTTGATATATCGTTGAACAGTAGTTAATGAGCTAAACATGTTGTGATCAGTAATCAGTACATTCTTACCTAATTAGTCTTGGTGTTTCCTCTATCATAGTAATAGGAGTCATACATGTCACTAAACAAGAATCACCAAATTTACAAGTTTAATTTTCAGTCAAAAATGTGGGGAAAAAACACCCTTGTAACGGTAACAACCACTACCTTATTTTCATCCAATCTGCAGGATAAAAAGTCAGGCACAAAATCAGAAAAATAATCTACCAGTGGTGTTTTTCCTAGAGGAATGTGAACATGGCATATGCAAGGGTGACACTCTGAAAAAACTGAAAATGAGGCAGGGGTCCAGGGGCCGCCCAGGCCCCGGCGGGGTGCAAGGGCAGTGCCCCACTGGGGGGTCCAGCCGAAGACGATTTTATGAAATTTTAAGAGCATTTCATGGCCTCTTCTGGCATCAAATTGGAAAATCAAAGCACAGCACTCACCTTACAACTGCAGCCTCTAATGTTCCACATGAAGGTCATTAACTGCAGACAGCTCATCCACAAAATCACTAGAATCATTCTTTCCTTTGATGTACACTTTACATCCGAAAAAAGTCACTTTACCACTCAAAGGGAAACTGTACAAACTATTCACGACAGTCATTGCAAATTCTGCAAAGAAAGACACTGCAAGGTTTTTTCTTGTGGCAGTTCAACTTCACTCTTGTCTCATGACATCGATTTTCTTGTGGGGAAAAAAACACTCTTGAAGGTCTACTGGAAACAATAGTCTTTTTACTATTAACACCGTTAAAACACACACACACACACAACCCTACTGACATTGTTTTTTGAAAAAATACAGACGAAGATCAGCTGATTGAGCCCCGAGCCTTTCTTTTTGTGGCTGTTTTGGTAGAGGTACCAGGTAGAGCAGTGTGCAGATTTGTGGATGAACTTCCCGGGGGGGGGGGGGGGGGGGGGGGGGGGGGGGGGGGGGGGGGAGATGGGGGTGGGGGGGTGGAGGTGGGGGGGAGGTGGGGTGGGTGTGGGGGACATGTTTGCGAGGGACAACTGGGGGCTGAGTCTGACAAGTGCAGTGGGTGGGGCTTAACACAATGGTGCTGCTGCAGAGACCCTGAGAGCGACCTCTGTCACAAGTGTCGTGGTGGGCTAACAAGTGTGTGAACTGTATGCGCCATGCAGCTGCAGGCAACACCACACCGTACGACATGCCCAGACTTGCCCTTGTTCTTTGCCTTTCTCTGAAGACGTTCTGCAGCTTTTTGCAGCCTACACTCTTTTGCAGCTACTCTCCTTCGCTTTTTTTCAGCCAGGAATTCTGTGTAGTTGACTCTTTGCCTTCACAACTGCACACTTCATGGCAGGTGACACTTTCAGCTTGGTGGAAGTCAGACCTTTGGCTCTCAGAGCTGACTTGATGATGGCCACTGCTTCATAATTTTCCAGTGAGAGCACTGAACGATCTTTGGAAACTATGTCATCCATCATATTAAATGATGACTCTACAATGGGTCCAGAAAATATAGACAGTAAGCCTTTCACCAGTTTTGTGAGAGTTGGAAAACGGCTTCTGCCTGCGTCATCTTTGCTTCTGAGGGCAAAACATGTTGCCAGAAATCCTGATCAATTCTCATTGGGCTGGTATTGGCTGCCTCCTCTGCCAAATGAGCAACCTTTCTGTCAATGGTGTATGCCCTAGCTTCCATGTCCAACAGCCCCAGTTCTGTTTCTGGAATAACATTTGGCAAGTCCTCAGCCAGATGTGAAAAATTTGAAGATGTAAAACTTTTGTGCAGAATCTGGGATCCAGACAAGTCAGTCTGATGTTTCTGTTGTCCAGAGGAAGATTCTTCAGAAGCATATCAGCTGCCTTCAGATAGCCAGCCCTGAGCTTGCTGAGGATGTCCTTCACCCAGTGATCAGACTTTTTGTCCTTCAAGGCTCGTCTGACTGCAAGGTGAGCATGCTCTCCCACTGCCAGCCTTCAAGGTGATAGTCACTGGAATAAATGTCAAGTTTTTTAAGCTCCTTCACCGAGTCCTCTGGAATGAAATCAGCTTTAATGAAGAGACTCAAAACATCTGACAAGATGAAACGTATCTCCATGAAGGCGGTGGCTGAGTGGAGCCTCTGTCTGGTATGTTTTCACAAATGGCTCAAACTTGGGGAGCAGCCCACGGTACAAGTTCAAGCAAGTGCGGAACTTGTGATGATAATGAAACAGCCAAGTCAGGATACGGTCTTTCCTTGATTCATTGGCTGATGACCGGGCCTGTCTGCCCATCTCCAGCTGCAACTCTTCAATCCTTGTCTTCTCTGCATCAGAAGTGCCCCTCTCTGTCATGATTTGATAAATTATTTTCCTGTTCTTCTTTTGTCAAGTAGGCAAAGTAAAACAGTAACAGAGCATCCATTGTTTTATGGAGCCGTTGTGTCACCACCAACATGTTTAGGAATCTGCTTTGGCATGGATGCAACATGTGTAAGAAGCCTTCAGCATTTTGGGGTGATATGACAATACCAATAAGTTCTTGAAATTCAGCAAAAATGTCTTTAGCCTTTGGAGACTTTTCTATGTCATAGTAGATGTCCCCACACACTGCTTCCACATCACTGAACTGGCTGAACAGAGCCTTTGCAGCATTAGAAACAATGTGGGCCGTGTCCCCAGCAACATCAAGAAGCTGTCCATGCTCTGACCGCAGACGAGTTTCCACCCCACTTTTGCAACCCCGCATTGTGGCACAGTTGTCCATAAGGCATGATATTATATTTGTTGATGGAATATTCCTGTCCTCTAGTGCGGTTTTTAAGCCAGCAAAGATGTTTTCTGAAGTGGCCTGGTTAACTTTGAACGAGGCAAGATGGTGCACTAACACTTTTCTAGCATCGTCGTCATACTGCTGGACCATGACACTGACGATCTTGTCCCAACTGTTGTTGGTTGCTTCATCCAGGTTTAGAGAAAAAGGGGCACTCCTAAGCTTTTCACTCAGCTCCTGTTTGAAAGCTGCAGCAACACCACGTGTCAGTGTGTAGGTTGCACTGGTTCTCTTTAGTTTCATTCAATGAAGATTGGTCTTCAGCTAAACGCTTGCATAAGTCAAGCAGGTCAGGAGCAAGAGAAAAAGGGAGGCAGTGCTCTGCCAAAAGGACTGCCTTCTGTTCAGCTTGCCTCTCCACCGTGAAAGTCACCCCGAGGGATGTGGGGGCTCCACTGCTGCTAAGCAGAGTCGTACAGGAGTTTCAAATCTGGAGAAAAAAAAAAATCAACACTATAAAGAGTAAGCAGTATTCATAGGCTGCTAACATAGCACGCATGCATGTGTGTGTGTGTGTGTGTGTGTGTGTGTGTGTGTGTGTGCGCGTGTGTGTGAAAACCAATGAGGAGAAATATTCTTTTGAATGACTGTGTGTGTGTGTGTGTGTGTGTGTGTGTGTGTGTATGTGTGTGTGTGTGTGTGTGTGTGTATGTGTGTGTGTGTGTGTGTGGTGTGTGTGTATGTATGTGTGTGTGCGTGTGTGTGTGTGTGAAAATGAGATATACTCTTTTGAATGACTGTGTGTGTGTGTGTGTGTGTGTGTGTGTGTGTGTGTGTGTGTGTGTGTGTGTGAAAATGAGATATTCTTTTGAATGACTGTGTGTGTGTGTGTGTGTGTGTGTGTGTGTGTGTGTGTGTGTGTGTGTGTGAAAGATTTCTGAAGACATCAAGTCCTTTGCTCTTTGAGAAAGAGAGGGAAAGGAGGGAGAGGGAGAGAGAGGAGAGAGGGAAGGGCGGGAGGGAGGGGAGAGAGAGAGAGGGAAGGGGGGAAGAGAGAGAGAGAGAGAGAGAGAGAGAGAGAGAGAGAGAGAGAGAGAGAGAGAGAGACGGAGACCTGCACAGATAGCACACACACACCACCCTCTCCCCTTTTTACATATACCTAAGGGGGAGTAGGCTTGCAGGCAGCTTTGGAATAAACAGCCAGACCACACTGATGACAGCTAAAAGGATGGGAGAACAGTGAGAGGTAGGTAGAACAGATGGGGGGTGGGGGGGAGGGAGGTGATAAAGGAGAGGAGTAAACATAGAGAGAGAGAGAGAGAGAGAGACAGAGAGAGAGAGAGAGGAGAGAAGAGAGAGAGAGAGAGAGAGAGAGAGAGGAGGGGGGGGGGGGGGGTCGGGAAGGGGATGGAGATGAGTAAGCGTCAAGAGGGGGAGTCGGGAAGGGGATGGAGATGAGTAAGCCTCAAGACCAACACAAAGTTTTGGATTCCAGACCAGCCGTCCCTCCTCCTCCCTCCTATGCTTCCACCACCCCTCCCCTCTATCCCTCAACTTCTTTCTCCATTTCTGGAGAGGGTTCAACCTCCCTTCTTCCCGGCTCCCCTGGCATAACAGGGATAGTGTTGAAGTTACACCACGATAGTGGATCGGATTGAAATGATCATTAGCTAATGTAATTATGCTTACCTTTACATTTTTTCGATGATCTGCGTGATCAGCGTGTTCTCGAAGCTTCTTTTTACCGTTGTTTCCATAGTTGATGGGCTGGTTGCAGATAACGCAAAAGCATTTGCTCGGAACATCAAGTTTTTTGCACCAGTCACGATGCGGTCGTTTATCATCAAAGCTGTCTGTCTCAGACAGCCATTCCCATCTCCACTTGTTCTTCACCCCTTTCTCAACAGTAGGGAGATTTGAATCCCCTTCTTGTAAGAACGGCATGACAAAACTTTATGTTGACTAACTGGAAAACCTTTTCTACCAGCACAATGGCGCGACGTAGGCTAACAAACATCGCTGGACCCGTGTTGTCTTCACCGATAGAGCGCTTCCTCATTTCCGGTCGTCTGCTTCAGTGCTGCTTCGGTCATAATACCGCCGATTCAACTGTTCTTCCCCTGAGAACTTTCTTCTTTTTTTTTTTGAATAACAAAACTTGAAAAACGGAATTTCCGTCTGGGGCCTTGCCGAAAAAACAGATTTCCGTCACCCAGACGGAAGAGTGGCACCCATGCATATGTACTGTCAAACTTATGGCAGAACTGGTGCTGCTGCATGCCAACATGTCTGCAACAGCTTGAAAGACATATCTTCTGGTATTACTCTTTACGTTATCTTCTTCCACAACTTTCACTTTACCAATGCCCATTTCATTCTATTTTGTCATGTAGAGACTGCATGAACCCTTTCCCGCACAAACTGGCATCAACTTGCCAATCGAGGGTTTGTTTCCAGCTTGTGAGCAATATCCATGAAAAACTTGGTGCGACTGAAAAAAAAATGACAATGAAAGGGTTTATCAATTCTTGTAATTCACTCTACAAATTTAGCAAATTCGACAATGATCCACTCAACTTGTGATTTTTTTCTTCATTTGACCTTGCTCTCTCTCACAAACACACAAAGCTCCGAAACCAATAACCACTTCCATGGGCAAAGCCTCAATACAAGAAGATAGCAGAAGGTAAGGGCAGCAAATGTGTTGAGGGCCCTTACTTGATGGCCACTACAGTGCCAGGAGTGAAGTTCTTGAAGCAGATCTCCCTCTGACCACTGTTGTCCAAAGCATTGTCAGTGCAGTACTGGCTGTTGCTGATAGGGAGGTGCTCTCGGACATCCAGAATGTAGTTGGGCATACCATTGATGTACTCCTCGTCTTTCTCATACTCGCGCTCGTCAGTCTGACGCATGCTCCCTTCGAACAGCACATCTTCCACTATACCTGTTAACAAACAAGGCACATACACAGAAAGGCTAGGTGGGCTGCCACCTGTCTAAAAAGGCTAGGAGGGCTGCCACCTGTCTAAAAAGGTTAGGTGGGCTGCCACCTGTCTAAAAAGGCTAGGAGGGCAGCCACCTGTCTAAAAAGACTAGGAGGGCTGCCACCTGTCTAAAAAGGCTAGGAGGGCTGCCACCTGTCTAAAAAGGCTTGGAGGGCAGCCACCTGTCTAAAAAGGCTAGGAGGGCAGGCTGCCACCTGTCTAAAAAGGCTAGGAGGGCTGCCACCTGTCTAAAAAGGCTTGGAGGGCAGCCACCTGTCTAAAAAAGGCTAGGTGGGCTGCCACCTGTCTAAAAAGGCTAGGAGGGCTGCCACCCGTCTAAAAAGGCTAGGAGGGCTGACACCCGTCTAAAAAGGCTAGGAGGGCTGCCACCTGTCTAAAAAGGCTAGGAGGGCTGCCACCCGTCTAAAAAGGCTAGGAGGGCTGCCACCTGTCTAAAAAGGCTAGGAGGGCTGCCACCTGTCTAAAAAGGCTTGGAGGGCAGCCACCTGTCTAAAAGGCTAGGAGGGCAGGCTGCCACCTGTCTAAAAAGGCTAGGAGGGCTGCCACCTGTCTAAAAAGGCTAGGAGGGCAGCCACCTGTCTAAAAAGGCTAGGAGGGTGCCACCTGTCTAAAAAGGCTAGGAGGGCAGCCACCAGTCTAAAAAGGCTAGGTGGGCTGCCACCTGTCTAAAAAAGGCTAGGAGGGCTGCCATCTGTCTAAAAAGGCTAGGAGGGCTGCCACCTGTCTAAAAAGGCTAGGAGGGCAGCCACCTGTCTAAAAAGGCTAGGTGGGCTGCCACCAGACCTGCCAACCCCTAAGAGACCAATGAGTAAGAATTGAAGCTCAGTGAGGCAGAAATGTGTAATTTCTGAGAGCTAAGAGTAATCGAGCGTGACAGTTACCTTTTTTCAAACAAAACATGATGTGATGAAATTGTTCACACAATTTTGTGAACTTTACTTTTCTTCAAAAACAAGCTTTTCTTTAAGTGTCACAAGAAATCTCTACAAATTATGAAAATGTAGAATACACTGGAAACACACACAAATCCCCTAAACCATCATGGCATGGCACACCAAGGCTTGATAGTGCCCCAGAAACAACCTAAAAAATTGGAAATGAAATGAGGCAGGGAACAGTAAACAATAAACAGTAAACAAGTGGGGTAACGTTTGCTCCCATTTTATAAGGAAACCTAACACAAAGTAACTTTTATTCAAGACTGGCACAACCTTTTAAAACTTGAATAAGGTCAGACAAATACACATAGACGAACAATCTTATCTAATAGTGGGGGAAAAAAAACAAGCGCAGGCCAACAACTCAACTGTCTTGATAGTAGTGGGGGGGGGGGGGGATTGGGGGAGGGGGTGGGGGGGGGGGGGGGGGGGGGGGGGGGGGGGGGGGGGGATGAATTGAAGAGGAGTAAACTGGGAACAGGGATTAAGAAAATAATAACCTAAAAATGTTCCCCCCTGTTTAGATGACTCTCATGTGGGTTGCTATAGCTCAGTGGTGATTGTGTCATCTTTTAAGTCGTACCCCCCAGGAAAGAATTTCCCCCCCCCCCCCCCCCCCCCCCCCCCCCCCCCCCCCCCCCCCCTTCCTGACTTCCATCAATCCAACACAAACGGTCCATTCTGCAGTCGAGATGCAGCAGCAGTTAAGCCTTCCATGAGAAGGGTCCTTACAATGTGTGTTGTCTTTGTTCGACCGCTCTTGAACTGTTTGGCGATCTCCGAATCTGAACGCTTCTGTAAAAAGCTGGGATGCAGGGTCGGCTGCGCTAAGAGCGATGTTGTGCTTGACGAAAAATCTGGCACCAATGCTTCAGCCCCAATTACCTTTTCCTAATTTCATCCTCTTTTGAGGTGTCTTACAGTCTGAAAAAAATGTTGATGCTGGAAGAATTCGGCGCGTTAGAGGAATCGATGTGCTTGCGCGACTCGAGGTGACGCTTCAACATCCACCATCCCGCGATTGGAAATTGTGAAGTTCGACTCGCAAGTGGTACACCATGCACAATTTGCACCTTTACCCGAAGGTCGTATGCAGGGGAACTTTTCCGAGTATTCTTTTCGGAACTTTTGACAAGTTTTTCTTTTTCGCATCTTGTCCAAATCTTTTACTCCACGTTTCGACATTTTCGTAGCTAAAACTTCAAAAAGACGCCAACTTCGCTGAATGATAAAGATGGTTTAAACGAACTGCGCATGACGGAAACGCTTCTTGGAGATTACTGGTTATACGCACGGCGCGTGCGTGTCTGTACATAAGCCGATTTTTTCGTCCGTTTTTTTTTTTGTTGTTGTTGAAAACTTTCAATGCATATTCTTTTGGCTAAATGCGTAAGGGCGTAAGAATTATCACTTGTGCGTAATAAATTACGCGAAATGCGTAATGGTTGGCAGGTCTGTGCCACCTGTCTAAAAAGGCTAGGAGGGCTGCCACCTGTCTAAAAAGGCTAGGAGGGCTGCCACCTGTCTAAAAAGGCTAGGAGGGCAGCCACCTGTCTAAAAAGGCTAGGAGGGCTACCATCTGTCTAAAAAGGCTAGGAGGGCAGCCACCTGTCTAAAAAAGGCTAGGAGGGCTGCCACCTGTCTAAGTGCACGTCTTATCTGCAGGCTGCTCTGTAGACGACACAAACCTTCATACACCGATGCCACGTCCCTCTCTCTTTCTCTCTTGTTGGTTGTTAAGTGTTTCACGGTTATCCTTAGAATTCTGAGAGATGTCATGTATTGTGGTATTAATGTACTTTGGGAGCTCAGTGGCTGTGTTTAGCAGTTACCTGTCCACAGTTGTCAGTTCAGTGGGCTGTGTTTTTGCAGTTACCTGTCCACAGTTGTCAGCTTGCATCTATTCTGGCAGATGAGTTTCGAGTTATTACACACATTCAGACGGTGCATTGCAATTAAATATTTTGAAAGATTTTGTCCTTTGTAGTTCTGTATTTTAATACTATCTTTTGCAGTTACATATTTAGAGATGGTGTTTGGCATTCATCAAGTCTGCTTTGTAAGAAGGTATTTTAAATGTCCGAAACAAAAATCTGCAAACTGTCGTCATCTCCAGCTTAAGTTTACTTGCCCATCATAAATCAAAGTACAAAAAAGAAAAGAAGAATGGACAATGGACTGAAAGAACATAGTGAAAAAGTCTGAATATATCAAATGGGTGCTAAGCTTTGTCCTCCATACTGAAGATACAGTGAATGTGTTCGCACCAAAGCAAGTGGGGACACATTATCTGGAAGGCTTCTTTTACACTTGTTACAACGGGTTGAGAAAAGCAGAAAGAAACCCCAACATATGAAAAAAAGCAGCTCTGCAAGTGAAAGGAAAAGACTCTTCATGCAATGCAGAAAGCCAATATACATATCTGCAAGACAAGATATAAAAGCTTTAATATACAATATAAATCATCATGATATGCAGTTTGAAGCTCAGAGGTAATCAAATGGTATAAAGTTCTAAAAACAAATATTAAAAAAAACAGTAAGGTTTTGCGAGTATTTGCTGAAGTTTATGACTGAAGACTCTGCTGCATAGCCTTTTCCTCGTGGCGCTAGGCGTAGATTTTAGGGTATTTTCGTTTCTCAGGTTCTACATAAACTATCATTATAAAATTTGGCACAGAGGCAGAACATGTCAAAAGTATTGCACATGCCAAGTTTTATGTATCTAGCTTATGTGGAAACAAGGTTATTACACATTCTCATCCGAACAACAGTAGTGTACATTCGCCTTTCATATCTCAAGAAAACAATTTCTCAGAAGTTTCAGATGTACAGTGTTTTATTCCAATGATCAAAGAATGCAACTATCACAAAAGTTATTATCTGAACTTGAAAATCTATTCTCACCACTCATTCAAAAAAGGCGATTTTTTTTTCTCTTCGGTTTGTGACATATCATATGCAGCTTGAAAACCATTTGAGATACAATGTTCTTGTGGTTGTAGTTGCACTCAGAAGCCATTTTTACATAAGTATGCAAACTTTGGTGTGAATATATTGATGGGAAGTGTGTCAAAAGCTGGGCGAGGAAAACGTGCGTCCTTGAAAAATAAACGTTTTGAGAAAATTGAGTTTGAATTTTGATCTTGTGTTTTCTGATGGTCCAAGACATCAACAAGGTAAGATTTTATACAAAATATCTTTTTTACAATGTTTGTTCACAGGATACGAGGTAATATAAAAAAAAGGAAAGAAGTGATATTTTTGGTCTTCAGAACCGTCCTGCCCCATAAACCTCTCCTTCCCGTTCTCGCTGTTCCTGTCGTTCTTGACGACGAATTGTGTCAATGGTTTGCCTTCTCTTCTTTTCTCTGATGGAGGTTTTTCTGGTTGCTGACTTGACCCTGGAGACTTCTTTCTCTGCATATTCCACTGCAGTCTCTGATGCCTCAGTTCAAGCTCCAGAATAACATTCAGCAAAGCAGAGGAGCCCTTATTGAATTTTTGAACCGCAACTGCCTAGGCTGAAAATGTAATAGTTCCTCAGAAAAGGTGTGTGTGTGTGTGTGTGTGTGTGTGTGTGTGTGTGTGTGTGTGTGTGAATGCTCATTTGTGTGGAAAAGAAATCTCAAATTATCCTAGAAACTGTGTATAGTGTGTGTGTGTGTGTGTGTGTGTGTGTGTGTGTGTGTGTGTGTGTGTGTGTGTGTGTGTGTGTCCGAGTCCCTGAATGTACACACCTGCACATGTATTCTCTCTCTCTCTCTCTCTCTACTGGAATAAAATGTCATTCTCTCTCTCTCCCTCTCTCCTGCAAAATGAAAAGAAAAAAAAAAAAGAAGAAAAGACAGCCAGGAATAAAAAAAAAGAAAAACCCAACTCGCGGATTCATTGCATGAAGGGCAGTGCAGTTTGGAAATGATCGCCTGCAGTTGCCCGATGTTTGCGATCACATTCGTGTCGGTCGACCCAGTCACATCTTGTTCCCCCCCCCCCTTTTCTCTGCCTTTGAAGTCTCCGTGTCCGAATCACTCGACTCCTCGTATTTTCTTTTCCGGCTGCTAAAATACTTCATCTTTCGGACTGAAGCTCTACTGGCACTTAAAGGCACCGTTTTTGATGTTGATGGCATGGGTGATGGGGATCTTTGTCGAGATGTGGATGGAACCGGACTCGACGATCATGTTTCGCTGGGCACAGTGGTCTCCTTTGTCACTGGTTTACTGCCTTTTTGTGCGGTTTTCTTCCCCCTTTTCCGTTTCCCAAACTTGTGGAGAGTCTGAAATTTTGCTTTCCTTGGACCAGGCATTTCGATCGCTCCGATTTATCGCTCACAAAATAAAATAATGCAACGTCGGACGTACGCAGAGCAGACTCTTGCAGCAGACGACGGTTTGTTTATGGTTGGTTGCAGCCAATGGTTAGGCTCAGATAGGTCACATGACTAAACATCCGGGCAACCGGAACATGGCTGGAATGCAGTGAGAGCCAATGAAAAAGCTCATACTAATATCAGCCAATCAATGCAGCGAGATTGGCAGCTCAGTGACCTTCTTTGCTGCGGTACCATGCTCACTGTATAGGAATTTTCCATGATAAAACAACACCAAGGTCAAGGTCGTGTGTTCCCCTCCAGTTTAGTACGTCACAAGCCTACCTTCATGGCCTGATAGTGGCGGTGTGCGCGTTTGAAAGTAGGCAATTTTTCGACTTCTTTTTCTATTTTCTCGCACCCCCACTCAACAAAACACATTTAATCACACATTTTGAACAATCTCAGGGGTGATAGTACCAAAGAGTTCCGAAACCTGAACCAAAAAAATTCCTGAACCCAAAACCTGAAACCAATCTATAAAAAGTTTCAAATTCTTGTAAACCTGAAAATTAACAACATTCGATTCATTACTAACACCTTTCACAAACACTATGAATACTTACGTTGCTGAATCTGGTTGTTGAATAATGAATTTCCCGTCTTTTTGCTTTTGATCAAAGCCTCTACTCCACCCTTTTTGACTCTCATTGTATTACAATTGTCCATCAAGCACGAAACAACTTGAGACCAGTCGACTTTTCTTTCTGATAGAATGCCAGACACTGCATTGAAGATATTTTCTGCTGTTGCAACATTTACTTCTCTTGACCCTAAGTGTTCTGCTACAACTTTTCCCAGTTCCACATCATAATACTGAACAAGCACGTTCACAATCTTGTCATTATTGCTATTTGTAGCCTCGTCAATATTTAAAGAAAAGTGTCTGTCTGACAGCTTTGCACTCAGTTCCTTCTTCATAGCATGTGCTACTCCATGTACAGTGGTGTAAGTTGTGCTACCACGAGAAAGAGAGAGAGAACCAAGTGCTTTGTCATCACTAGCTAACCTCTTAGCAAGCTCAACAAGATCTCCCCCAAAGAAAAGGGCAGACAATGTTCGGCAATAAATGCACAAACAACTGCTTTCAGTTCTGCTTCCTGTCTCCCATACCGTCTTGCGTAACGGTAGTTGTGGAAGCTCCATCAAGCTTTGTAGACTGGCGGACAGACTTCAAATTGCGCCGATGATCCACATCTTCTGCATGAGAAAGCAAGGCTTTTTTCCCACTTGAGCCATAGAGTAATGTTTTGTTGCATGGCACGCAAAAACAAACTCCCGGCGACTCGACCTTTTCACACCAATCGCCATGACATACCCCATCGCTGTTCCGATCTTGCAACCAATCCCACCTCCACTTGTTTTTCACACCTATCTCAACTGTAGAAATATCTGCCCCCGGCGGTAACACCTTCATGTTGTTTGGTTTTGTACTCTTGTTTTTGAAAGACACAAAGGCACACAAACTAGCTGACAAAGTTGCTTGTGACAAGTTGTCATTTGCACCAAGAGCTGCATGCTGCTACCCGAAGTGAAAAACCTCGTTTTTACAACCAAGGGACGTCACTGTCGGAGGTCAAATAATCTCCCTTGCAACGATCCTATTATCGTCTGCTATTAAAATCTCTTTGTCCCTGCTTTTCCAGTCCGGAAATGACTTTCCAAACAAACTCAAAAACCGGAGATTATTTTTTTCAGCAATCGTAAAACCGGATTTCCGGAACATTCCGGAAAATTAGCACCCCTGCAATCTTTCAAGCAAAACAGACTCATATATGGTTTCTTGATGCTTTATTTTTGCAAAATCAACAATCACAAAACACATTTTTTAGTGATTTTTTGGTAAAAATCCACGCCTAGCGCCACCTTAATCACTGTATGCTAAATGGAACAATGCAAATACCCCAGTTTCAAAGCAAATAAATCAGTTTAAAGAAAACAATCTTTATCTGTCCACTAAGCCATCTTCTTCCTTGTTGCATGGGTTCCTGGGTTTCAATATTAAGGAGTTTTTTGCCACTATTAAGACAGCATCATTCAGTCTTCAGGGATGACCTCAAAACAGTGTGCATTATATGTACACACAAGACCTCGTTTTAAAATCTCCTCTGAAGGACTTGAAAAGGGCTGGAGTGCACACAAATGTCCACTCTGAAGAGAAAATCTGAACACCTCAAGCAATAATTGAACCCAAGTCTCTTGGATCATGAGAACAAAGCTTTAGTCACTAGGCCAACCATACTCCTGCACCAAGCCCTACTATGAACTGCAAATCTGGCTGGTCAATGCTGAGGAAGACCGACACAGGAACTCACCATGCCCTTTCACAGAGCGGAAGGAGTACTCCACTTTGGGGTTCTCAGGGTTACTGAAGGCAGTGCTGGCTACCAGAATCACCGTCTCATGGGTGAGGGGGTTGTGGCGGGTAACGGCTGTCACCTCAGTGTCCAGCTGGTCTACAAACACCTGGACAACAAGCACAACTTTCACATAGGATAGGGTCAGCGGGCTACTAAGCTACAGCCTATTTCCATCATAGTTCCAACTATTTCCTCTCAATCTTTCAGAGATGGGATTCTCATAATGTGAAAAAGGAGGGAAAAAAAGTGGCGGGGTCCGGGGGCCTTCAGCGGCCCCCGTGGGGTCCAGGGCAAGGCCCCTGGTGGGGGTCAGAGGGCGAAGGCCCCTGAAGCTGAAGATTTTTTTAGAATTTAACCTGCAAAAATCAGCATCTGAGACACCAAAGTATTCAAAAGTATTAATAACCTTAATCCTACAAAAAAAAGACTTTCTCACCTTCGCCATTGATGTCTGTCAGGAAATCATGAAGACCATTGACACAGGATTGGTGAGAGAGAGAGAGAGAGAGAGAGAGAGAGAGAGAGAGAGAGAGAGAGAGAGAGAGAGAGAGAGAAGAGAGAGACGGGGTGGGAGTGGGGGTGGTGGGTAGACTCACCGATGCTCCAAACGATCCAAGAGTCTCGTTTGTAAGACGATCTTTCACTCTTGCTAGGTGCTTTTCAGCAAGAACGTGGTTGATCAATGCTGACTTGCCCCGTGAGCCATACTTGATCGCGTCATTACACCATGTGCAGACTGCTTGTCCTGGATAGGTGATTTTCCTCATGCAGTCTTTCAGTCTGAGAATCACACTGTGGCTGACGGCGCCTTTGGAACTGGTCAGCATCACTTTTGCGCTCACTTCCTCCTCCAACCACTTCCAAGTCCATTTGTTTTTAACTGAAGCATCGACTTGCTTCGCAAGAACTTTCTCGCTTTCTGCTATCTGACGAAACATTCTGGTTTTCACTACTCTCGTCAAACCGAAAGAAAATGGCGTCAGGAAAAAGATTCGCAAACAGTTTGCCGCGTTCTCAAACATCAACTTCCGCTTTGATGGTTTCGGTCAACCGCAGAATGAAAACAAAGACAGCAGTCTCGACCGGCCCAAGCAGAAACCGGAAACATCCATTTGCGAACGGATCAATTGAGAACACAATATTGATCGACCTCTCGCCGTACATTAGCTTCATCACAAACCTAACCCCCCCCCCCCCCCCCCCCCCCCCCCCAATTTTCTCAACGGATTTACACTGATCTCAAAAACGACCCCTGGGGCCATCAAAAAGACGGAAATCCGCCAATCGGCGGAAAAATCCCATCTCTGATCTTTGCATCTTGAGAGAATGACCCCTCAAGCGCATTTGAAGAATGGAATCAGCTACCATTTACAAGCACAGAAAAAAAAGAACAAAAGAATTAAACGGGGGCATCACACAACATGTGGTAAAATATGCCCTGCCTGCTGTGATGGTCTGAATCAGAACACCATCTTCTTACAATGCTAGACTCTTTTGTTGTTTCTTATTAAATTAAAAAAATCCCACATAATGAAAAAGTTCTTCTGCTATGTTTCAATTTTTTCTTAATTTCAGATGTTCTAGGTGAATCTCAGCAATTATTACAGGTAACCTTTTTACACGAAACATTCACTCTTTTGCGTGTGAAATCCTTGGCAATAATACTTTGTCTATTCATCAAGTCAGTTCAAATATCAGAACTATGTGAAGTTTTTCTGAAAATTTGTTAATATTTTCAAGTTCATTTCACAAGTCATTTATAATAACATTTAAATCCTGCCAATGTCTCCTAAAACTTTGTGTCATTATATTTCCATCTACTAATCAAGTCATTTACTTATGTTCTCTTGGTGATTTACATCTAAAATTTGAGGGTGGGTGGGGTTTGCCAATTTTTTAATTTTTTTTTATACAAATCCAATTTTAAAAGAGCACGTTGTTTCCTGCTATAAAAAATGATCTGGCTGTTTCAGTAATGTTAAAAGAAAGAAAACAAAATTGGGTAGCTAAAGTGTTTGAAAAAAGAAGGCAAAAATAATGTACAGAAGAGACTAGCAGTGTCCACTCTGGACAGTGTTTAGGTTTCCCTGATCTAGTCACCAGCTTACAGCACAAAATCCTAACACCCAACATGTTTTACATTGTAACTGGGAAAAAAAGGGTAAAGATTTACAGGAAAACAAGGGACTAATGGTCCACAAATGCAGAAAATCTGTGCAGACCTGATAATTTCAATTTCAAAACCTGTAAAAACAATTCACATGTCGTCAGAGAAAGAAGTGGACAGGTCCCGTGTACTTGCCTCCTTATAGCCTCCCACTGCCATCTCGTAATGCAGGTTGTTCAGAATGCGTTTGCCGTTAGTGATGCCAATAGACAAGTTGACACCTTCACAGCTACAGAGGTCCTTCCCCCAGGAGGGGTACTGTCGCTTCTCGTCCACCACATGAATCTGGTCACAAGCCAGTGTCACCGAATGTTTCACACACAATCACAACATCAGAAACTGGTTACAAACCCAAAATTAAATGTCTGTGTGAAAGTAACCTTCTAAGGTTTCAGATAACAAGGAAAAAAGAATATCTTCAACCCCTATCACACACAAAACACATAACAATATACACACTCACACATGCAAACAACACACAACTACTCTCACACATCCACATATGTTCACACATGCGTGTGCGCACATGTGTACACACACGTGCACCTCGACTGGCAGTCTTCCACTTGTTAATTCAATTGACTTCCAACGTTATCAAAACTGGTTGCCAAGTTAATTTCTAGCTTTCAAGTGGAATGAGTACAGCAGTAGTTTTGGAATTCAGAGCCATCACATTTTGATGGGGTGCCCAAACTGTGCATCAGCAGGGCACTTTGACTCGATGTCTGCAGGGCTGAGCTGCTCCTCTTCAGCGCAGCAGCAGTCATGAAAGAATGAAACACCAATCTCCTTTTAAACCTTTCCATTCAATGCATCAAACCATATCAAACTGCCAATAATCTTCCATCTAAGTTACCGTTACAAAGAATATTCAATCTGAAGCATTTTGAATTTTTATTATAAATTAAGTGAACACAGGAAATTGCTTTTAGAAGGGATTTCCACTCAATGTCTGTCCAAAGAACACTATACTGATCATCACCTAGAGCAGTATTGCACATTGCAAATTCTATGCTTGCGATCACTTACATCTAGATATGGACAACCACCCATATGTGACCAACTCCCACAAAATGATAGATAAGTCGAATTTTGAACTTATTGAGATATGAATCTCGACAGAAAGAGGAGAAAAAGACCTTTCCAATGATATATAAAGAATTTCTGTATGTTAAAAAATGAAAAAGTTATGACCCTTCAAATTACCCCATTAGGATGGTAGCCATTTTAAGAAAAATGGCTTTAAAGTTTCCCTAATTTCTCCAACCATTTTTCCTTAGCAACCAAGGTTTAATTTTGCTGTAAACTTATGAAAATGTGGGAAACCATCAAAATGATTATTGCAAACGCTTTAATAATTGAATTTTATTCCCAGTCAGATATGCATTGGTGTATTTAATGGCCGTTTAGGGTGCTGAAAAATGAAAAATCTGATTTCTTTTATTTGATAAATACTTTTGTTTTTAATGCTGTCTTAGCACAGATACACTAATCACAACTGATTCAATTAATATGTATTTTCTAGTTTTCATTTTGCCCAACTTAACAAAAAAGTGGGTTTTTGGAGGGAAAAAAGACAGCTCTCTTGCACTGTGCATCAACACAAACCGGACTCACAATTCATGAGATTCTATGATAAAAACAGCATATATTCATAATTAACACAACATATCTTATCAGAAACAAATGCTTGTGCATTATTCTTTCTTCTTCCTTTTCAGTTTCCTGGGTGGGATCACACCAAATCTCTCTTGTCCTCACACACACACACACACGCACGCACGCGCACACACACAATATCGGGACGTTCAAATCCAGTGCTCCCTCTCCTCTCCACAAAATAATATGCACGCACACACAGATCTGTTATGTTGGTCATCAGCAGCTGGAATGCAATTGATCTGCATGCAGTTACAGGAAAACTGTTCTGCCATTTGTAGATCTTGTAGAGGCTGCCCATCGCAGTTCATACCCGACAGATCTGCACATTCTTCAATTTGTACAACTGGCTCCCCATTTTCTTTTTCATCTTCATTTCAAGTCCAACAGACCGACACATGCCGGTCGAAATCGATAGGGAAATCCCTTCGTCAGCTTCGCTGTCAGTTTCTTCATTGGAATCGAAATCAAAATATTCCTTTTCATTGCTATTGCTGGTGGCGAAATATTCGTTTATAAGGCCACTAATTCCCTGGCCTTCATAATCAAAAATATTTCCTGATTTTGATTAATTTAACAGCGTTGCAATACATCGATCCATGATGATTTTTCGAGTGAAGCGACGACAAAGGCAAAACACAGTAGATTCCATTGAGCTGTGGCCAATGAAAGGCAGCGTCTCTGTCTGAGTTACTAAGGCCATTTTGGTATTTGACTGCTGATTGGTTGGAAGGCTTTCTTTAGTGTACGACTCTGAATTCCTCCTAAAGGCCTTCTGATTGGTTTATTTTTAGAAAACTGTGTACAGATTCTGAAAATAGAAACACTGAGCTTTCGAACAATGTGCGACACGCCAGGGGCTCTGCAAGGGATGTGCACTCGATTATCTGTTGAAAATGACCAACTTTTCGCAATCGGTGCTGCTTAAAATCGATGACATGGAGTGAAAAAAATTCATTTAATCACATTTCTTGCTTAATTTAGGTCAAATCAGTAAAACATAATATGCTTCAATGGTTTCCCTATGTGTTGGTGCAAAAAATCTCATTTTACCCCAAAATGACCCCCACCACTCTTTGTCGCCCGCAGCGGCGATCAGCCCTGCGCAACTTATCCATCACTTTGTGGGAGGCCGTCACATATTAGCAAACATGCAAATGCTTTCTGATGACAAATTCACATCATAAATAAACGTTACATTGAAACATACTTTCAAAAGAACAAGAAAAAAAAAAGTCCATACATGATGAGGCACTAGCTGATCGTAACCTCTGTTACTGCCCACAGCACAGTTGGCCATGGAAACCAGAGCAGCTGTTGGCCACAAGTCATAGACTGAGCGTTTCTGAAAACAAAGTCAGTCAGTTAAAAAATGACATCAACCAATAATACATGCAACAGTGAAGAGAGGGCGTTTTCTATCTCTTAACTTTATTACATATCAGACATGCCTACCCAAAAATTTGTTTTCAGGGACAAGAAAGAACAAAATCAGGGACAAATTTGTGAAATCAGGGACAGGACAGGTCAAGACAGAAACACTAATTGCTTACCTTATTTACACTATATACAAAATGCGTGAAGACTGCTGGCTTCAGTTCTTAGAGGCCTGAAGAGACCTGTGGTAGGCACTCTTCAGGTCTTTGAGGTCACTGGCAGAGTAATGCCTTTCCAAGAAGTCCCCTCCTCTGCACTTGTTCACTAGTAGTGCCTCCAGGGTATCACGCCCAAGTCTGCTGCGAAAGTCAGTTTGATTTTTTCTCACAAGGGAGAAAATTCTCTCACAGTGCGCAGATGAGTGGGGCAAAGTGAATATTGCTGACATGGCGCGGGGAAGAATCTTGAACACTCTCTCACCATCATCGTCTTTCAGCTTTGCAATGCTGCCCGAGTCCGCAAAACCAATGGGAACAATTTTGAATTTCCTCTGTCATTACTGCCATCAGTTGATATGGTGAAGACCTGATTTTTGAGCTTGCTGCCCAAGCTGAGTGATGTTTTTGCAGCAAGTTCTTTCACTATGGCCGTGGCTTTGCTTCGCCCACACTGGAAACGTTTCGCTATTTCTGAATCTGGAAATATCTGCTTCACCGCTTTGGTGAAAGTGTCAAGCGCCGTCATCGGCAAGTTCATGCTCACTGCCAGTTCCACCATCATGACTTCTGCGCGCGTGACATCCTGCTCCAAGGTACTGCTCGAAGTTGTACTGCTGCTCGCTTTTGTGAAAAAGGCGCTGATGTTCTGGTTCTTCGTCTTAGCCGACGACGCATATCGAGCATGCTTGTCCGACTCAATGTGACGTCTACAATCATCTCTCCCGCCAGATTTCACGGAGAATTCGCAAACACACGTCTGGCAGAATACAAAGGAATCTCCTTTTTTACCTTGTTTAAGACAAGGCCACTTTTCTGTGAAGTCCTCCTTGAAGACACACGCGCGCTTCACGGCCGTGTTCTTCTTAGCTGATCCGTGAATCGAATCAGACTCGGTGTCTACACGACCAGGGAGTAATACCTGATGAGTGGCGTGATGCGAGCATTGTTCCCTTATTTAAAAAGGGTGACAAAACAAAAGCAGAGAACTATAGACCTGTATCTCTTACATCCATATCAGCTAAATTACTTGAACACATAATATATAGTAGCATAATGGACCATTTTGACAAATATGATTTCTTAAATAACGCCCAGCATGGTTTTAGACAGCGAAGGAGTTGTGAGACTCAACTTATAACAACTCTCAATGATTTTAGTAACTGTCTTAACAACAGACAGCAAATAGATGCAATTTTATTAGATTTTTCTAAAGCCTTTGATAAGGTTGACCATGAGGGCCTGCTGCTTAAATTAGAACACATTGGCATTGGCGGTTCTTTGCTAAAATGGGCTAGATCATTCCTCGTTGGGAGAACGCAGAAAGTTGTTGTGGAAGGGTCGTCATCCCATTGTAAACCAGTCTTGTCAGGTGTACCACAGGGAACTGTTCTGGGCCCTTGTTTTTCTTAATTTATATAAATGACATAAGTAGAAATCTCTCTCCTGGAACTACTATAAGGCTTTTTGCAGATGACAGTTTAGTATATAGAACAATCAGAAGCAAGAATGATACACGCATTCTACAAGAAGATCTAAACGTTTTACAAGAGTGGGAAAGAACTTGGAAAATGGAATTTCACCCTCAAAAGTGCCAAGTGTTGCGTATATGTAACAAACGCTCACTAATTAGATCAGATTATTCTATCCATAATACTATTCTTAAAGAAACTAATGCTGCAAAATATTTAGGCGTGATTATAGATAGTCGTCTCAAATGGAAAGAACATTACAATTTAGTATGTAAGAAAGCTAATAACATCTTAGCTTTCTTACACAGGAATATCAATGACTGCCCCCAAAAGGTTAAAGACGACTGCTACAAAACACTGGTTAGACCAGTACTGGAATATGGTTGCTCAGTTTGGGATCCTTACCATCTAAAGGACATTGATAACCTTGAAAAGATTCAGAAGAGAGCAGCACGGTTCGTAACTGGGAACCACATCAGAGAAAAGGGGAATACTAGGAAGAACATGAGGAAATTAGAATGGAAACCCTTAGAAGAGAGAAGAGCTTTTATTAAACTTAACACCTTTTTCAAAGGCAGAGCTAAAGTAATTGATATTCCAATGGAACAACTAGTAGGGCCTATTGAATAAAAGTAGCACCAGGAGTGGCGGTCAATGTTATACTATACCTGCATCAAATATTGACAGCCACTTACATTCTTTTTATCCCAGTTCTGTACGGCTGTGGAACTCACTGCCGGGTGCCATCAAGATTGCCACAAATGCAATCTCATTCAAAAAACAAATTGATTCGACAGTTCTGAGATCTGCACATTGACGATTTTCTATTTTTACTTCCCTGATATTTTACTATTACCTGGGCCTGAATTTGGCCATTGCTTTATCTTCTTGAATATCGAGTGCGACCCCTTGTTGCTAAATTTGCTCCAGGGCCAACAGTCTGAGTCGCACTGTTTTATGGTATTTTATTTTACTTTTTAACATGCGCGCTGGTGACCTACTCGTTTTTGAGTGAACCGGTGTTTTAGGAAGAAGGAAGAAGGAAGGAACTCTCTTCGACGCCATGTTGCCTTCTACTCGGAAGTGAAAGAGAGGCAATGTTTTTCGCGCATGCGCATTCCGTCTAGCAGACGATAATTTCTGGGTCAGTTCTTCGCTAAACGCACGGGACGATAGAACGGCTTTTCGATACCCGATATTTTTTTTTTTTTTTTTAAATTTCGTTTTCCGGGACGCACAATGAAAATCCGGGATTTCCGGGACAGTGGCTTCTAAAATCAACTTTCCGGGACAAATCCCGGATGTACAGGGACGGTAGGCATGTCTGACATATTCATCTTAAAAATTGTATAAAACTTGATGCCCTTTAAAAAAAAAAAAATACTCTGCGACCTTCGCGTTGAGTAATCTGAATGTCGGTTTTCAGTATATCATATGTGTATGTGGGGGAGGAGGTACTCCGGAGAGCTGACAGCCCTGATATGTTTGGGCATTTACCAACAAGAGTTGAACTGAGAGGAATGAGCAATGTGCATGTGGGGGTGGGTTAGTGTGTTGTGTGCTAGAGTCAGGTGGTAATGATTTTGGTGATAATTAGCTGAAGTTATCTGTGTGCACATGTGTAGTTGTGGATGGGAAGGGTGTAGATATGGTAAAAAAAATGGACAAAGAGCTTGGAAGGTAGAAAAAAAAATTTCATATTCCATAACATCTACATTAACTGTGGTATTTTTCAACTGCAGAAAACAACTTTTTGCTTACATATCAACATGATCACAAACTATCCTTTGTGCAATGAAGACACAGGTCGGAATAGCTCAGCTGACAAATGTTGAACTCATAATCCTAATGATGCTGGGGTTGTAGTTTTGTTGAATCTCTGTTGTGGCATCTAGCTGTGAGGGTTTTTTCAAAAGGACTTAACACCATGACTCAACACCGTAATACTCTTTCGAAAGAGACTGCAAACCCGGGTTCTTAGCGCGAGTGAATCCTGCACGCAGGTTACATGCCATTACTATCCTTCGGAAGAGATGGTATGAATGACAAATAACTTGTTCCTGTGTGCTAACAATTGTTGACATCAGAACTACTGAGCATGCGGCAGGATCCCCAGTTGAAAGCACAGAAAGTAAAACTGGAGTCAAAGATTCCCTTGCTCTAAAGATCTCTTTAGACCTATTGTTAGGATCTTCTGGGAGTCACTATCATGAGGTTCCACAATACTATTATCATGAAAGTATAAACTGCCTGACAGCTGGCTCTGTTTTGCCCAGAATAACATCTTTATTAACACGAATGACTTTCATGGTTTGCAAATTCACAATACACACTGCTTTTATACTCTTTATCACATATGTTCCAACTATACTGACTTCCATAAAAAACGCGAAAGCAAAACAAGCTGAAGGTTAGGGGCGAATTTTATTGGTCACAATTGTACAGAGTGGAAGCGAGAATTCAACGTGATTTGATTCATTACACCGGTAATGTGTGAAAATGTCATCAGCAATATGTCTGTGTGGAAAATCCAAGGTCAAGTGACAAACCAGCTTGAAGTCCTAATACCGTGTGTGGCCACCATTTGCATGGACAACTGCTTGACACCTGCGGCTCATTGAGTGGACCAGGTGGTTGATGCGTCCCCTTGGCACACCAGCCCACACATGGACGATGGCCTGGTGAAGTTGAGCCGCTGTTGCTGGTCGTGGACGCAGGAGGTCCATCCGTCTGCCAAGTTCATCCCAAAAATGTTCCTTTGGGGTTTAAATCGGGACTGAGGGCTGGCCAGGGCAGCACATTGACGTTGTTACGCTGAAGAAATTGCTGGGTGGCCCTGGCTGTGTGTGGTCTTGCATTGTCCTGTTGGAATGTCCACTTTGGGTGTTGCGCAAAAAAAGGAACGACATGGGGTCTGAGCACCTGGTGGATGTAGTGCTGTGCATTGACACCCTGTCCGCGACCAGGACCAATGTTCTGAAAGATGACTGGTCCTATGGCGTGGTTAATGCCAATTGCACCCCATATCATAACGTTCAGGCCTCCCCAGGGGTTCCGCTCTACCACACAGGAGTCAGCATAGCGTTCACCAGGTCGACGCCATATTCTGACACGACCGTCAGCCATGTTAATACAAAAACGGCTCTCATCTGAGAACAGTATGCGTCCCCACTGCTGCCTGCGCCAGTTGATTCGGGCTTGTGCCCACTGCAGCCTGTCCTGCCGGTGTCTTGGTGTCAGTACCGGACCTCTGTGAGGACGCCTACATGCCAGCCCGTTCTCCTGAAGACGCCGCCGCACAGTGTTGAGGCCGATTCATTGCTGGAGATTCCCAGGCACCTGTCGAGCAGTGCTAGCGGCTGTTTGCCGCCTGTCCCGCAGATGGGTTCGAACAAAATGGCGATCCTCTCTTGGTGTGGTCACCCTGGCCGGGGACGATCATCAGTGGTACCAGTGACTCGCATGCGGTGCTGCAGACGATGGTTGAGATGTGGACGTTAAAGATGTTGGCGACCTGCCTGGCATCCACACCAGCCTCCAGATGGCCTAGGGCACGATTGCGTTCCTCTGCTCGTAGTCTTGGCATCTCTGTAGCGCTCAGACGGCAAGTCGTTATCTGAACCTTGTAGCGCGGCTTTATAAAGGCTGCATGCCTGCGTACTTGTCGCTGGTTAACTTTGCTCTGCATGGTGTGCACATGCCTCACATGCAGCAACCAGTTTGCCATTTTTGTTGACCCTCCAATGCCGGGAATGATGTGTTGCTCACACACTTTTTCACTGCACGTGAGTCTTGGACCCAAACAACTTGCCACAATGGTTCAATATTGTATATTCACCCCTTTTCACCCGAAAAATAGCCTTTCAATTTTTCGCGTTTTTTATGGAAGTCAGTATAGTTACATCTTCATGCAAATTCACAATACACACTGCTTTTATACTCTTTATCACATATGTTCCAACTAGTTACATCTTCATGTCTTTCTTCATACATTTTTTTCTTACATTTACAGCAACAGGTTAATGATGACCAACATAACTTGTGTCTACAAAAATCATTTCACCAGCCTACAAA
Organism: Conus ventricosus; assembly: GCA_018398815.1. NCBI lineage: Eukaryota > Metazoa > Mollusca > Gastropoda > Neogastropoda > Conidae > Conus > Conus ventricosus. The sequence continues at coordinate 2,608,367 of CM031600.1, forward strand.
CAAAATGAATGAATGAATGAATGAATATTTAGTTCAAAAATAAAACATTTAGCCAACATATCAAACAGTGTATGATGTATATCTACCATGTATCTTGCTTTTTGTAATGTCTGCAAGCACAACACAGAATAGTTGTAAGAGTTCAAGTAGCTCTAGTCATATTTTTTTGGTCAAGATTTTCATCAATGGTCTTCACTGCTGCACCTTCATGCCAGTCTTCTGTAGCCTTTCCTACCTTTTCTGGTTAATGCTCATTAAAACAATGTGCAGAAATTAAGAGCTGGAAGCTCAAATCATCCATAAACTGACTCACTTGTGGCACCGTTCCCGTTACAACATGCTTGACCTGTATTCTGTCCCTGAAACTTGATATAACTTGTTTAAACCGATTCCAAGAACATTTACGCTCATGAAGTCATTTTCTTCTTTTTTCTGTCCCCCCCCCCCCCCCCCCCCCCCCCCCCCCCCCCCCCCCCCCCCCCCCCCCCCCCCCCGTAATCCCTCTATCGAGAGAAGCCCACAGTTATCAGGAAGTTTTGGTTTATGAGCAAGCTTGTAAATCTGATTTGAGCAAGTTTTGATAAAATATGTGCGAGTTTGTGAATGTGCTTCTGAGCTAGCTGTTCATTCATTCCCTCTGAACAGCTGAACAAGCTGTTTACTCTTGGTCAGTATACCTCGACAGGTTGAAGGATTGTCATGGGTCTGGTCATAGAAGAGGGCATGGGGAAACGGTGGGTATCAAAGGTCGCACTCTGGGCTGAGCAAAGGAGCCCACTGGGATACCACCATAGCGGTACACAAGGCGTCCTTCCTCATGGGCATCTGGTGCTGTCATTGCCTCTGAAAAGTACACTTACTCATAAACAAATCTGCAGGGAAAATCAAGGATTCAAAGAACTGTTTGGCCTTCCACTGTGCTAGCTTCAGTTATACATCAGTGATTTACTTTTTTCTCAGTCAAGCACATCTGTCAGTTCCCACCTCATACCCTCCAGTCATTTTACATTTCTAAACTTCAATTCTACAGTTACCTTCCAAAGTTCCATAACCAAAACACCTTCCCCTTCATATAGTACCAAGAGTGCAAGCTGTAAGATCTGAAATGGCAGGAATGCAAAAATCTATTAAAGCAATCTCATATAGGTATCTTTCATCTATTAACCCTTGACTGCCGCTATTTTGTATCAGTTTTGCACTTCTGTGTGCCGGAGCAAAATTTGACTTTTTGCGGTAGGTTCACTAATTTGATCGGTGCTCATTTATTTGTGGAGATATCTCTTAGATTTTTGGCACGTTTTCTTCTCATACCCAGGGCTATAACACCTGCAAATAATATTTGATTTTGTTCATTCTGAGTATAATAAATAATCTTATAATTCAACTTTTTTTTTTAAATTATATTTTGCAAGCATACAAAAACCCACAGCAGCAAACAAAAAACATACAAACCCAGCCAAAAGTGGTTTTAGGTGTTTACTGAACACCTGTGTAAATATTTGGTAGTGAATTTACAACCCACAATTGTTATTTTATATGATAAATTTATGCATTTCTGGGGTACAGTACAATCCAGGTATCAAGGGACACAATTTTGTTTTCTTAGGTAGGTTCACTGATATGCCCAGTGCTCTTTCAATTCTTGACATATACCTTAGATACTTGGGAAATTGTCTTGTTACATCCTTGGCTACAACCAAATATCACAATAGTTTGATTTTGTTTGTAATGAGTAGACCAAAAATATATATAATGATGAATGTTTTCTTTGAAAAACAAACTTTCAGAACATAAAACTATAGCACTAAAATCACAATGAAATACCACAAAAAACTGGTTTTTAGTATCCTTTGAACTTCAGGACAAACATCTGTATTCACAATAAAGCTTGACAATGCATAAAATGTTTAGCAACCCATATCATAGGGGGCAATCCAGCCCAGGTAACGTGGGAAAGAAGAAGGGAATTGAACATTATCCACAGCATCAGTCTGCACATCTTGCAAGCCTCTTGGGAATTGGTCTTGTTTAGCAGAGATGAACTAACAATAACAACACTAAGTGTAACTTCTAATTATTCTGTCAGTTTTCTTTCACACATGTGGTTTGGTTCACTCATGAACTAAGTGCGATTGATAAAAAGCCATTACCACAGAAGGTAATAAATAAAACATTGCAAAACCAACCCCCCCCCCCCCCCCCCCCCAAAAAAAAAAACAAAAAAACAAAAAAAAAAACAACCAGAAACTGCTAAAGATAGGACTGAGCTACAAAAGGCCACACCACAGATGATGAAAGCACACTAACAACTGATAAATACACTGGTGTCGCAGAGAATACACCACACACAGAACCTGTGGACAGAAGGATCAGGATCCCACACTACTGCCAGTAAATGCAAGTTATAGTTGACCGACACACATTTGGGTATACACACACACACACACTGTGCACAAGCACCATATTCAAAAGCAACACACACGCACACACGCATGTACACACACACACACGTACACACACACACACACACACACCCATGCACAAACACTACACAAACACACACACACACACAATGTATACCCACACCATGCACAAGCACTGCTCTCTCTCTCTCTCTCCTCTCACACACACACACACACACCACAAAAACAACTCTACGAAATCCATGGGCTTGAAATTGCCAATGTTTACCTGATACCTGGGTACCCGTGAAAGAAAGGTTGAGATTTGGGCAATCAGCACTGGCCTCTGTCCATTCTGAAACAAGTTCCGACTGACGAGTGCCACGCCCTCTTCCTCTGCCACGCCCCCTCACACTGGACCCTCGCCGTTGTCCAAAACTCCCTCCCCTTCCTCGACTCTCCTCCCAACCTCTCACGAAAGGAGGGAGGGGGCACTCGACATACACGGAATTGGCTCGTCACTCTCCGATTCGGCCCACTTGCGACGGTATCGCTCGGTTTGAAGTCGGGGATCAGCTTCGTCATCAACACCAACCTCCGATAGCAAAGGGTGGTGTTGATTGTGATCACTTTATTCCTCCTCCGAATCGCTTCATTCCACTTCTTTGAAGTCTTCGTCATCGCTTTCACGGTCTCGGTTAACTTCTTTAAGCACTTCAAGAGCATTAGATCGTTTGAAAACGGCACGCGCCTGATCGAACTGCCTGCTCGACTCACCATCTTCAACCGAGAATAACTCTCCGAACTTTGCCGAAGTTATTGACCGAATGGACGCGAACCGGCCAGTCAGCTGACCCGCGAAAGGGAAGAAACCGTCCTTTAGGGTCCCTGCAACTGTTTAAACCATTTTTTCTCCTTGCCCCTTCTTTAAATCGCCGAATTTTGATGATGAAATTATCTCGAACGCCGTTCGTTCAAGGGCACACAGCTTTCCCGAAACCATCTCGAACGCCGTTCGTGCCAGGGCAGTCAAGGGGTTAAAAAAAAAAAAAAAGTACTTTGGGTAAAGTTATTCATGATGAAAATTTTTCTTCAAAGATTTTCTAAAACAAACTTCACCAAGGTCCATCACACTATGATAGTGCAATAGTAAGTTATTCTAAAGAACATGCTGATGCAAATGGAAACACAGGCGTATATGCATGCGCACACACGCACGCACACACACACACACACACACGCATGCATGTCAGCGAACACATATCCACATAGAGCTGTTCTTTCTTACATTCTGACAGCTTTTGATGTTTGAATAAATTTTCCTTACATGAAAACAATTCATAAAACAAACATGGATCCACACATTTAATATCAGTCCATCACAGACTTTCTGGGTTTAATCCCTTGACTGCCCTGGCATGAACGGCGTTCGAGATGGTTTCGGGAAAGCTGTGTGCCCTTGAACGAACAGCGTTCGAGATAATTTCATCATCAAAATTCGGCGATTTAAAGAAGGGAGGCAAGGAGAAAAAAATGGTTTAAAACGGTTGCAGGGACCCTAAAGGACGGTTTCTTCCCTTTCGTGGGTCAGCTGACTGACCGGTTCGCGTCCATTCGGTCAATAACTTCGGCAAAGTTCGGAGAGTTATTCTCGGTTGAAGATGGCGAGTCGAGCAGGCAGTTCGATCAGGCGCGTGCCGTTTTCAAACGATCTAATGCTCTTGAAGTGCTTCAAGAAGTTATCGAGACCGTGAAAGCGATGACGAAGACTTCAAAGAAGTGGAATGAAGCGATTCGGAGGAGGAATAAAGTGATTACAATCAACACCACCCTTTGCTATCGGAGGTTGGTGTTGATGACGAAGCTGATCCCCGACTTCAAACCGAGCGATACCGTCGCAAGTGGGGCCGAATCAGAGAGTGACGAGCCAATTCCGTGTATGTCGAGTGCCCCCTCCCTCCTTTCGTGAGAGGTTGGGAGGAGAGTCGAGGAAGGGGAGGGTGTTTCGGACAACGGCGAGGGTCCAGTGTGAGGGGGCGTGGCAGAGGAAGAGGGCGTGGCAGAGGAAGAGGGCGTGGCACTCGTCAGTCGGAACTTGTTTCAGAATGGACAGAGGCCAGTGCTGATTGCCCAAATCTCAACCTTTCTTTCACGGGTGACCCAGGTATCAAGGTAAACATTGGCAATTTCAAGCCCATGGATTTCGTGGAGTTGTTTTTGTGGTGTGTGTGTGTGTGTGTGTGTGTGTGTGTGTGTGTGTGTGTGGTGTTTGTGCAGGCTGTGTGTGTGGTGTTTGTGCAGGCTGTGTGTGTGTGTGTGTGTGTGTGTGTGTGTGTGTGTGTGTGTGTGTGTGTGTGTGTGTGTGTGTGTGTGTGTAGCGTTTGTGCATGGTGTGTGTGTGTGGTGCTTTTGCATGTGGTGCTGTGTGTGTGTGTGTGTGTGTGTGTGTGTGTGTGTGTGTGTGTGTGTGTGTACGTGTGTGTACGTGTGTGTGTGTGTGTGTGTGTGTGTGTGTGTGTGTGTGTGTGCGCGCGTGTGTGTACATGCGTGTGTGTGTGTGTGTGGCTTTTGAATATGGTGCTTGTGCAGTGTGTGTGTGTGTGTGTGTGTGTGTGTGTGTGTGTGTGAGTGTGTGTGTGTGTGTGTGTGTGTGTACCCAAATGCGTGTCAGTCAACTATAACTTGCATTTACTGGCAGTAGTGTGGGATCCTGATCCTTCTGTCCACAGGTTCTGTGGTGTGGTGTATTCTCTGCGACACCAGTGTATTTTTCAGTTGTTAGTGTGCTTTCATCATCTGTGGTGTGGCCTTTTGTTGCTCAGTCCTATCTTTAGCAGTCTGTTGTTGTTGTTTGTTGTTTTTTTTTTTTTTTTTTTTTTTTTTTTGGGGGGGGGGGGGGGTTGGTTTTGCAATGTTTTATTTATTACCTTCTGTGGTAATGGCTTTTTATCAATCGCACTTAGTTCATGAGTGAACCAAACCACATGTGTGAAAGAAAACTGACAGAATAATTAGAAGTTACACTTAGTGTTGTTATTGTTAGTTCATCTCTGCTAAACAAGAAAAATTCCCAAGAGGCTTGCAAGATGTGCAGACTGATGCTGTGGATAATGTTCAATTCCCTTCTTCTTTCCCACGTTACCTGGGCTGGATTGCCCCCTATGATATGGGTTGCTAAACATTTTATGCATTGTCAAGCTTTATTGTGAATACAGATGTTTGTCCTGAAGTTCAAAGGATACTAACACCAGTTTTTGTGGTATTTCATTGTGATTTTAGTGCTATAGTTTTGTTTATGTTCTGAAAGTTTCTGTTTTTCAAACAAAACATTCATCATTATATATATTTTTGGTCTACTCATTACAAACAAAATCAAACTATTGTGACATCTGGTTGTAGCCAAGGATATAACAAGAAAATTTCTTAAGTATCTAAGATATGTCAAGAATTGAAAGAGCACTGGGCATATCAGTGAACCTACCTGAGAAAACAAAATTGTCCCTTGATACCTGGATTGTACTGTACCCCAGAAATGCATAAATTTATCATATAAAACAATTGTGGGTTGTAAATTCACTACCAAATATTTACACAGGTGTTCAGTAAACACTAAAACCACTTTTGGCTGGGTTTGTATGTTTTTTGTTTTTGCTGCTGTGGGTTTTTGTATGCTTGCAAAATATAATTTTTTTTAAAAAGTTGAATTATAGGATTATTTATTATACTCAGAATGAACAAAATCAAATATTATTTGCAGGTATTATAGCCCTGGGTATGAGAAGAAAACATGCCAAAAATCTAAGAGATATCTCCACAAATAAATGAGCACTGATCAAATTAGTGAACCTACCGCAAAAAGTCAAATTTTGCTCCGGCACACAGAAGTGCAAAACTGATACAAAATAGCGGCAGTCAAGGGGTTAATGACTACCAAGAAAATAACAAACCACATCAATGAAAGTGGCAGATACCAGCGCTGACAGCTAGATTTTGCTCCTACCTCTGATCAGTGAATTGACGCCCAGTTTGTTAATGAACAGATTGTCCATTGCCTCACTGCCAGTGAACAGTTCTGCCACCACATACAAGTTGGGTTTGATCTTGCGTGCCTCGTCCAGCATGTACTGTAAACATGAAAGGAGTTGGGCACATTACTGCACCATACCGCTGTCACAGTGGGTTCAGCTTCCAAGTTCACAGTAATGTGTACCAAATTAAAGCGTATCAAACTCTCTGCAAATGCATTCCCAGCAACCTATTCAAACCTTGGGACTTGAATCAGCAAATAACAGAAGTCGCACACATACTTTTTTGTTGTTGTTTGCTTTCTTTTTAACAGTGGCCTCGTACACTACTTATGTAGGAAATATGGGGAGTTTGTACTGTACTCCCTGTTTTTCGTCATATACTTACCATGTCAGACCATAGCATTCCACGGCAGTTAGTCAGCTCTGCCAGGCCGAATTTTTGTGGCTAATGTAGTAATAAGACCATCACGTGACGCCCACCCTACTTCCAGCAGGGAAGAAGCCGGTGTAAACTTCCTGTTCCTCATTCAACAAGGCCTATGCGCAAGGTAACCCCGAGAACCATAGCGACAATGGGGAAGGTAGGGTGGGCATTAGAGTCTGACATGGTAAGTATACTAGCCAAACAGGGAGTATAATACAAACTCCCCATTTTGGGTCATATACTTTACCATGTCAGACCATAGCAGAATTCAAAGGAATTGGAGGAGGGCTGAGTGCCCAAATGGTTCTTGGGGTTAGCAGAGGAATAGATATGGCTGCGTTAGCCGCAAAAGAAGTTCCTAGAATCATCAGCCCTGGTCATGCGGACCTCCCTTAAACATTTATGAAGGAATTTTCCGGATGCCAGTAGGCTGCCTCCAGGATGTGGTGCAAGAGGACAGAGCGCTGGATCGCTGTGGAAGAGGCCAGTGCCCTGCCCTCATGGGCCCGGGGAGATAAGACGGGGAGATCCTTATACACCTGGGCGTAGGCCAATCTGACCATCTAGGAAGTATCTAGATATACTATAGGGCTGGGAGGAGCACCTGGGGCGCGAGGGTTCCCAGTAGCCCGGAACGGAGCCAGTCGAGAGCCTAAACGAAGAAGACAGGAGATAGAAAGTGCCTATCTGGAAGTTGGAAGGCAGATGGGGGAAAAAGATAGGAGATAGAAAGTGCCTATCTGGAAGTTGGAAGGCAGATGGGGGAACAGAGTTGAGCACCAGGAGGCCATCTCCCCCTTGGACAAGGCTCAGTGCTGGCTCTGTGCAAAGTCGCTAATCCGAAGATCGAGCGAGGCCACAGCCCCAGAAGGTATGTCTACCCTGGGCCTGAGCACTGTTCCCCGCCGAGCTGTGGGTTAGCCTGCTGAGGGTCCCTTCCGGGTGGAGGAGGGTCCCTACTATGTGTCTCGCGCAGAGGGTGATTTGCCGCGTGTGGACCAGCGGAGGAGGCCTCATTACGGAGAGAGAGGCTGACGGAGCGAGCCCCCCCGATGAATATCAAGGCACCGAAGTGTTGTCCGTGGCCAGGGGAACAAGTCGGTGCGAGACCAGGGGTTGGAAGCGGGTGGGGGCAAGCCTGAACGCTTCCAGTTCCCAGATGTCGATGTGGAGACAGGAGGAGTGAGCCTCCACACTGGGCGTCTCACACTCCCGAGGTATGAGGGTTCTCCAAGTGGGCGACCATCCCGAGTTGGAGGGGTCTGTGTGGAGGTCCAGGGGTTGGGTAGGGAGGGAAATGGGACCCGGGGGACCAGGCGGCGGGGTCGCGCTGCTCTTCCGTGGCCCGTGGGAACCAAGGACCCAGGGGATGGACTGAGGCCAGTGGTCGGGGGTCAGAGACCGTCGACGACGGAACTCCCTTGGAGTTGGAGCTTGGGGACCGGCCTAGGAGATGAGGGACGAGAGGAACTCATCCCTAGAAGGGAGGCAAGGGATCTGGGCGGGAGAAGGTCCCCACTGCAGGTGGACCTCTCTCTACGGGCGAGTTCACACTTGTTGGGGTTGGTGACAACACTAATTGGAACAGGGGCGTAGAGGATGGTTGGTATGGGATTGACACCAAGCCCGGGGGGGACCCAGGACGAGCCAGTCATCCAGGTGCACCAGGGGGTGAAAGTCCTGTCCAGCCAGGGAGGCCATCTCCTTGACCACCATCGTGAATGGGAAGGGTGCCGGGGAGAGGCCGAAGGGCCGAAGGTGAGCGGCCCGAACTGGAACCCCCGATCTTGTGAGACGAATCGTAGGTTTCGTCTGTGAGATGGGAGTATAAGGTTGGAGCAGAACCCTGGTTGGGATGGGGGATCCTCGTGCCTGCCCTGTTTTGGAGAAGTTCCGAGACTTTTCCGAGACTTCCAGGCGAGGAGCCTACGCCCGGCCTGGGGGGGGTCGCTGGGAGAGGGCGGGGGAGAACTATCAGAATCAAAATCCAACAGTTCAGCTGTGGCTCGTGGGTGATAATCCAGCGAATAGAACAGAAGTCGAACGATCCGTTTCTGATAATTAAAATGGCCCCATTCTGGACGTACGAATGTGTTTCTCACAGAGCAAGAATGGCCAGTCTACAGTTTCATTGTAGGTTCCACCGGGCTTCCAATGATCATTGCATGGTGACTGGAATTTGGTCATACATTAAAATATTTCAACATTGAAGGAAATGGCTCGCAGAGTGGAAATTCTGTGATGATAATTGAAGAGGACATCCCACAAATCAAGTTTCACTGTTAAAATCCTGATAGTACAGGTGCTCACATTTACCCATGTTAGTTTATAACACTTTAAAAACATAGGAACACGAATAAATAATATTTAGCAGAGACTGGAATGTGTTATTAACTTTATTATAAGCACCACTTTTCTAATGTATTTCAGTCTCTTTCTCTATGCATTTATGTATGAGCCAGTGAGAGCACATTCGTGTGTGTGTGTGTGTGTGTGTAAGATAAGATAAGATAATGTTGCTTATAGCCCAGCCGACCGCAAAGGGCCATATCAGGGCTGTCACCACGTTAAAATCAACTCACCAGTCATATATATATAAAAAAAAAAAAAAAAAAAAAAAAAAAAAAAAACCTTTCATACATCTCGTTAAATGACATCGTCTAGAAACGCACCAGAAACTTTGTTAAAAATCTTTCTGCCGTAAAATCTTAAATCAGATGAAAAATGTTAATCTCTCTCAAAAACTCAAGGATCACATCAGGCGGGACATCCCTGAACAGGATCTTCATGGACTCCGCTGTAAAATGTTTGTGTCTCACATCGTGCAAGTCCCAACACTCTAAAAGAACATGTTTCATTGTGAGTGGCGCATGACATGGAATGCACCACGGAGCTTCTTCACTCTTTAAAAGGTAAGAATGGGTAAAATACGAATGGCCGGTGTGCAGCCGGCACAGAACCGTTTCCTCTTTACGACCTCCCGACGTGGATGGGAGGAACTCCTTAAGGTTTGGACGGATCTGAAAGAGTTTGTTATTCGTCTGTGTGTTCCAATCCTCCTGCCAGAGGTCTCTCACATAATCGTTAATTTTGGGTTTCACATCTGAGCAGGGAATATAAGTGTTAGACAGTTTCTCTCTTGTGGCGTTCTTGGCTAAACGATCAACCATTTCGTTCCCGCCGATGCCAACATGGCCAGGAACCCAAGCAAGAGTAATGTTGTAACCGTCCACCTTCAACTTGCTAAAAAGTTCAAAAAAAAAGTAAAAGTTCTGGATGCCGAAGGTTGCGGCCAGCTATGGCCTCCAAAGCTGACAGCGAATCCGACAGAACCAGAAAGTCCCTCTTTGAAGAATGTGAGATTATCTTCAAAGCCAGAACCAGAGCAGTAAGTTCAGCAGAATAGACAGAAGCATCTGAATGTATATGTTCCAACAGTATCTGAGAAGGGGCCCCAGGGCAGTAGGCTGCACAGGCCACTCCATCCTCAGACTTGGAACCGTCAGTGAAAACTTTTTGATAGGATGGGAATTTCGAACAGAGCTCAGCATACAATGCCTTGTACGCCAGAGAGCTGGTAGACTCTTTGCGAAAAGCTGCAAGATCGAAACGAATCTCTGGTGTGAAAAAGGTCCACGGAGGTTGATCCGAAACTTGGAAAAATCGGAAACATACTCCAGGTCTAGACCTGCATTCCGCACGTGAGGCTGCATAACGAAGACCAAACGGCGGAATACATTTTAGGGTTGTTTCAAACTTACTTTGGAATGGAGGGTCAAAGACACAGTCATAGGCAGGATTCTGCGGTTCTGAGAACAGTCGGATATAATAATTTAAAGACAGTTTCAGCCTGCGGTTGGACAACGAAGGTTCGCGCCGCCTCTGCGTACAGGGACGAAGACGAAGCCCTTGATGGTGGATAGGGTCCAAAGTTTGAGGTAAGAGGGTCTTGCGGAGCCGTAGACAGCCACACCATAGTCCAGTTTGGAATGGACCAGGGCTCTGTAGAGGTGCAGCAAAGTTTTCTATCAGCGCCCCAGTCGGTGTGCGCTACGACCCGCAGAAATTCAGAGCTTTCTGGCAAGAAGTTTTGAGGTTTTTGATGTGGCTGAGAAAGTTGAGTTTCTGGTCAAAAAATGACTCCCAGAAATTTGGCCTCTGTAACAGCTGGAATGGGAGATTTCCCTACTTGAAGTTCAGGATCTTGGGAAAAACTGACGGAAATTATGGAAGTGAATACATTGCGTCTTTGTTGGAGAAAAGGTGAAACCGTTTTCATCCGCCCATCGATGGATTTTATCTACGCAAAGCTGGAGCCTGCGCTGGACACTCGGGTACAGGCTTCCAGTTGCGTAGACAGCGAAATCATCCACAAACAATGAGCAGTCTGAACCCTGCTGAACTGATTTCACAATGTTGTTGATTTTAATACTAAAGAGGGCAGGAGACAGTATTCTCCCCTGGGGAACACCCAACTCCTGCTCGTGGACATCAGAGAGAGTGGTGCCAACCCGGACCTGAAACTGTCGTTCTGCCAAAAAATTTTGAATAAAAAGCGGAAGATGACCTCGAAAACCCAGATCGTGGAGATCATGAAGTATCCCCGACTCCAGGTGGTATCGTAGGCCTTCTCCAAGTCGAAGAAAATTGCCACTGCATGCGTCTGTTTAAAAAAAAAAGCGTTCCTAAGTGTAGATTCCAGACGAATCAAATGGTCAACTGTACTACGATGTTTGCGGAAACCACACTGTTCTTTCGCCAAAAGGCCATCGGTTTCGAGTTTCCACATGAGCCTAGCATTGACATTTTTTCCATCAATTACAGACACAGCTGGTCAAGCTATGGGACAGTAGTTAGATGGATTAGAAAGAACTTTTCCAGGTTTGGGGATGGGAATAATAAGGGCTTTCCGCCAAGAGGGTGGAAAGCAACCTGTAGTCCACACGTGGTTGTTGCCTGTAACAGGATGTTCAGACCTTCTTGCGGAAGATGTTTCAATAGTTGATAATGAATGTCATCTATACCTGGAGAGGAATCGCTGCAAGAGAGTAAGGCAGATTTCAGCTCGTTTAATGTGAAAGGAAGATTGTAGTCTTCCAGTTGTCGGATGAAAAGTTGCAGGGTGATTTTTCTTTTAGGGCTTTGTTTTTGACAAAAGTGACTGATTTATTAGAAGAGAGGAATTCTTTTCAATGGTTGAAGCAAGCAGATTAGCAACTGCTTTCTTCTCTGTTATTAAAGAATCCGAAAACTTGAGATGGTTCACAGTGGACAGGTGTTCTTCCTTTGATTTTCTTAATGATGTTCCACACTTTTTTTCTTGGAAGTTTTTGATGTCAGCCTGGAGCAGAAGCTTCTCCAGGACCGACGTTTACTGATTTTAAAAGTGTGTCTTGATTTAGCACGGAGTTTCTGATGGGCTCGAGCATTGGGACCCGAAGGTCGTTGGTATACCTGACGCTGAGCCCGTTTTCTAACTTTGGAAATTTGTTGGCATTCTGAATCGAACCAGGGTGTTTTTGGCATTTGAAGTTTATTCGGAAGACACTGGAATACAGGCCTTAGCACATTTAATCATAGTGTTAGTCAGTGATTCAGCTGGGTCAGGACTCTGAAAAAAATCAGTGTCCTGGAACTCCTTAGAAACAGTGGCTGCAAAGAGATCCCAGTTTGCTTTCTTATAATTTAAATGCTGAGAGACAGAGACGTGTTCAGTTATTACAGGTTGTAGAAGGACAGGGAAATGGTCACTTCCATGCAGATCGTCATGGACAGACCACTCATAGTCTAGGACCAGCGAGGGTCACAAACCGACAAATCTAAAACACGAAAGTGAACCTGTGGAAGAATGGAGGTAAGTTGCAGATCCGTCGTTCAGACAACACAAATCCAAATCCGAAAGGACATCCTCAATCAGCAGACCTCTGGATGACGAACCGGTACTACCCAAAGAGGGTTGTGACCGTTAAAGTCACCCAACAGCAAAAAAGGTCGAGGAAGTTCCCCTAACAGACTGACAAGGTCCTGACGACAAACCGGACAGATGGGGTGATAAAGAGAAACAGATTGTGACAGTCTTGTGGAGAGTGACTCTCGCAGCTACAGCCTGAAGGGAGGTAGACAGAGCGACAGGACTATACAACAAAGTTTTGTGAAGGAGTAGGGCAACACCGCCCGACAGTCCCAACGTGGAAGGTTGTGCAGGTTTTGAAAGAATATTAAAGCCAGAAAGAGTAAAGGTCTTCTGGCTTTGAATTTGGGTTTCTTGAAGAGCCACGACAGAAGGTTTCATAGATTGACACAGAAGCTGCAGCTCCTCGAAGTTGGAATTTAGACCACGGATATTCCAATGGATTATTGTATTATCCATGGTGCAGAGGGCGAAAAGGAGAGAGATCAGGTCATCTCCTCCTCAACATCTGCCGCTAAAGCTGTAAATTTGTTGCTTAATTTCACTGGACTATCTGCAGACCTGCTGGCAGACTTGCCAACAGGTGAAGTAGGTCTGGGTTTGGAGACGGTGGAGGTTTCTTTCCTTATCTCCACCATCTCCACACTGGGTTGAACTCCCTTGCCCGCATGGGCACTGGACAGAGGAGTTCGAGGTCGGGGTGCTGGTTTTTTTAATCTGCCCAGCAGCAGATGTTGTAGACTGCTGGGCAGTCTGAGGGGTGGCGGATTTTTGGCCTCCACCAGGGGCACTCACTTTGGGATGAGAGGTGGTGGACCTGCTTCCACCAGAGCTGACAGTTTTTCCCTTGCAATGTCTTCGAAAACGTAAAGTTATCAGTCTGACAGCAGACTGACCGAGTTGGAACTGTTGGAACTTTCTTTACGGCCGAAGCATATGAAGAAGCTGTCGGCGACGGACTGCCCACAACCTGCTTGCGGGCTTCAAAAAAGGAGATCTTTCTTTTCTGTCTTAACCCTTTGTATTGCAGATTCCTGAATCCACAGAGGACAATTCCGTGAAGAGGAGGGATGGTCGCCACCGCAGTTTGCACAATGGTGCAGATCTGTACACGGCCCATCATGGGTTGCCTTGCAGCAAATACACACACACCTCCTGCCCAGAACAACGGTCTCTGACATGGCCAAACTTCTGGCATCGAAAGCAACCTCAACGGGACGGAACGTACAACTGAACCCGGACAATCAGGTAGCCAACCTTGATGACCGGAGGCAGCACAGGGTTGCAGAAGGTCAGAAAGAGGGTGTTGGTGGCCACTCTCTCTGAACCCTTCTTTACCGTCACCCTGCGCACCTCCGTCACACCCTGGGACGCCAGCTCCGTTTTTATTTCCGCCTCTGAAACACCCGCCAGATTCTCTGCATCTAATCACACCTTTGGATGAATTTAATTGCTTATGGGGAGTCACCCTGATCTCCCTATCCACAAGCTTTTTTGCCTTCTGCAGCTGTTCGGATTGCTTCTGTGATCGACATTGAAGAAGAAACGAACCATTTCTCAACCGTTTTATGGACCTAGGTTCACCTGCTATACCATAAAGCCCTTTGGACAGCAAAAGGGCTCAGAGCTGAAAGGGGTCTTTCCTGCTCTGTCCCTTCCACCACGAGCCAGGAAGCCCAGAAACCTGTCCTCCTTCTTACCTCACTGTCAGAATCACTGTCCGTTTCTAATTCCCCTGAAAATAGGGGATACTGCCTTCCTCTTCCTTTTGGGGGGGTAGTTTTTAAATGAAGTCATATTTAGTTTATTGTGATTCATCTCTCCCTTACCCACCCACCTTGGAGTCCAACTAAGGGCCAGGGCCAAGAAACCAATGTCTTGACCCCTTCCAGGCTTCGGGAGAGATATACGACAAACAGAAACTACCAACCTTATCCCCCCTGATCATGCTCAACTCCCGGGACAGAGAGCTGAGCATTGCAGGGGTTTCCTTGGCCAGCAGGGGAACTGTCTGTCTTGACCCAGCCCCAAAAAGGGAGCCGATTAGTACAACCGGGCCAAAGTGTACTCCCTGTCTAGGAGAGGTCCGAGCCAAAGTGATGTGTTGAGAGCGCTGGCTCTCTCAACCACCAGGATCTCATTCCCCTCCGACACAGGTCCGCACCGCACGGCAAACGCGGCGGATCTTAAGGAGACCACAGAGAGAAAAGGAGTGTGTAAAAGAAGACTTGAAGGGGAGACGAGATAGAAAGGGCCAAATAAGGAGGCAGAAAACAAGAAAAGGAGAAAGGCGGGTTACTCTTAGTCAGGATCCTCACCCTTAGCCTATCTGACATGGGAAGCCCTACCAGGGGCATCAACTTCTACCACGTTTCGCTTAGGCCATACAGCATCTTCACCTCTCAGGCCTACAAGCAGTGTGAAAAAAAACCAGCCTATCTCCCAAGTATGATGCCCCCGTCAGCATAGCCTAAAGGATCACTGAACCACGCAAACCTCCGACCACGACAAAGGTCGCAACCCCCCGGAGGGTGTGTGTGTGTGTGTGTGTGTGTGCGTGTGTGTATGTGCATGTGCGTGCGAGTGTATGTGTGTGTGTTTGTGTGGTGTGTGTGTGTGTGTGTGTGTGTGTGTGTGTTCACAACATTTTCTAGCAGTTATTAGTAATGATGTCCCCCTAAATATTTGTGTGACCTGAAAATTTGGAAGCAAGTTTTTCGTTACCGAGCCTGACCCCTTAGTTTTTAGGAAATATTAATCACCACTGGGTACAAACTTTCATTTCAGGGTCTCTTTCTGCCTGACCAACAGTCCAATGAAAAGGTCTGAGCTCCTTTACCTGGGCCACATGAATGGGTGTGCTGTGACAGTTGTCCAGGCGGTGGCGTGGAAGATCTGGGCAGTCTGTGTGGTTGTACTTCTTCATGTGCTTCCCACAGGTAGGGGTTGTCCTGTGGCTTCTGGCCATAGCGCAGCTTCACACTGTCTCCCCATGGGATCAGCTCCCGTCTCAGGTAAACATCGGAGGCTGCAGAATCAGGCCTGAACTGAACGCTTAATGACAGGACATTTCAAACTCCTTGATCTTTTTTCCCCCTCTTTGCTACCCACCACTTCTCACTCTTCTTCCAAATGTTTTCTTTCCACACACACATAAAAGCATATGCATGCATACGCACACACACAAATATGCCTTCCCCTTCCCCGTTTTTCTTTATAAGAAAAATAAAAAATAAATGAAAACAAGAAAATTTTCCCCTTGCATACACTCAGGCTTCAGGCCGAGGTTGACAAAGCCTTCAAAGGATAGGAAAAGATCTGTTGATCATGCATCTGATGGAGTTATATCCCTTTCCCACACCATACACACCTGTAGCCACAAACCCATTCACTACGAGTGTCTGCAGGCTCTGAAACCTTTGCCGTCAACAAAATGAAGAAAGATTTCAGAGCTGTTCCTTGAGGTAGATGACCTGCCTGAACCTTGAGACACCACCTGAATACAGGCTTGACCCACATGCATTCACACACTGATCTTGAACCTCTTACTGTCTGCAGACATCGCCCCAACAGTACTGTGCAGACAAGGAACAAGGGTCAAGAGAAGACAGGATTCAGCTCACTCACTTTCAGCAAAATTCCTCAGAGGATCGTCACCCATGACCCAGCCATTGACGGCCATCACTTTCTCAGGTTCCTTTTCCATGAACTCCTCTGCTTTTTCCACGCTCCCTTCATGACTAGGCGGGATCACAAAGTACCTGCAATGATCCATCAAGCAACCCATCACTCAGGCACCACTTTCCCTTCACTCTGTGTGCAGCAATATGCATGCCAGATGAGAACATTTTCACTTGCCAGGCACTCAAGCAGCTCCTGTGGTATTAAATTAGGAAGGTATGTGCATGTGTGTGTGTGTGTGAGCATGTGTGTGTGTGTGTGTGTGTGTGTGTGTGTGTGTGTGTGTGTGAGCATATGTGCGTGTGTGTGTGTGTGTGTGTGTGTGTGTGTGTGTGTGTGTGTGTGTGTGCGTGTGCATATGTGCGTGTGTGTGTGTGTGTGTGTGTGTGTGTGTGTGTGTGTGTGTATGTTGTGTGTGTGTGTGTGCGAGTGCATGTGTGTGTGCGTGCATGCGTCTTCATGCACATTGAGAGGAAGCACGCACTTAAAACACACCTCACAACAAATCATTTCTAAGAAACAAACCACATTTAGGAGGTAGTATCAAACTCACTTTTTCATAACAAGCAGTAATGGGGGAAGCGGAAGATGTGGAGGGGAGAAGATGATGGAGGAGGGGGGGAGGGGGAATGGGGATGTTTGGAGGTGAGCCTCATACAAGGCACGGGAGTGCCAATACTTACAGGAGTGCCAAACAGGAAACTCTGTAACTACCCACCCCTACGACCACCACCCACAAATACATGACACATGAACTCACGAATGCATCAGTGGCTCCTCCTTGGTGACCTTTCCCAGGCGAGGGCCACACCAATCCACAAACCGGTAGCGGGCATTGGCAACGAAGTTTTGGATGGCCCTGTTGATGTGCTCTGCCACTTCTGCTTCCTTCTGTCGGTTGAGCCCCTCCAGATGCAGGGACAGGGCTTCACAGCATTTCTCCACTCTCTCACCACGATTGTACACATTGGGGCTGAAAGGGAAACCATGCTACAGGACATTTCCCTTTTTGTTAAATACTGGATTTACATAAACCAAACAATCTTCCAGTCAAAAGTTATTCACTTCCATCAACATACCCCCTGTACATTTTGCACTTCCAGGCTCTCTCTCAGTCTCTGTAATAGAATATACCACTGCATAGGAGAAAAATATCATTAAATCTTATAGACAGCTCAAGCTCTTTAGTAGTGAATTTTCTTTAGCAGAATTTTTTCTTGTTTGTCTTTGCTAGAAGAAATTAGTTACAGACAATGAAGCTGTGTACAAATTACAAAAGAATAGTAGAAATGGAGAAAGATGATGAAAGACAAAGAAAGACACACAAACACACACACTGGGAAATATCGGAGAAGGATGGATGGAGAGATGGAGAAAAGAAAGTGAGGGAATAGGAGAGGGAAAGTGAAAAGGGATCATGTGGGAAGAAGGCAGAAAAAAAGCTAGACTGAGAGACAGTCCCATACAGATATACAGAGACAGAGACAGAGACAGAGAGAGAGAGAGAGAGCGAGAGACAGAGAGAGGAGACTTTAAAAAAAAAAAAAAAAAAGGGTGACAACCCCCACAACAGAGACTGAGCTCTGGAGAAAAAAAAATGAACAGAAAGCAGCAGTGACTTCAAACAATGCTGATGCAAAAACTGAACAGTAATCATTCATATCACAGATTGTCAGTGGATAGCAACATAGACTAGGAGATGAATCAAATACGTAATAACAAAAAAAAAAGTTGAAATGAAGTCATTATTCTTTATTCCTAAACATAAAAAAACAAATATGCTCTTTTCTGTAAAAAGATCAAATAAATCAATGAATTTATACAAGAATGAATGAATGACTTATCAAATCAACAGAGGGACCACAAATGGAAAGGTACATCCAATCAGTCAAACACTTCATGCAGCTTAACGCGCACATGAACTGAATGCTGCAAAAGTAACATTCACTGCCAACTACAACATACATTCTCATGCCATCTTTTTAACCTATGAACCGAGATGAAACCAGACATGCCTACCCCAAAATCTTACTATCAGGAACAGATGTTATAAAAATCAGGAACAAATTAAAAATTTCAAAAATGTTCAGGAACACTCAACCTTCCTTTTGTGGATACAACCGCGTGTGTGTAGGTTCACACACACATATTCACACACAAGTCACACATACAAACACCGTAACAATTCTGAGAGAGAGACAGAGAGAGGGTCGGGTGGGGTAGACCAATTTACACACCTTTTTCTGCTGCAATATGCATTAGGTGACACACACACACATGACCACCTCTCACTCTACTGTTTACAAAAGGTTTGCAGACGGCGATCTTGTTTTTTTTGTTGCGGCTGCCGCTGGGGTCCATTTTGAGTATCTTCATCATCTGTCTCACACACTCGCTTCGCAGTCTTGATCATGTTGATGCTAGCCATGTTTGATGGTCGAGGGTGTTTTTTCTTAACCTCGGCTCCATTCGGTATGCTTTGTCGATGGATATGGCAAAGCGCTTCAATTCAAGCGTCCTAACCGTCATCCGGTTTGTCCCTCTGTGAAAAATTGTCCACTCGTTTAATTTCGTTTTCGTTTTTTTCTTCTCCAGAACATGCGATCCCTGACCGCAACGTCCGGAAAAAGCCTTGATTTTGATGTTTTTCCATAACAAATACGGCTATTCTGTCACGGTAGGCATGTCTGTGAAACAATGGAGAGGAAGGGGCAATATCCAAAACTAAACCAAAATCAATCACTAAAAGGAGACTTATCATCATCTGCATAATAAACGAGAAACCTACCACTAATCAAGACACTGCTGAGGACTTCCTGACAACAGTAAAAATCAAGTCATTTCCTTCCTTTCATTTTACCTTTTTCTGACCACTGTACAACTGCTTCCACTATAAATTTTCTTTTTCTTCTCATCACTCCCCCTCCACTCCCCCAAATCACTTTCCTCCCATCCATCCCATTGGAACTGGTATGTGTGAATGACTTGAGATATTTGTACATATAAAAGCTGAGGTGCTCACTAATGACTCTTTGCTTGCAAAAAAACTGTTTACATACATTCACTATAATAGCACCGAGAAAGCTTTTCCAGGCTTACAAAGGCAAGCAAAAACGATCATCTAAGCCACATATCTACACTCAACTGAGGTGCAACGGCAACTACTAAAATTTCTGCTTGTTAAATTTCAGTGCCAAAGTTTTAGTTTATGCAGCAAACAGGACCAAGTCTGTGACAAACCACAGCTGCAAGCAATCATGGTACTTCAAACAGAACAGACTTTGGGGTGTTTACAACACTTTCCAGGGTAGCTCTAAATAGTTTGTTTCATGCTGTGTGCAACACATGGATGAAACACACAGGCAACGCATGATGTTTGACTCCCTTACAGAAACAGTGCTCTGTCCGTCAGTCATATATGACCAGACACTGTTGAAGGATAGGGTAGTCTCCATGATGCAAACATACCATTCTACAACAACCATCAATGCCACTATCCCAAACAAAACTTGATAATGAGAAAAGAAATCAAACAAGCAGCGATATACATCAGCAGTAAGAAGCTTTTGTCAATCGATTCTACAATAAGAAAGCAAAAAACAAACAAAATAGGATGCAAAAGTTAATAACATATGGCATTCAAAAAGAAATCAAAGAAGCTGTAAATGAGGGAGAACAAAAACAGTGGTCAAAATCCTCAGCAAATACCTGGCAGTGGTGTCACCTTGGCATGAACAATCTCTGCCAAAAAAATACAAAAAGTGCCAACTCCGAAGTAAGGTTAAACAGGGTCATTATCTGATGAACATTTCACCTTTTCTCTTCCCTTGATCAATAGTCTTCAGTCGGAAGAGTCAAAAAGTAGAATCACTCTAAAACTAGAGAAAGGAAATGCAATATACACTGACAAAAGAGAACATCCAGAATTCCACACATCCACAGGCAAGCATGTTCCAATGTGTACATGTACAAACGCAACATCTGTACTACCATATGAAGATGAAATTCTTATTTTCTCTTCAATGGGATGGACCGCTATGAACGCATATTCAATATGTCAGTTTTATCAAGGAAGCATTACTGCTATCGAACTGGTCCAATATATACTACACCAAGTCTCCAAAGTCATGAAATTGATAATGTGGAATGGTACATACGAAACATTAAACTGCACAATATCAGGTTAATGACTCCCAAATGCTCAACCTGCTTTCATCCATCTTCCACTCATAACAAAATTGATCTGGCCAAGCCAGTAGTCTAATATTTTCAATCTTCATCACCAACCATCTCATGGTAGAATTTCTAGCTATCAAAATCAATGAACTTCCCATTATTACATATTCTCATATATCAGTCAAAAAGATGAACAGATCAAATTCATTACTTCACATGACAATTGAAAACAGTGACTGGCTTTAGTTACATTTATTATCACAAAATGCATGACACCACACTGTGTTCTTTTGCATGGTGGCTGCAATTCTAGAGTTCTCAGTTATTGCAAGTGTTACTTCATTCATCTTATTGCAGTTACATTTGCTAAAGATCCATCCCATTGTCTTGCAGGTTTTTTTTCCTCCTAATGTGTACTCTGACAATGGTAAAAAAAAAATCTCCCGAGTGGTACAAAGCCACATTCTACTAAACATACTGACCCAACCACTGTTTGAGATGATATACAGGGACTGTAACTGCACTATCGTACTTCATCATAGAAGTATAAATCAGTCAATTAAAAAAAAACAAATAAACATATCTATGCATCTAGCCTTAAAATTTACCTGTTCTTCTTCAGCAAGAATATCTGACATAATGGTAACTTTTTTTACATTCTATTCTTTTTAGTAGTGTTCTATTCTCCAAATAATTTTAGAAAATGAAAATCTGGAGTAAAATTGCAACAGCAGTAAACGTAGATATTTATCTAAAAGCATATACTTCAATAGCTCAGTACATGCGCATGTGTGTGCGTGTGTGTTGGGGGGTGGGGGGGGATACTTTTTTTTTTCACCGACGTATTCAAGAAGAGATTACTGTACAGACTTTTTCCATTTTCAAAGTAATTATGAATGAACAACCTAAGGTTGAAAGAAGCAAAGCATGCACAAAAGATAAAAACATTCTCAAAAGAGTTTCAATATTTGCATGCAAAAAGGCTTTTTTTTTCTGGCTGTGGAAACAAAACCTGAACATTAGTGACAAACTCGTCTTGACTAACCATCGTTTTCAACAGTCAAAAATGTACCCTAAAAACTCTTTTCCAATCTTCTTTTCCACAGTAAAAAATGTACACTGAAAACTCTTTTCCAATCTCAAAACAAATACATGCATGTATACAAATGTATTTGAACAATAAAAAGCCTTCTATGATTCAACTCACGTACTGTTAGCTCTGTATTTACACACAAAAGAGTAACTAACTTTCAAGGGTTAAAACCAACAAGTATTTTGAGCTTCCCACTATGGAGGAGTCAGCACCGTCACTTCAGAATACAGTACACCGACTCACAGCCACAACACAGACACAGCACAGCCTTTCTGCATCAAGTGAAGAGAAGGCAAGGAGGACACTACTCCTCTGAACACTTACCGATCTGTGTTAAAGTGGAACAATGCTTGATTCATGTCAACAGAGCATTGGTTCCGACCATACTGTGGATCCTGTTTGAGAGAAACATCTCCTTCAATTGGGGTGGGCTGGCGATTTTCTGCAAATATCAAACAAAAAGTCATTTCATATGATTTTCGGCTGATATGTCAAAACTGCTGTCAATTTTTTCATGAGCGTTGTGCCCCCATACCATCCATCCACCATGGTTATTTAGCAGACCTGTTTACCCCCCTCGAAACCAATGTGTAGTCAGATGACCAAAATGTGTAGTCAGCCATGTCAAATGTGTAGTCTACTTTTTCGCACAAGATAATATTAAAAAAACACTAACATGCACATTAATCTAAATAAAGTTGCTAATTAGTGTGTGTGTGTGTGTGTGTGTGTGTGTGTGTGTGTGTGTGTGTGTGTGTGTGTGTGCGTGTGTTTGACGTGGTTGGATCAAAAAGAAATAAAATAAGCTCACCTATTAGCTGTTAGATGTCCAAGCCTTGACTATCTTCTGATTAATGTAACATTACCAGTTCATGTCCTCTCTACACCTACTTTCACTTATTCCAGTTAGGATAAATTGTCAAGAACCACAATTATTATATACACTATTAACACGTGACATTTCACATGCTAGTTGAAAGTTACTGGCCGAGTTTTTTGCAGTAAGCACTCTTCAGTGCAGCAAGATCCTCTGGAGTCATGTTCTTCACAGCATCTTGAGGCTCATGGGGCACAGACTTGAGGACCAGCAGGCTCTCCATGGTGCTGTCTGCCAAGCTGGCTCTCTGGTCTGTGCGGTTCTTCCTCGCGCAGGAGAAGATGCGCTCACAGTGGGCACTGCTGTGAAGGTGAAGGCTTCGCAAAAAATCCACCGAGAGACATCTGCTTTGCTGCTTTACTTTCAAAGTCCTTGTGAGTCTGGTTCTCGATATGCCGTTTGCAGTCAAACATGCCGGCATGTTTGATAGAGAAATCATTCTTGCACAAAGTGCGATGAGCGTAATGCTCCTGGATGACACAAGGCACGGGTAGCGTTGATGGTACGATGACAGAAAGGTTTGATCAGCAACTTTTTTCTTCTTTTGCTGGGAGCAAAGTCGGAAGAATCAACTTGGCGCTTTGACGAGTCAGCCATTTTGATGGATACAGTATACTGAAAAGCGCGCGAAACGCGTTCAGCGAGCTCTTCGGACATGCAACCTTAGCGGGCAGTAAAGGGAAATAAGTCACTAACAATAGCGGGCGGGCAGCCCTGCTGAACGCAGCAGCATGTCAGGCTGTTTGTATGGCCCATCAAGTTTGTCAAAAGACGGCAACACGCAAAATAGCTTGTGTTTCGAAATCGCGTACCGGCGAAATGCTGAAATGCGTACCGAGGTTCCAAAATGCGTATTTGGGGTCAAAATGCGTAGAATTCTACGCCAAATGCGTAGACTAAACAGGTCTGATTTAGGAAGCTTTAAGTGTCAAAGAGGAATCTTTTTGGGATAATAGCTGTTACAGATCTGCCTTGGCCTCAAAACAACCCTCAGCAACAGAACCCCTATTCCCATCATCATAATGGGCGTTTTCAGTAACATGAATGCAGCAGCCTTTCTGCAGGACCTCACTGTCCTTACAATAACCATGGCAGGATTTGTGGTTACCTAATACACTCTTTATCTGAATAATATATATATATATATATATATATATATATATATATTATATATATTATATATATATATATAAATAGGGGGAGATACGCATTCATACCTGCAGTGGCAGATGATTCTGCCTAACTAACAGTATGTGCTTGAGTGGGTGGATGGGGAAACATAAAATAAATGCTTCTCAAAATGAGCCTTCAGCAAGCTTATATTCTCCAAGGGAGAGAGACATCCTCCAATAGGGAGGGAAACTCACTAACATATAACTCCTGGTCATATACCGATATTTCGAAACTTGGTGGTTTCTCCTCAGTGACCGCGGAAAGTGGTAATTTGACTCCTCTGCCTTTTCAGTTTTAAGAAGAATGCAATCCAGAAAAGGCTGCTGTGCAATACTGTAGTATGTTTGTTGAGTTTTCAAAAAACCAACCAAAGGTGCCATCTAAGAAGCAAAAGTAAATCATGAAAGATTTCTTCAATCTAAGACATAAGAGCAAGCTTTGTTTATAATTCAATATTTATTGCAGTCATTGCAACACCAAGCTGCTCTGTAAGTTGCTGGAACGGTGCTCGGTACTTATTAGTTTGTTGTATATATATATATATATATATATATATATATATATATATACCAGTTTAAAATAGTAAAATGGAAGAATTAAAACCGACAAATTTGTTTCGAGCCGGCGCTCTCGTCAGGGTGTACAATTTGGGCACGCCACCGGTTTTATATGGTGTGGCGTGTGGGCGCCCGAGCTCTGCGCGTGCGGCACGTGGCCCGCAGATTTTTATATCTCTTTGGGGGCACGCTCAGGAAGGGGGGGGGGGGGGGGGGGGGGGGGGCTGTCAGGAATGGTGCACTGACAAGGATTTCCATTTATGCCTGCAATTGTTTATTATTTCTACTCTAGAGTTCAGAGATGCTAGATGGGGTTTACATAATATCAGCCACTTTTCTGTAGTACACAAGTTGCATATTTTAGAAATGTTGTTGTATGGTGTTGCTCTTTTTATAATTTTCCATATGTTGTAATCTATTTTCTTATCTTTAAGCTTCCAAATATATTTGCTTAGTTCTGTTTGGTTTTTATATTTTTCATTTTTGAAGGACTGTTTATGGTTAGCATATCTGGTTTTAAAATGGTTTGCGTGATCCCTATGAATGTTTCTTTATCACTGTCTGTTGTTACCGTAGCTTGGTACACAAATGTTGTTGTAGAGGCATTTACTGTTCAGAGGGCACTGGTCTTTTTTTGTGCAATTACAAGATATCCTTTCATCACCTCTTTGGTTGTGTTGTTTTTGGTTTTACTGGAAGAATCAATTATATTTTTAAGGTTGGGCATACACGAGTATGATAGCTTGACGGTATTTTTGTTGAATATTTTAGATAGTACATGTTCTTTTGGGAATGATGTTTTAAGGATTCTGAGGAATTCTTTTCCTACGTTAGTTTTTGTTCTTCCATCATATGGAGGGTTATACCATATAATTTTTCTTTTCCTGTTTTTCCTGTTGCTGTTCATGTTGCTATCTGGGTTATATTGTAATTTGTAGTTGTAGCCACTTTTTTTCAGCGCCTCTTGGTATTCAGCTGCTGCACTGTTAAATTCTTTCTCATTGCATGACAGTTTAGATAATCTTTTGTTTATACCATTAGGTATGGTTTTTAAGATGGAGGGTGGATGGTTACTATTGATGTCTACATAGACAGGTGTGTCATTAGGTTTTTTATATGGTTTGTATGTATGATCCTTAAGGTCTAATGTTATGTCTAAATAATTTACTGTTTTTTTGTTGGCTTCTACTGTGATTTTTAGGTTATGGCTTTGAAAAATTTTACAAAGTTCTTTTTTCTTGTTTTCAATGGTTTTTGGTTTATTGTTTAACGTGGCAAGACCGTCGTCTCTGTATAAGCCAACCTGTTTACAAGTATTTTCTGTATATGAGACAACATGAAAAGTCCAACTAATTCACACGTTTCAGCCCCATCATAAGATCCCATCGTGACATCGAATGTGGAATTTCTGCTGGGTTTTTTTATCCAAGTTTCACTGTTGCTATGGAAAAGAGTTTTCTTAGTGTGGAGAATGATTTCCATCTCAGAAAGACGGTCTTGCCACAGATCCTACTTTACTGTCCAAGTGAAGATACTTCCACTGTCAGCATCAAATGACCAACATTCCTGTAGATTCATCACTCAGTCTTTTTTAAAGAAAAATTAAAACACACAGCCACGAGTACTTCAAACACTGCTACCTCAGGTCCCCATCATTCATGTGTATCAGTACAACAGCCAGATATGCAAGAGTGCAAACACCACCACACACGTGCAGGACTCGGCAGCAGAGAATAATGAAAAAAGGCTGGGGATGAGCAGTTTTGAAAAAATGTGTTTTGAAACATCTGCTGAAAAGCAGACGAGTGGATATTACAAATAGTGACAAGTCAGATCATTCATGTGATCCACCCAAACAAAAAGCTCTCTGTCCTAGACTTCCTAATGTGTGGCTCAGCTAGTGTCTGGTATCTGCACATGAATCAAGCTGTCTGCTAGAAGTGGAGATGTGAAGCAGGTCAGAGATGTATGCACGGAAAGAGTGGAAAGCTTGCATTCAGTTCTGGAATGGACTGATAGCTTAATGTAAACACTGAAGGAGTGGAGTTGCACATTCTTGTTTTTCACTATGTGGACATGTCCGGCAGCCGATTTTGTACCTTCTCAAGAGTACATTTAGGACAGCGCTATCCTGGACTGTATTTGTTGATAAAAACAACAGAACAATAAAGTTCCCCCCCCCCCCCCCCCCCCCTTCTTTTCTGTGAAAACACCACATATGCATCTTCATTTTTCTTATCATTATTATTATGTATACATATGAAATATATCATCCACAAACCTTTGCATCAACTCGCAGTACAATCATTTTAAACTATCCAGTGGTGGCACACTACATAATCAGTATTTCAAAATATTTTTTCCAGCCTAACAAATTATTACAGACTCTGCACTCAAATCAATTCAGCCAGCAACCTTGAAAACTACTACTGCGTAGTTAAGCACTACTTTTCAAAGGTCAAAAATCTCTCGTAAACATAAGTGTTAGGTGCTTTCATTTCAATGGGGTAACGACTTCAGTGAGTTTTCTGCTTTCATGAGACTGATGTTATCTGCAGCATCGTATCAATTTCAAATCTTTAAAGATTTAATTTTTACACCTGAGGTATGGGTTTTTATGTATCATGAAATTTACTGCCTTTAACAAGCAAATATCTTGAAATACGCAACAATGCATCATTTCTAGTTTTGTTCGTACCCACAGTTCACTTATGACATCCCAGACTATGGCTCTATTCTTAACCGTGACTTCCCTCGCAAGTAAATTTAAATCACTCCCATATTTAACCTTCATTGTCCTGTATTTCGTATGACAGAAGTCACCTAGACTACTAAGTTTATATTGGAATTTGCTGCCCGAATTGGGGTACCAACTTTAAAAAATTGTAAAAAATAAACTATAATGGATAAAAAGACTTCAAATTTTCAGCAAAAATCTATGGAAAACTGAACTTTGGTTTGCACTTGTTATTTTAGGGGGATGTGAAAATATTTTTATGGCTCAACACTCACACACCTGATTTTACCTGGAAAACACACCTACGTCAGTGAAATAGATGATAGACAGGCAATACAACACCCATCAACTTTATAACACCTACCTTTTTGGTGGCAAGTGGTCAGGTTCACCATCTGAAAAGAACTGATGGGTGTTGTGAGGTGTTAGTAGTTACACAGGTAGCTAGGAATATGCGTGAAATTTTTGTGACACTTTTAAGTCACATAGCAGTTACATAGCAGGAAAAAAATAAAAATAAAAAAGATAACAGGTCAAAATCATACCATATTTACTGAAAATGTATTGGAGTGCATGCTTTTTGATCTGCATGAGTTTGTGTTTGTGAGAAAAAGAATTCCTATGACTGATAATATTTCTAACTATATGCAGGTGTTAGTAGGAAGGAAGAAAGGCAGGCATCACAACACAAAACAACACTCAAATATTTTTGTTGTACTCACCATATGGTTCCAGATGTAATGAATTATATAATCCAAATATGATCACACACAAACACAGTCACTGGAAATATTTTTGCTTTTGATCCCTTTTGTCACACACAGATCACCGACATTAAATTTTCTGGAAGACCAGCAGCCATGCGCGTTTGTCTTGCATACCGGTTGGTTTCCCTGACCATGAGATGGAATGCGTCCAAAGGAAAAACAAGTGAAAAATAATCAAAAGGTGTTCGAAGATTCACTTGTGGATGTGGGGGGCCCCTGTATGCATCAAACACACGAACTTCAGTCCGAAAGTCGTTGTTTGACCACTGCAATGACTATGCACATCCACCGACATCAGTAGCACCTGCGTCACCTATGTCCGAGTCACTGTCACTACTCGCATTCACTCCTTCTGCAACTTCAAAGTCACTGTTGCTGTCGACAGAGTCAAGATCAATGTCTGATTGATTCCAGTCATTTTCGGTCGGAAACACATTCATATTGAACATTTGGTCCACAGTCAAGCTCATGTCACTGTCACTGTCAGAGCGCGACATTTCGATCGTAGTCGGAAGTCGATGGGATGACCCAAAAAATCGATTAAAAATAAAAAAAGCCACAAACCGCTTTTGCATATGGCGCTGAGAAAGGTAGGAAAGACCAGGATAACGACCGGTTTGTCTTATTACTGTGGTCAACCCAAATAAGGGAGGCACACCGAGACAATCAGCCAACTGAGGAACGGGCGGTACAGGGCGGATCAGGAGCCTGACGGGTCGGGCGGAAAAGGGCGGATCGGGGACAGAAAGGTTAAATCAGATTTCGTTGATTGCTGGAGAACACAGAGGGCTTTCGCTGTATCAAATGTGTAAACTAGTTATTGCTAAAATAATGAGTAAAGTTAGCAAGCTACTGAAGCATCTGAACCAACCTTCAACACCTCGCCTGAACTCTTTCTGCACTTGTCCAGGATCGCAGCAAAAGAACTGTGCAAGCTTGTACTTTGGGAACACCTCAGCGTGAAGGAGATGATGCATAGCCTGAAACAAAGCCAAAAAATATGGGATCTCCTGTTGCTGCATGATGCACACAGTTCATGTTTTTCTGCAACCTCCATGCATGCAGGTGCTTTGATATTTGGGGCCTGGTTGATGCCAGAGGTTGTTAGACATAAAGATGCAGAAAGTACAACCCTGACATGCTGACTCCCACCTCTATAGACCTTGTCAGTACGGGATTCAATCTGGAAATTGAAGTACATGGGTCAAGGGCTTTTGCAGTCAAAATCTTAAGGGTCATTTTGTATCGTGAAGGGCTAAGCTCCTGCGAATGACTGTCAGGTATGTGGGGTTCCCAAAATTTTGTAAAAGCACAGGGAGAAGGGCAGGGGTGGGGGGTGCCGTGGGGGGCATCAAGTCTTCCAAACCTTCTGTAAAAAGCAGAGAGATTTGGAAGAAATAGTGGGTTGCTTAAGAATTAAGCTCTCAAAGCAATGCACAAAAAGAAAACAGGGTTTTGGCACAATTTTCACCTAGCTTCTTCAAAAAAGGGATGGGACTTTGGCCCCTCTTGTCAAAATACTATGGATCCTTTGGGAAAATGATGCGCCACTGAACCTGCAGGTATGATCATCAGTTCAAGGACCATAAACAAGGGGGCGAAAACTCTTGCGCTCTGTGGCCCTTCCATCATGCTATGTTCTCATTATAGTGGCCTCTCTTTCAACTTTTTCCTCATATTAGTGGTCTGCTCCAACGGTTCAAAGTCTTCACACACAACAAAATAAACTGGTGCACAACTCGGCAAATGAAAAATCCTGGATTTTTTTTTTTTTAGCTTACAAACACAATTTTTTTCCAGATACAGACGCTGCCTATTCGTTAAAGTTCCTCTAAGCAGTTCCCAGGGCTAAATGAGTAGTTTTCAAGTCTCTTTACCCTTAGACTGCTATTGCTGTACTTTTCAACTAAACTAAGGGTGTTTTCTACCAAGCAAGTGTACATAACTTCCAACTGGCTGTAAAAGGAGGATGGTGGTGGGAAGAGTTGGGTTCATTTTCAGCTATCACTATACAGCACAGGGTACACAGACACACCTGTAGAATTAGTTTCTCTGAATACAACTTACCTTCACAGCTGATTCACCAGCATACTTTCTCACAAATTCATGCTCTCTTACCAGTTTCTGCAGTATGCTAGGGCCTGTAGTTCCCACTGTTGTTCCAACATACTGGCATACTCAGACAAAACAGAGGCGATTTCTCACACAAGAATAAGCAACAGTTGTCACTCTGTGGTCAGAGCACACCAAGACAACACAAAAGTCACACCGCAAGTGAAAGTACTTCTCAAGAACTTTGTCTCTAGATTTTTGTTTTGATGTTGTTGGTTTGGGCTTTCTTTTTTCTCCAGTTCATCGCAGCCATAGTATTTTCATCAAACATGTGAACAAAATACGGCAAAATCGTACTGACAAACAGGTCCGAGTTTTACACCAAAATGTGTAGTTAGGCCATCTTTTACTGTGTTTGTATGAAAAAATAAAAATAAAAAGTTCCTCATCTGAGTCGTGCACCTACTATCTTTGATTTTAAATGCCAGTTGTGTTCAATGCTGTAATTACATACTGCAATTTGCCTGCTTAGATTATATCATGATTACAGCTTTAGAGGAGTGGACATAATTTTCTTCAGCACGAATCTTTCACTTGACAGACTGACGAGGTGGATCTGACCTATGACAAGATTCAAAGCGCTATTTTCATGATTATCTGTGCAACCATTTTGTGTTGAGCTGAATTTAACTTACACAGTCGCACCTAAGAACGTGCTGTTCAACTTGTTGCATAGTTTCGCAAAAAACATGTACCTTCCTATGGACAAAACACACGATAGGCAGGACTGAATACATATTACAAAGTAACATCAGATGTGCTTAACATTAATTTTCTTCTAGCAAAGACTACAACTGCTTCAAAATACAGAAAGACAATGAATAAACAGCAAAACATTAAACAGATGGGTGTGAATTCTACAAGTACTGCTTAGTGTTTTTACAGGTATCAACATGTCTGTTATCTGCCCTTTAGTCAAGATCAACATCATATTTCAATGGTTCAGACCTGACTACATCAGCAAACCATTTCCAGTAGCAGAGACTTCTGTTTCCAGTAGCAAGACCCTCTAACCAGTAGCCACTACCTCGGCCAGGTTTCAAACTACCGCGGGCTCGTTTCAAACTACTGCTATCTAATCATAAATGAAAAACTATGTTTCTTTGCTTTAATAATAGTAAATACTACCTTCATTTCCTTGAGAGAGAGAGAGAGAGAGAGAGAGAGAGAGAGAGAGAGAGAGAGAGAGAGAGAGAGAGAGAGAGAGAGGGAGAGAGAGAGAGAGATAAACTACCTTACAACATATGACAAAACTCAATTTTGAGCTCATTACTTAATTTATTGGTATTGGATTAATGAATTCTCATCCAGCACAAACCTAAAACATATAGGATTAGGACCAAAGAAGAAAATACCATGTTACAATGAATAGAAACATCATTCTTACTTTGAGAGAAAGAGACAAAAAAGAGAGATGCAGGAGTCAGAGCAAGAGACAGAGACAAATAAGAGTTAGGTATGATAATAGAGACCATTATTTGATAAAAGATATTTGGACTTGCTAGATAAGCCAAACATTCACTGCATAGGCTATGTGTAGATGAAAATATGTGAAGAAAAAAGTTTGTGTGTAGATCAAGATATATGAAGAAAAAAGTGTAACAAAAGTTAACTGAACTTTGCACAAATTACAGTAGGCAGTGTGGATCGCCATTATGACTTTTCACAATGCATGGCCATTCTTCTTCTTCTTCTTCCAGATGGGGATGTTTAACCTGCCCCGTGGCCACAGTCTTCACGTAAACTATTCTGGCACACAGGTTGCATGCATTGTGTATTTTCGTGTAGCCGGTACTCACCCGTCTTAAGACATGAGCATCGGGATCTTTAGAGTCCGTGTATGATCTTAGTGCATGTGACACAGACTAGACCTCGGTTTATAGTCCCATCCGAACGACTATATGGGAATGGAGTCAGAACCAATGTTAACTCCGAGGGAAAAATCCCCCTATACCGAAATTCGAACCCGCAACCCCAGGATCACGAGTCCGACGCTCTACCAACTGAGCTATCCGGCCCCCGTGTAACTTTGCCTAAACGTCTGCTCTGCCGCACGAACTCTTTTACGTTTACATTTGCTCGGCCCGCTTTCACTTCCCTCGAGACACCGTCTTTCACCAGGTCGTGGAGGTGTTGAAATCTCACAATCGCTTTCGCTCGCCGGTGCCGCCATTATCGATTCGAAGAGACTGAATGACTTGCACGCATGCACGATAGGAACAGGAAAACCGAGTCCGCTCAACACTCGCGTCTAACGGAACTGCTCTACTCACTAAGCGCAAAATCTACTAAAACGCCATGATCGACTTCCAACTTTGAAAAAACCGTAGCAAAATTATCGCTCGTCGTAGCTCCGTAGCAGACCCCTCAAATACGTAGTTGCTACGGCTGAATCGTAGCAGTAGTCAGGTCTGATGGTTGGTCCTTGGGCTTCATACCATCTTTCAAGTTTCATTAACATCGCTTCAATAACTTTTTGATGGGGTCATAATCTTGCCGACAGACAAACCAAAAGACATGAATGAAAACACTTCTTGCCAGAATGAATATGACTTTGAATTGTCGGATCATCACCTGTTCCATTTAAAATCAATGTAAAAGCCTTGCAGAACGCAGTATTGTATCAATCAATTGATGGCTTTTTCCTCCAGTGCACTTTTTGCGTCACATACCAACTGACACATCAGCACTACAGAAACAAAACTATCTTGCCATCTGGAATTCAATTTTACGCTCATTTAAAACCAACCTGCAGGTGGGATTCATCCGTGACTGCCGCTGGCACGCCCTTACTCTCCCATGTTCCTGCAGCCACCTCCTCGCTGAAGTTGCGTAAGATGCTGTCCACAACGTAGGCAGGCCGCAAGTGCGGAGAGTTCTTCAGATTGTAGGCGCAGTTTGGTTTTTCCAACAGCCAGGGACTGTCCTTGGAGGTGTGGTTCAAAACTAGGTCGGTGAGGGACAGCACACGCCATTCACTATGCATCTTTTTCACAAGCCGCTCAAGGTCCTCCATCGTGGCCTGCCTGAAACCAGCCAGTTGAGAACACTGGTTAACTCATTTTTACACTGGACCGTTCTCACATTGATACTGAAAACACTTGTGTCTCCTCATCATACTGACATTGAATTTAATCATCAATGAAAACACTTGTCTCCTCATCATATTGACATTGTATTTAATCATCAATGAAAACACTTGTGTCTCCTCATCATATTGACATTGTATTTAATCATCAATGAAAACACTTGTGTCTCCTCATCATATTGATATTGTATTTAATCATCCACTTGACTGACTGTGAATTGCTTCATTCGTTAAAAGAAACACAAACACAAGGAAAAAAAATCTTAAGAATGAACCTCATATCCCATCAAGGTAAACATGAATTTTTCAATGAAAAATAGGTCAAAATGAAGTAATAAAAAATCCCCCCCTTCCCAAAAGAAAACTATCAAGGTTCATAAAGATTTTCCTACACAAGGAAAACGACTTTTCCATGACCAAATTCTCCTGTCCTTTTCACACCCATTTACATGAGGCTCGACTTATTTCACTCTTCCTGCACAGTTCTTTCAAACATTTTTCAATCCTCGCTTACAGTTAAGCCTGTTCAGTCGAAGTAAAATACAACAAGCCGCCTGAATACTCTATCAATATCACATACAGTCGAAGTAAAATACAACAAGCTGCCTGAATCCTCTATCAATATCACATACAGTCTAAGTAAAATACAACAAGCTGCCTGAATACTCTATCAATATCACATACAGTCTAAGTAAAATACAACAAGCTGCCTGAATCCTCTATCAATATCACATACAGTCTAAGTAAAATACAACAAGCTGCCTGAATACTCTATCAATATCACATACAGTCGAAGTAAAATACAACAAGCTGCCTGAATACTCTATCAATATCACATACAGTCGAAGTAAAATACAACAAGCTGCCTGAATATCAATATCACATACAGTCGAAGTAAAATACAACAAGCTGCCTGAATCCTCTATCAATATCACATACAGTCTAAGTAAAATACAACAAGCTGCCCGAATCCTCCATCAATATCACATACAGTCGAAGTAAAATACAACAAGCTGCCTGAATACTCTATCAATATCACATACAGTCTAAGTAAAATACAACAAGCTGCCTGAATCCTCTATCAATATCACATACAGTCTAAGTAAAATACAACAAGCTGCCTGAATACTCTATCAATATCACATACAGTCGAAGTAAAATACAACAAGCTGCCTGAATACTCTATCAATATCACATACAGTCGAAGTAAAATACAACAAGCTGCCTGAATCCTCTATCAATATCACATACAGTCTAAGTAAAATACAACAAGCTGCCCGAATCCTCCATCAATATCACATACAGTCGAAGTAAAATACAACAAGCTGCCCGAATCCTCCATCAATATCACATACAGTCGAAGTAAAATACACAGGGGTGGGAACTGGTAACGGACAAAAAAGAGGAAATCTAGGGGGGTCCCGGGGCATGCCCCCCCGGAAAATGTTTTTTCTTAAGGATGCATATCTGTGCAATCTGGTGTATTTTGGGCAAATAAATGAAACATTCAGAGAGCATAAAATATGGGTTTTTTTGGGCACGGTTTCATCTATAGATCACATGCAAACATTACAAAAATACTCACCCTACTTCGAAAAAAAGAACATTGAAATGGATGCCTGCTTTCGTTTACTGGATGAGTCCTTTCCTGAGCTGGACTGTGGTGCTGCCCTGTGATTCACATCCGGATGAGTCCTTTCCTGAGCTGAACTGTGGTGCTGCCCTCTGTGATTCACATCCGGATGAGTCCTTTCCTGAGCTGGACTGTGGTGCTGCCCTCTGTGGTGGTTTGCTAACTGCTGCCTTGCTGGTGCTTGGCACATTTCACGTGGTCTTGCAGTGCAACAAGCCCACGACTGGAGTAGTTGACTTCTTTTTCACACAGAGAACAAAAGCGAGTCCAGGAGCCAGAATTTTTCTCATGAATGTACAGCCTTTCGTTGTCTGCTGTCTTCTCCATCCACTCCCATCTCCATGGATTTTTTATGTTGCTTTCGTCAAATTTCTGAAACCCGCGCTTTACTTTGTCTCATCGGTACGCCATTTTTGAATGTATCCCACAGTTCTTAGCGCCGGATATAGGCCTACTGTATCCTGCTAGACAGGCCATCTGATTACCGAAATCGACCGTAACCGAACAAGAGGTAGGCCCTATCTCCGCGAATTTCATTTTCCGAGGAAATAACATTTCAAATCCAGGAAATCTTTTGCTTCTACCGCGGAATTCCGCGGATCCGAGGAGAATTCCCACCCCTGAATACAACAAGCTGCCTGAATCCTCTATCAATATCACATACAGTCTAAATAAAATACAACAAGCTGCCTGAATCCTCTATCAATATCACATACAGTCTAAGTAAAATACAACAAGCTGCCTGAATACTCTATCAATATCACATACAGTCTAAGTAAAATACAACAAGCTGCCTGAATACTCTATCAATATCACATACAGTCTAAGTAAAATACAACAAGCTGCCTGAATACTCTATCAATATCACATACAGTCTAAGTAAAATACAACAAGTTGCCTGAATACTCTATCAATATCACATCATCGTTACCTAGCCATTACCACAGATCAGTTTTTGTCCTCCAATCTCAAATTTTTTCCCACTTTTTTACTTTTTCTTCCATTTTTTTTTGTGCTTCTGTTTAGCTTGTTTCCTTTTTTTTGAGTGGGGACTCCATCTTCCTATTTTTCCCCACCACCTTTTTGTCTTTTTTCCCTCCCTTTGACAGCACGCTCGCTCACCATGCACAATCTGTATGCTTCATTATCGATGGACATTCGCTTGCTGACTTTAATATTTCAACATTCGATACAGAGCGTCTGGGTTTATTACTGCACTAATGACCACAGATCAGTTGCAATCATGACTATTCTCAGTGCATCACACACCCTGGCACAGCCTTCTTCATGACGTTCTTTGGCAGTCATAACCTCAAGCATACCCATTGCTACAGTTTAACCGTAGCTTTAACGTGTTTCTGAAGTTGAAAACATGTGGCTGACAAAATCCTTTGCAATAGAAATATCAATGGTTCTGACAATAAAACCTTAAACTATCTGCCACAGACAGTTCAGTTGTTGGCCTGCGCTTGTTTTTCCCCCACTATTAGATTGTTCGTCTATGTATTTGTCCGACTTTATTCAAGTTTAAAAGGCTGTGCCAGTCTTGAATAAAAGTTACTCTGTGTTAGGTTTCCTTATGGGAGCAAAACATACCCCACTTGTTTACTGTTTATCTGCCACAGGCTCACAGGCATAACCTAAATTAGTCTCTGGTCAAATACAGGTTAAATGGCAGAAAATCTCTGGTCAAATACGGGTTAAATCCTGAGACGGTCTGGTTGTTAGAAAGAAAACAGTGGGTTGTACAGTCTCTCAGTTTCTGTCATTGACTTCTTTGCCTTTCATCTTGTTTTTCCTAGTTTGTTCTTTTTTTTTTTCTTTTTTTGTTTTTTAACGCATATCTTCCAATCTTTTGTTCTGAAAGTGATTGATTACATTTATCTACTGCACATGCACTTTCAGTTATTCCCTGTATGGGATGATGTGTGGTTTTCAATGCACATTTTATCCCCACCTTCTGGGAATTCTGTGCTAGTCATTTCCCCTTTTCTGTTTCTCCCCTTCACTTTTTTAAAAAAAAACATTTCATTTACAATCTTTAACAGTTTTTCTGCCCTTGTCTCTCATTAACCTGTGTCCTTTTCATCTTGTGATAATCTATAACATACTAGTTTTTCTGCTATGATCTGGAGATCTGGACTGTCAACACTGTCCAGAGTCAACATTAGCTGTTGGCTCTGCAATCTTTGTCTGTAAGGTCCTTCCATGCATGTTTGAGGCACTCTTGTGAATTTAAGTCATTTTCTTGCCATCTTCTTTTGACTTCAGTGGGAAAAATCATGCAGAAAGGCTGGCACTGCAACACAGCCTTCGTGTACATGCCTGAACTCATAACACCATACACTGTGTCCATCCACGTCCAAGCTTTGTGCATGAACTGCTAGAAGCCAAGTCTAGCAGATGACCCCATCTCAAGGGTCGTAACAAAAATGAGAGCTCCTCTGTGTCTGAAATAAGGGACATTACTTCTTCTGAGGAGAAAAATGTATTTCCTGTCAGCACCTGCATCATTCGTGTATTGTTTATTCAATTTTGTTTTTTTAAATCAACTCTGACCTGGACATTTTTCGTAGCTCCCTGAATAATCACAGAAAAGGCTATACAGACAACACTAAATCTACATGTGAATTGAACAATTATTACTTGTACTACGATGTACACAGGAATACAGGTGTGCTGCATGTAAATACAGGGGTTCGGCCTAAAATGATATGCTGGATAAAACTCAAATACCTAGCTAATGATAAGACACTAACATCAAACCAGAGTCTTTTCCCCCTTAAAATATACAAAATTTCATGTAAACCCAACTTAAAGAGGAATTTTATTTTCAACAGACCACATCCCTGATGATCGAGCAATACAAACTTGAAGGTATGATGTATCATTACTTTTAAAAGTTAATTCTGCAAAGGCTGCAACGCTGACTACATGAACAGAAAGTTAAGCAAAAGAGCTGTTCTGCTGCTGGCTTTTGTCAAGCTTTTCGGATTTTGAGTCTGAAGAGCCAAAATTAATACGGTTTTCCATGCTTTTCCTCACTTACCTGAATCATGTGATCTTGTGGTCCAATCATAGACTGGATACATGCGAGTACAAATCTGAAGCCAGCTGGCAGACTGACCAGCTGACAGGCAGGTCATCTCACACAGACAGACACCTTGCTTCAAACCAAAGGCACATATTTCAAGTGCAAATCATGCTATTAGAGTGGAACATGCAGATATGACCAGTGATAATTCTTACGCACAAATGCGCGTCTCTGACGCATGAACTTCCCATCTGATGCACTCAGGGATGAAAACAGTTTTTTTTTAAAAAGAGGAGATTGGCGGGGATCTGGGGGTTAACCATGGGCCCCCAGTGGGGTCCATGGGCAACAGCCTGGCGGGGGTGAGGGGGCGGCGCCCCCTTAAGCTGAAGCATATTTTGTATTAAATAAGGCATAAAAATCTTTAGAAATCACTTTCTTGCTTCTAAACAACTCATTCTATAGAACAGCTTTCAACACCATGAAGACTGAGACTGATGTGGAAAGAAACTATGTCAATTGAGACAAAGCAAACATTTAGTATGATGAATCCTCAGAACTGTAGCTAAAGAAAATTTGACAAACAGTGCTTTCAGGACATAAAAGAATAAGGCCTGTAGATAAGTAAATCAGAGTGGGAAATCAAACTAAGTAAATCAGATGTATGTAAACGACTGCTGGACTTCAATAAACACAATATGAAAAATGATTACTTTGAACTGAAGTCCTTTAAAAAAAAAAAACTCAAGCTTTTGGGCCTTGGAGCCTTCGTCAGGAAACACTAAACACAAAAAAAGAACATAAAAGAACAAATGACATAAAACAAACTGATGTCACAACAGTACACCACACACAACCCCCCCCCCCCCCCACTTCCCCCTTACAACTAATCATATCCCCCCCCCCCCCCCTTGACAAGTGTGTGTGTGTGTGTGGGGGGGGGGGGGGGGGGGGGTGCTTGTGTGTGTGTGTGTGTGGGGGGGGGGGGGGGGGGGGGGGGGGGCGTTTGTGTGTATGTATGTGTGAGGTGGGGACGGGGGGTGGGGGGGAGGGGGGTGAAGTGTGTGGGGTATGTGTGTTGTGGGGTGAGGGTGGGGGTTGGGGGAGAAGGAGGAGTAGAGGAAGCATATAGGTAGTGGGGGGAGTGGGCTGGTGGAAAAGGATTTCATAGGGGGGCTGTTAGCAGACACCTAACAAATGTAGCAAACGTTTGTATTATACCAGGGGAAAAGTGTTACACAATACTGTTGTGACATCAGTTTATTTTGATGTCATTTGTTCTTTTATATTATTTTTGTCACTTTGACGTTTTTCCCTTGCTTTGAAGACTCTACGAGTGGAAGTACTCAATTCCTCATCTCTCCAGTGGGTTCGAAGTTTTTTTTTCCTCCGTTGTTTTGTTATCCTGTTTTTCCCTTGTGTTTACTGTTTGTTTCCTGATGAAGGGTCTAAGACCCGAAAGCTTGAGTGTTTATCATTTTTTTGTAAAAAAGGACTTCAAAGTACTATTAAGTATTTATTATTAAATCAGAGTTAGAATCAAACTATCATGGAAATGGAACTTGTAGAAAAATCAGAGTAGGAGTCAAACTATCTTTGGAAATTAAACGTAGATTGTTGCATACCCAATGATCTGAAAACATGCTGTAATGGTGTGGGAAACACACACATTTTCTGTTGGTGACTGGGACGCTCGATGTGATCCGATTGCCACAAAGCCACGACTACCAAAGTAGACACGTTTTTGGCAAGGCTCGCAAAACACTTCAAATCCGCCGTCTTTGTCATGTTTTCTTATTACATCCGCGACTCTGCGGTCACACATGTCCTTCTGCAGCCACTCGGTCTTCAAGTGGTTCACATACTTCTTTCTTTTTTTTTTTTCGTTTTGTTTGCACGCACTGGCGGCAAACTCTCAATGTGAATCAACGCCATGATGACAAATGATACTGGAAGGAAGCAGAATGAGAAATACGCCGTTTGAGAACATTACCGACAGAGAAGAAATTCGCTGTGCAGACAAGTTGAGATCGTTTCTGAGCTTCATTCTTCGAATAATTTTTCGGCGGAGACTTTTTCTTTCGGCGGAGATGCGAAAAAATAACGGCGGAGACAGCGGAAACGGCGGAGGAGTTTTCATCCCTGGCACTGGAATTCAGGCCAGCGCGTCACAAAAACGCACCAAAATTTACCGTGATGCACCGATTTTCTCCTGTGCGCATTACAACTTTGAACAGCACATCACGCAAAAGGGCCTTCATCCTATCAGCCACAATCGAAGTTAAAAACATATCTTTCCTCGACAATTTAGAACGTTCTGAATCGATGAACAACTTCTGCTTGAGAACTCTTCTCCACTGAAATCCAACAAGAGTCGTCAAAACAGACTAGGCCTATCCAGTCTATGATTGGACCACAAGATCACATGATTCAGCAAAGTTAGGAAAAGCATGGAAAACCGTATGAATTTTGGCTTTTCAGAATCAAAATCCGACAGTTCAGCTGTAGCTCATGGGTGATAATCCAGCAAATGGAACAAAAGTCGAACGATCTATGCAA
Organism: Conus ventricosus; assembly: GCA_018398815.1. Taxonomy (NCBI): domain Eukaryota; kingdom Metazoa; phylum Mollusca; class Gastropoda; order Neogastropoda; family Conidae; genus Conus; species Conus ventricosus. The sequence goes on from CM031600.1 coordinate 2,648,619, forward strand.
CATGATCATTTTGAATCATTAAAATGGCTCCGTTTTGGATGTACGAATGTGTTTCTCAAAGAGCAAGAATGGCCAGTCTACAGTTTCATCGTAGGTTCCACCGGGCTTCTGGTGATCACTGCATGGCGACTGGAATTTGGTCATACAATAAAATATTTCAACATTGAAGGAAATGGCTCATGTAGTGGAAATTCTGTGATGGTAATCGAAGAGGACATCCCACAAATCAAGTTTCACTGTTAAAATCCTGATAGTGTAGGTGCTCTCATTTACTTATGTCAGTTTATAACACTTTAAAAACATAGGAACACAAATATGAATAGATATTTAGAACCGTCTAGAATGTTTTATTAACTTGATTGTAAACACCTTTTCTAATGTATTTCTATCTCTATTAAAAACACCTCTTTTCTAATGTATTTTGTCTCTTTCTCTGTGCATTTATGTGTGTGAATACGCTCGTGTGTGTGTGTGTGTGTGTGTGTGTGTGTGTGTGTGTGTGTGTGTGTGTGTGTGTGTGTGTGTGTGTGTGTTCACTACATTTTCTAGCAGTTATCAATGGTGACCCCCTAAATATTTTTGTGATCCCCTGAAAATTTGGGAGCGAGCTTTTTGTACCGAGTCTGACCCCCTAATTTTTAGGAAATAGTTATCACTGATGACCAACTATTTTCAACCAACTTTTCTCCGGGTGGCGAGTAGACTGGGCTGAGCACGTGCTGGTTGCGGATAGAGTAGGCTGAGTTGGATATTCCGAGCTCTTGAACGGGCGTGAAGTGGACCATGTTGTAGCCGGTCTCTCGGGCCACCGCTAACTTGTTCTCCCATTTGCCAAAGGGTCCCAGAAGCTTGGTGATGACTGTCTGCACCTGCAGGCAGTCCATGGTGATCTCCTCGTCATGGCCCACCATCAGGGTGGGGTCCACCAGGAAGAAGCCCTGACCATCAGCCTTGTTGATGTCCGTGCTGCAACATTTCCTTCTGGTAAGGAGGGGTACAGGGGTAAAGGAGAAGCGAATGACATGGTACTAGTGCAGTGTGAATAAGTTCAATGGAGGGGAAAAGCATTTTGAACAGGTCCATTCACATCGAAACAACTTTTATCATGCACACATTTACCAATTTCATTTATAGACATCCCAACTGTTACTGGTGATGAGTCGGCTCTCAAATCACAAGGGATGAGGGAGGACTTTTAATTCATTTGTCTGAGGGAGGACTTTTAATTCATTTGTCTCCACGTTTCATTGACATCATCCACATGCAAAAAGTATTACTCCAATGCCACTTATTCCTCACACACAGCCACATCCAGAATCCTTGTGTCAGAATGAGATTCTGGTTTACTGCGATAACAAACAGTATCTATGTACTATATTCTTTATATACCTTTTCAATATGATATGCAAGAAATACTGCTCCCATCAATTTCATAAAACTCGGTCCAGAACAAATACTTATTCAGGAGACTCAAACAGAGAGGACAGAACTAGTCTTTTTCTGAACAGTGTACAAAGAACAAAAATTCTTTACTTTTGTTCTCACTGTGAACAGAACAATGGTCTTTAGCCAACAGTATGAACAGAACTAACATCCTTTTTTTTGGTGTGAATGGGACTACAGTCATTTCTCAGACCATGAGTACCTAAAACAGTGTGAATGGAACTATAGCCTTTTCTCAACCAGTGCAAACAGACCTACAATCTTGTCTTGAAAGGTGTCAACTAACGATAACACAGAACTATAGGGTTTTCCTGGAACGGTGTAAAAAGAGCAATAGTCTTTTCAGACTACCTGATAGCTGGTCAGAGTTACTGCAACAGACTATATTCGAGAACACTCTAATTAAACCTCAGACATTCTAAAAGAAAAAGATACACCTAAGGTGCCAGTGGGACCCAGAGAAGTATTTTTTTCTTAACTGCCAAACCAATCAGCCTTGGAAGCCTGTGCTGTATTGACAGAGGGTGCAGGCATGCAAAGGGCATTCCATTAGGACGTCAAGAGGCGTAACTGCTCCCTGGCAGATACCATGGTGTAATGGCCACAGATGGAACACAACAGAACCTCCACAGAAGAGTCTCTACTGATGCACCAGCCTGTGTTTCAGGACTGCAGAGCCCAGCAGCAAAAGACACCCCCACCAAGCAACCTGCTGCCTTCCTCCTGCAGCCCCTACCTGTTGCCCTTTTCCATACTGATGCTCCAAGTCAGACACACCGACACTCACAATCCTCACCTCCCATCAACGGTGAAAAAGTAATTGAAACAGCCCCCACCTGTTGCCCTTTTCCATACTGATGCTCCAAGTCAGACACACTGACACTCACAATCCTCACCTCCCATCAACGGTGAAAAAGTAATTGAAACAGCCCCCACCTGTTGCCCTTCTGCATACTGATGCTCCAAGTCAGACACACTGACACACACTCAAAATTCTCACCTCTCATCAATGGTGAAAAAGTAATTGAAAGTGCCTGAGCAGATGATCTTGACATCAGCATAAACATCAGTGAGGTCGGATCGCATTCCTGTGGGACAGTGCCATTCCACCTCCCGGTAGGTGTGACGGTTGAACACCGTTTTCTCATCAGGGGGTGGTTGCAGAACAGTCTCACCAAATGCGAATGCAGGGAGGGCCCCAGAAGAAACCTCAGTACCCATCCTAGCATCAGAAACATCAAAATAACATCCTCCACAAATCACACAATGATGCAATGATAAACCTCAGCACCCATCCTAGCATCAGAAACAACATCAAAATAACATCCTCCACAAATCACAATGATGCAATGATAAACCTCAGCACCCATCCTAGCATCAGAAACAACATCAAAATAACATCCTCCACAAATCACACAATGATGCAATGATAAACCTCAGCACCCATCCTAGCATCAGAAACAACATCAAAATAACATCCTCCACAAATCACACAATGATGCAATGATAAACCTCAGCACCCATCCTAGCATCAGAAACAACATCAAAATAACATCCTCCACAAATCACACAATGATGCAATGATAAACCTCAGCACCCACCCTAGCATCAGAAACAACATCAAAATAACATCCTCCACAAATCACACAATGATGCAATGATAAACCTCAGCACCCATCCTACTCCTAGCATCAGAAACATCAAAATAACATCCTCCACAATCACACAATGATGCAATGATAAACCTCAGCACCCATCCTAGCATCAGAAACAACATCAAAATAACATCCTCCACAAATCACACAATGATAAACCTCAGCACCTATCCTAGCAACAGAAACATCAAAATAACATCCTCAACAAATCACACAATGATGCAATAATTTTCCATCCACAAACAGATCAGATCTAACTTGGCATTTTCTTTCACACATTAGACTACCAAAATCAAATAATTCTTTATGACAATCCAGACAACAAGACATTATGAATTTATCCAAAGTTCTAACCATGTATCACATCAACAGCACACAGAAGTCCAAAACCTTGAGCCTGACAATTTCACTTTTTTTTTCTTTTTAATTTTTTAAACGCCAAAACCACTGTTACATTAGATTCATTATTAAGTCTACAAGGAAATCAACACTGCTTCTTTGTGGGACAATATTTCTTCATGCAGTATACATGCTGAAATCTTCAAGACAGTGCCTATATTGATGATTCAGGCACAACCACATACAACACATCCATATACATCTGCCCGCCCCCACCCCCTCCCCATTCCAAACAAAAATCCCCTTACTTATGCTTGTCAACACTGGCAGACCATTTGGTTCACAACACAAGGGTCATGAAACTCATTGCCATGTCTATCTACACTGCAATAACAAAAAGCATAAGAAATTAGTGTCGAATCTTCTCTCTCCTGCCAAGTACGTGCACAGCTATACTCACACATATACGCACACAGACAGTAGTGATAATGTAACTATGAAGATGATACTAGTACATATACAACAATTACTCACACATATACGCACACAGACAGTAGTGATAATGTAACTATGAAGATGATACTAGTACATATACAACAATTACAATCAACACAGATCTGACCCATCACCAAATGCCAAGGGCAGATAACCTTTGAAAACACTGAAGAATGAAGGATGTAGGGGGGGACAGGAAGACTGGGCAATACAACCAACACCGATCTGACCCATCACCAAATGCCAGGGACAGATAACCTTTGAAAACAGTAATGAACGAAGGAGGGAGCGACAGGAAAAGGAAGACTGGGGAGGGAGGGAAGGTGGGGGACTGCAGATTTCAGACAGTCTGAACAGATGTCAACTCCTAAGAGATAAGAAAGGAGAGCAGAAAATTTCACCTAGCATAAAAAGGTTTAGGTAACTATGTGTCAGATTATCACCTCTATAATTTTCACCCAGCATAAAAATGTTTATGTTACTATGTGTCAGATTATCACCTCTATAATTTTCACCCAGCATAAAAATGTTTATGTTACTATGTGTCAGATTATCACCTCTATAATTTTCACCCAGCATAAAAATGTTTATGTTACTATGTGTCAGATTATCACCTCTATAATTTTCACCCAGCATAAAAAATGTTTATGTTACTATGTGTCAGATTATCACCTCTATAATTTTCACCCAGCATAAAAATGTTTATGTTACTATGTGTCAGATTATCACCTCTATAATTTTCCATCTGAAAGATTTTCCATAATGCAGTAAATAAGAAAATGCACTACATGATAAACAAAAATATTTGTTTAAGAATTCTTAGATTCAGGTATGCATTACACTTCTGTACAAATACAAACAATGGATATCAATATTTCTACTGCTGAGTCTACACACACACGCACAGGTACACACTAGTTATAACTTTCACTAGCTTTACACTGCTGTTCCTCTGCAATTCTACCTAACCAAGAAATGAATATACTCAAACAAAACAAATGCCTGAGTTCTTATGTCTACTACATGCCTGTTACTTAGTGTTTTGGAACTGACCTTCACTATGGCATCAAAAGTCACAAGACATTTCTCATTGTGTACTGAAGGTTTTATGTTTTAAAAACCATGTTACAGTCATATAATGATGATACATTCAATGACACACAAAAATTTACTTTGACATCATGACCACCAACTCACTTAAATTGCAACATCCGTCAGTAATTAGCTACTGTTTGACAAACAGACATCATGTTGCAGTCCTCATTTTTTCAAAGTGATAATTGAAACAAGATTATAAAGAAACCGTTTCTCACACACTTTTCTTTCTCAAGATTATAGCATCTTGTCTTTAAGAAGTAGGGCAGTAGTTACACTCACACACACACACACACACACATGATACATACATATCTTGAGTTTTAAAACAAAACATAACAAAAACAATAATGCAACTCTGCATTGGATGAAAAACCCATACTCATAGTGCTCATTTAAAGTCAAATCAATATCACCGACCGTTTTCTGCTCTGCAGATACGGATAATATTCAAAATTGAAACAGTATCATTCTGACCATTTTCTGTTCTGAACATTTAGATAAACTGATTAAACAAACAATTTACATCCACATAATAAAAAAGCCCTTCGTTTACTGAAGCAGGTCAGACACTGTGCTTTGTATATGTGACGGACAACTGGAAGCGTTCCAAATTGAAGATATACTCCATCTTCTTTCCTTTACACTACAGACTCTGACCATGAGATGTGCATGAGTATCAAATAAACACAGTCAGATGTGCAGTAGTTTAATCCTGACCAGTTCTACCAAAGCATCACTAAGGAGGAGACAACACTTTTTTTTTTTTTTTTTGCTGTCCCACTCTCTGCGCCACCTCAGAGGCAGTGCACCCACGCCGCTCATTCCGACACCCCGTCCACAGCCACAGCCCGGTCGGCCCCGCCGCAGCACCGGCAATCCACAGGAAGCAGTCAATGTCAAGTCGTCAAGAGGCAACCCACCGGAGGAGACACTGCACTGCTGCCGAGTCACTTCGGTGGTGTTCAGTGGCGCCTGTTCTGATCTAACATACGCAGGACACCACCTACTAAGCCCCCTACTGACGACAATAATTGCTTAGTCGCGGAGCCGGCGTGAGTGAGCTCTCCCTCCGGAGGGCGCCACCACGTCCGTCCAACGACAGCCCCCATGGACTCGCCGATACCGGTGACCCCGACGGAACCAAACCAAGGCCACAGACGTGGAGAGGACATCGAAATTGAGGTCACCATGAGAGCAGGGCATGAAGGGCCACAAAATTTGAGACTTTTTTTTTTATGCTGATCGATGAGAATGAGGATGATTAAGATGATGCTACGGATTTCCATTTCGATCTGAGACTACATGACAGGGCTGTACTCTACGCTTCCTTTCATAATATATCCCGGCGTCAACCAGGCCCGAGAGATACAGGCACCTGCAGTGTTGGTCATGAAATTTGAGCAACACTCTCAGAAACACATCCATTAAGTGGATGAAACTCGACTGTGTGGTCCCAGTCTTCCCAACTGAGTCCGCAGCAAACTCAACTCTGGGTAGGAGCCGGTCGGGGCAGAAAAAACCCACATGACTTCTGATGGGATTCAAACCCACGAGCTCCCAGCCGGGAGTCCGCGACGTTAACCACTTCGCCACGGCGGCTGGTGACAACACTTTTCTTAATTCATTATAGCTTTATAAATCAATGATACTCATGGCACAACTATGCTTTTTTCCCAGGGTAAAAAAAAAAAAAAGGCTCCAGTATCTTAGACTAGCTTTGCAACACCCCATGCCAAAGATGCTGATCCAGTCATTCATTGTCAAAACAGTTAACAGGGCTCACCTTTTTCTAATCTATACAAAGTGGTTTCCTTGTTCTCCCCTATGTTCAGATGATGGACACGAACCTGGTGAGTAGGCATGATGTTCTGATTCCTGTAACAAGAATCAAGATTCCTTGCTTAAAAAACAAAAGAAAAAGAAAAAAAGAAAGAATGGATTATCATCCTCATGTAGTTTCTTCATAGAAACACAGGTCATACAAAAATAGTCAGTCTGGTCTTTCTAACTTTTCATAAAATGTTTAAATTTTCCAGTTTACATGTGTATTTTCAACTTTACCCTTTGGAGAAACACAGTGAAACAAAGCAAGCTGACTTTGACTGACACACACTACACACAAAACACAGAAAAGTCCTTTTCACAGTAGCTTTGTAACATGGCTTAGAGTGGAAAATGGAGTGCTACAAATCTATAAAAAAAATTATGTATCTTGGGAAAATAAATCAGTTCAACAAAACCTTTTTCTTCACATCATTATCCTATCAAATCTGGTACACATGGTTATATGAAAACAGATAAAGAGCGAGAGATTATGTTGCTTATAACCCAGCTGACCGCAAAGGCCATATCAGGGTTGTCAACTCATTTAAGTCAACTCTCAAAATAGATTACAACACACGCACACACACATACATGCACATATATTCATGCATATACAAACACACACACACACACACAGACATACACACAGACACACACACACTTCTATTTCCAAAAACATGTTTCTTTCGTATAATCTTACATTCTTTGGTAAAATCTTATATCAGGTGAAGAATATTTGCCTCTTTCAGAAAACCAAGATTCACATCTGGAAGAACATCTCTGAACACGATTTTCGTGAAATCTGCTGTAAAGTGCTCATGTCCAACATCATGAAAGTGCCAACATTCTACAAGTACAACTACAAGGATGTTTTATAGTGAGCAGTGTATCACACAGAATGCACCACAGAGCTTCTTCATTTTTTAAGAGATGGGTGGCAGTAAAAAGAGTGGCCTGTATGCAAAAGGCACAAAACAGTATCTTCTTTACAGCGGCCAGTGGCACATGGTAAAAAATAAAAATCCAAAAAACCTTTCAAAGGTTTGAACAAACACTGAAGAGTTTGTTCTTCATGTGGGAGTTCCATTCCTCTTGCCACAGGAGTCTGACCTAAGACTGAGCTTCAGGTGTCAGACAGGTGTGCGCAACAGTCAATCACTTCCACTCATCATTTGTGGCATTCTTGGCAAGTTGATCCATCACATCACAGCCTCTGATCTTCTTCTTCTTCTTCTTCCTAAAACACCGGTTCACTCAAAAACGAGTAGGTCACCAGCGCGCATGTTAAAAAGTAACATAAAATAACATAAAACAGTGCGACTCAGACTGTTGGCCCCTGGAGCAAATTTAGCAAAAAGGGGGTCGCACTCGATATTCAAGAAGATAAAAGCAATGGCCAAATTCAGGCCCAGGTAATAGTAAAATATCAGGGAAGTAAAAATAAAAATCGTCAATATGCAGATCTCAAAACTGTCGAATCAATTTGTTTTTTGAATGAGATTGCATTTGTGGCAATCTTGATGGCACCCGCAGTGAGTTCCACAGCCGTACAGAACTGGGATAAAAAGAATGTAAGTGGCTGTCAATATTTGATGCAGGTATGGTATAACACTGACCGCCACTCCTGGTGCTACTTTTATTCAATACTAGTTGTTCCATTGGAATATCAATTACTTTAGCTCTGCCTTTAAAAAAGGTGTTAAGTTTAATAAAAGCTCTTCTCACATTACCAGGAATGAAGGCCAAAACCATGTTGTAGCCATCAGATCTGAAAGGTGCGCATTTCAAACCATGTTGTAGCCATCAGATGTGAAAGGTGCGCATTTCAAACAATTCATGCACTTCAGGGTGCATGAGGTTACTGCAGGCAATGGTCTCTGAAGCAGAAATGAAGTCAGGTACAATGAGGCAGCCTTTGATTTGATTTATAGACTTGCTGAAGAGCCAGGACCAACACTGTCACTTCAGCAGTACGGATGGAGATGTTTTGGGAATGTGGTTCTAACATTTTGAAGAGGACGCTGTTAACGCAGTACAGCCTATCCTAGGATAAGATAAGATAATGTTGCTTATAGCCCAGCCGACCGCAGAGGGCCACATCAGGGCTGTCACCACGTTAAAATCAACTCACCAGTCATTTAAAAAAAAAAAAAAAAAAAAAAAAAAAAAAAAAAAAACCTTCACACATCTCGTTAAATGACATCGTCTACAAACGAACCAGAAACTTTGTAAAAAACCTTCTTCCGTAAAATCTCAAATCAGATGAAAAATGTTAATTTCTCTCAAAAACCCAAGGATCACGTCAGGCGGGACATCCCTGAACAGGATCTTCATGGACTCCGCTGTAAAATGTCTGTGTCTCACATCGTGCAAGTCCCAACACTCTAAAAGAACATGTTTCATTGTGAGTGGCGCATGACATGGAATGCACCACGGAGCTTCTTCAGTTCACTCTTTAAAAGGTAAGAATGGGTAAAATACGAATGGCCGGTGTGCAGCCGGCACAGAACCGTTTCCTCTTTACGACCACCCGACGTAGATGGGAGGAAGTCTTTAAGGTTTGGACGGATCTGAAAGAGTTTGTTATTCGTCTGTGTGTTCCAATCCTCCTGCCAGAGGTCTCTCACATGATCGTTAATTTTGGGTTTTACATCTGAGCAGGGGATATAAGTGTTGGACAGTTTCTCTCTTGTGGCGTTCTTGGCTAAACGATCAACCATTTCGTTCCCGCCGATGCCAACATGGCCAGGAACCCAAGCAAGAGTAATGTTGTAACCGTCCGCCTTCAACTTGCTAAAAAGTTCAAAAAAAAGTAAAAGTTCTGGATGCTGAAGGTTGCGGCCAGCTATGGCCTCCAAAGCTGACAGCGAATCCGACAGAACCAGAAAGTCCCTCCTCGAAGAATGGGAGATTATCTTCAAAGCCAGTACTAGAGCAGTAAGTTCAGCAGAATAGACAGAAGCATCTGAATGTATATGTTCCAACAATATCTGAGAAGGAGCCCCAGGGCAGTAGGCTGCACAGGCCACTCCATCCTCAGACTTGGAACCGTCAGTGAAAACTTTTTGATAGGATGGGAATTTGGAACAGAGCTCGGCATACAAAGCCTTGTACGCCAGAGAGCTGGTAGACTCCTTACGGAAAGCTGCGAGATCGAAACGAATCTCTGGTGTGAAAAAGGTCCATGGAGGTTGATCCGGAAACTTGGAAAAATCGGAAACTACTCCCAGGTCTATACCTGCATTCCGCACATGAGGCTGCATACGAAGCCCAAACGGCGGAATACATTTCGGGTTTGTTTCAAACTTACTTTGGAACGGAGGGTCAAAAACACAGTCATAGGCAGGATTCTGCGGTTCTGAGAACAGTCGGATGTAATAATTCAAAGACAGTTTCAGCCTGCGATTGGACAGTGAAGGTTCACCTGCCTCTGCGTACAGGCTGTACACAGGGGTGGTGCGGAACGCTCCAAGACAGAGACGAAGCCCTTGATGGTGGATAGGGTCCAAGAGTTTGAGGTAAGATGATCTTGCGGAGCCGTACACAGCACAACCGTAGTCCAGTTTAGAACGGACCAGGGCTCTGTACAGCCTATCCTCTCTTCTGACTTGGGACCATCTGTAAATCTCCTTTGAAAGGACAGAAATTAAGAACATCTCTTCTGACTTGGGACCATCTGTAAATCTCCTTTGAAAGGACAGAAATTAAGAACATCTCTTCTGACTTGGGACCATCTGTAAATCTCCTTTGAAAGGACAGAAATTAAGAACATCTCTTCTGACTTGGGACCATCTGTAAATCTCCTTTGAAAGGACAGAAATTAAGAACATCTCTTCTGACTTGGGACCGTCTGTAAATCTCCTTTGAAAGGACAGAAATTAAGAACATCTCTTCCGACTTGGAACCATCTGTAAATCTTTGAAAGAACAGAAATTTTGAACAAAGTTCAGTGCATTGTCTTGCATGCTACAGAGCTGGTGGAGTCTTTGTGATACAAGGCCAGATCAAAGCGAATCTCCAGAGTAATAAAGAGAGAGAGAGAGAGAGAGAGAGAGAGAGAGAGAGAGAGAGAGAGAGTGAGAGAGAGAGAGAGAGAGAGAGAGAGAGAGAGACAAACAGACACTGGATGAAAATCTAGGGTGTTGTAACTGTCATTGAGCCTACTGAAACATCATAAAGCAGCACACCCAGCATGTCCAAGTCTTGACAGAGGGGTGACTTTTCTGAAAATAACAGAAATATAACTCTACCCATGTAATGTATAGAAAAGTTTGCCATAATTCTTGAAATTAATGCTGCTTTTGATGAAAATCGGAGCATTGACAAAGTGTTTTCAGTTTTATACATGTGCTGAAACCACCTGTTTTCAGATCAATACAGGAAAGAAAAATAACTTTTTCTGAACAAATTTCTCAATATTTCATACAAAAACTGTTTGTGGACAAGTAAACGCAAAATTTTGATAGTGTGTGCAAGTGAGAACAACTTTTGCATTTATTGCTTTTTAAGGGGTTCCGTGATTTTTACTTTTATTGCAGTCACTGGTTAACTTCCTGTCGCAACCGATCTTCCTGCAGAAACAGCTTTCTTCATAAAAACAAGAGACAGATTCCTTCATCAGTTGCCACAGATGGGTGTTGTTTCCTTCCTATTTGTTACATGTATGCACACACCAAAAAAAGAAAAAAGTGTGCTTGTTATTATATGCTTTACTGCATGTGTTGGCTACCGTAACTAAAATGTTTTCAAAATTGGAATCTCTTAGCTGCCAGCCTTCTGGAGTCCAAATTCAGGAACCAGGGGATGAAGGGGGTGGGATGGGCTGAAGAGGGGGCAGTTCAGCTTTTGACTGATGAAAGTACTTCTTGCCCCCTTGTACTTCTTGTTTCAGTGAAAAAAACGTCAGGTTTAAAAAGAACATACATTTTCCATGCACTGAAGTCCTAACATCTGCATAACATCATCTGAGCTTTATTCTGCAATATTTTATCATCCCTATTAAAAAATCTATAAAAGAAAAAAAAAATTTAAGCAAAAAGACCCCCAAGCCCAACTTTTTTCTACAACATTTCAAAATTCTGGATCTCGGTATCTTGGAAACGATTTCTTATTTAGGAAAATTCCAGAACAAATTCTGGAGGATAGGCAGGTAAGTAATCTACTGTGCCATTTTTCTTTCTTTTTTTTTTTGGTGATAAATGTTCCACCCTGAAGCAGTCCCAGAAGTTTCATACAGCAACTATCACACAAAATCTTTGCCATGCACCCTGCCTCTTCAAGGAAAGCATAAACACCCAAATTCTATTTGAATTCTACCACGGAATAAGTTTAGCTGGGACATGCTATATTTCTAACAATACATCACATCAAACATACATGACTGGTCAAATTTGTTTGTAAAATCTGTAGCTGTTCTAAAAGTCTTTTTGCCACAAGTACCAAATTTTTCAGTACAAACTGTACTTCGCATGCCGACATTTGACAGAATTAAACATACAAACCATCATTCTACCATCTATTCATACAAACACATTCTTACCAGTCTATTCATAACTAGAAATCTGTTTTCATAATCTTCAGTTAAGTTCATCAGTTTGGTTTGATGTTGCAACAATAACCTAATTTTGAACGTTTTTGTCACAATAACTAATTCGATACATGTTTTCTGGGTAATTTCAGGTCGCTAAAATCATTCTGGTATCAAATTTATTTTTAGAAAATAAACAGTAAACAAGTGGGGTATGTTTTGCTCCCATAAGGAAACCTAACACAGAGTAACTTTTATTCAAGACTGGCACAGCCTTTTAAACTTGAATAAAGTCAGACAAATACATAGACGAACAATCTAATAGTGGGGGAAAAACAAGCGCAGGCCAACAACTGAACTGTTCTGTCTTCATAGTAATGACCTGGCAAAGATTTGGACTTGAGGGGAGATACCCCACTTGTTTACTGTTTATCGTTTACTGTTCCCTACCTCATTTCATTTCCGATTTTAGAAAATGTTTTAACAAAATAATAAATTAGTATAATGGGAACAGACGCAATTTGATATTAATCAGGTCTGATTAGATCTTTCAGATTGAACGTATTTTTTTAATAAGTTAATTAGACAAGACGTCAAATGTCTGGTTGCATAGACAAGCTTTCCATTACTCCTTGGTCGGGTCAGGTTCAATTAAAAACAAGAGATACTGAAACCGCATCAGGAACCCAACCCACAACCTTCTAACATCACAGTTAATGCACTACCAGTCGTGGCTAGTAAGTTATTAAAAACACTGTGAGCAAAGTCTGTATAAAATTTCTTAGGATCACTTAAATTAACCAGTCATGAAACATGGAACTTTTGCTAAATAAGTTTATTTTTATTTTTCAGATGCATGATTGAAGATGAGTAACTGCGAAAGCACGCCTGCTACCATGAACACTCGTGACTGGATGTTATGTTTCCTGTGCCAGTCAAACCAGAAGGAACCGACTATGAATCCTTCAGCTTCTGTAAAGTTGAAAAACAATTCTGAAAAACTCGTGGCTGGTTACAAAGAAGTTACAAACAACATCAAGGAGCTGAAAGACTTGGGAGTCTTGCCTCACTCAATATTCACAGATGACATAGGGGTCACAACTGTCAGTGTTTCTTCAAACTTAGTGCAGCAGATAGCGGCGAACCAAGTTGTGTGGCACAAAAGTTGTAGGACTTTAGCTGACAATCAAAAAGTACAAAGAGCTAGGAAGAGGCTTCAAGAAACAGAGGCCAACATCAGTCCAGTAAAAACTCGACGTTTGAGTGGTGAACTCCCTGCATCGTCAAGCAAACCAGTCAGTACCCCTGTGTGTTTCTTTTGTGAAGAAATGGGCAACAAACAAGAGCTAAGAACTGCATCCACTCTTGGTTTGAATAAGAAAGCAAATGACTGTGCTCGACTTTTGGGTGACAAACGTCTATTGAGTAAACTTGCATCAGGTGACATGATAGCTCTTGACGCTGTGCATCATCGGACATGCCTGAATCGGTTATATAGGAAAGCGGAAACTGTTGGATGCGACATGACTAAGAGCTACAGGACGACTGAGAGCTACAAGACTCAAGTGATTCGTGCACAAGTTCTGAACGAGTTACTTGACTTCATAGAAGACAAATGGGGTTCAGGAACAACCTTGGCAACGGCTGACTTGACATCCCTCTATAAGTGCCTTGCTGCTCTCGGATTTCCTCATGTCAAATGCAATACAACACGCCTCAGACAGGATATTGAACGTCTGATTCCTGACATCAAGCCTGTATTACAAAACAATCACTGCTGGACTCTTGTCTTCGATGATGACCTAAGTAGAGCTGTTGCTGACATGAGAGACAATACATCAACTGAAGTCTCCATCCTTCACAAAGCAGCAAAGATCCTTCAGAGAGACTATATATACCTTCAGATGTGAAGCATGCCCTTTCAGGCTCATTCTCAAAGTCATGTGACAGTGAAGCAGAATCTCTCCCAGCAACATTGAGGGCCTTCTTGCACATGCTTCTGGATGGACCAGGCTTATTGCATCAACTATCCACTCCATCAGAGAAGTCCAAGGTTATAACATCAATTGGGCAGCAAATCATTTACAACTCTGTTGGGTGCAGATCTTCAGAACCTGAGAGCATTCCTCATCACATCAGAGACAGAGAAACACCGGCTGTGTTGTCCATGGCTATGAAGTTATATCTCAAAACTGGCAGTGAATCTGTCATGAAAGTTCTACATGAACGAGGACTGTGCATTTCGTATGACCACTTAACTTAAGAGTGTTGAGTACAGACATTGCAAATTCGGTCATTGGTCATTGGAGCAGGAGGGAGTAGTGCTGCCACCTCAGGCTGTCAAGAATGTGTTTACCACAGGCGGATTTGATAACAACATTGACCACAACCCCTCCTCTACAACGCAGAATCTGCCCTTCATGGAACCTCCATTATTATTCACCAGCATTTCTCAACAGAACGTGTCAAGAATGACGTTGATATCCTCAATCCTGCAGAAATAGGTGAAAAACTGTAAGACCTTTGCCAGTCAGCTACACAACCGTCGATCCAGATATCACATTACCGAAAGGAGAAGTTTGGCATGTCCCTGATTTGGGAACAAAATGTCTTCCAACCTCACGTTCTCTTGACACCATACTCCAAGAAGGTTAAGTTTGGTTGGAAAAAGTGAGAAGCAGTCTCTCAAAACAGACCCTGGAAGCTGGGGAATGGATTTCATGGGCAGCATACTACGCCAGCATTACCAACCCCCTCTTGCTCCTCCAAGCAAGTCATACATGCTGCCTTTGTTTACCGAGTCTCCCAACAACCCTGCCATGGTTTGGCATGGCATGAAGGTCATTCTTCAGGCCATGAAACACATCAATCCGGGTCAGACACCAGTCATGGAAGTTGGTCAACCCCTGTTCACACTGGCCAAAAAACTTCAATGGAAGTATCCTCACACTGAGCATGGTGAAGACACCTTTCTGGTGACCCTGGGGCTATGCACACAGAGAAGATGCTTTGGGGTGTATCGGGTGACTGGCTGGACAGTAATGGGTGGGTTACAGCACTTACTAATAGTGGTGTCTCAACAAGCGGCAAAGCTGATTCCTTCATCGGTGTCCACCACATCCGCAGAACTAGGTACATGCACCAAGTGTCAGTAGCCGCTCTGTATCAGCTCATGAAAAACGGGATTTGACCATTACGTTGATAAACCTACAAATGAAGCTGATGATGACTTAAACACTCTGCCATTTGACGAATGGCTAAAGCAGTTATGTAACGCGCAGCCACAAGCAGATTACTGGTTTAAGTCCATGGAATTGGATCTTCTCATTCTCCAGTTTGTAAAGTCCTGTTGCACTGCTGTCTTCTCTCTCTACATGGAGACCCTTGATTCTCTGATGCTGTGGGTTTTCTCTCTGGATCATACTCACTATGCTCGGAACTTGCCCATCCATCTCCGTGACATGGCAACACTTGAAAAGGGACACCTTACGCTACATGAAGAGTTCAAACGGGGTCACTTCATGGGACAGAAGACAAAACGAGCATTCTCGCATATACCACGTGACCAGATGCATGAGCAACTGATCCGACTGGCTGAAGAATCATGCTGGCGTCATTGAGAATCTGGATGACCCAGGCACAGTTCGCTGGGAACAAGTTGTTCACCGAGAGATGGCTCGTCTTGTCAGAGAATTTGAGGGGACAAAGAAGTCAGATGAACTGATGCATCATGAACAATACCCCAAATTCCAATCTGACTTTAAATCTGATGTAACTGCGCTGGTGGATGTATTTAAACAGCTGGGAAACCCCTTCATAGAAGACAGTGGCGAGCTGCTTGACGTGGACCAGTCAATTTTCATGCCTTCAGATGTGGTAGAGAATGTAAGAAGGGTGAAGGCGATTGGATTGCAGCTATACACAGCATTTCTCGACAAACACGTAAGCTCACAGGAAGAGGCTTTCACTGCTCCAATACACAAAACTAATCTGAAATTGTTCAAAGCGTCTCTCTCTGAACCCCGCCGAAAGTCTGAGATCTCTTATCAAAGAGCAACAAGCAAAAGTGACCGAAATTTTGTTGGCTGCATATTCTGGTCGCATCATCGATGACTATGTATTCGCACACGAAAACTGCACTTATTCTCCCTCACTTACTCGGAAGGGAAGCATGCACCATGGAAACGAGTGAGATCCTGGACAGCATTGTCCCTTCACGTCTTGACAATCACAGACCAGTAATGACAGCCTGTGTACTGGATGGGGCTGTGCTCGTTCAAATGCTTCGTCCTCAACGTGCGGAGACTATTGGTGAATATTTCACTGGTGAGTTGGTGCCATACATCCTCTCCTGGTTTGAAGGGAATGACTATATCGACATTGTCTGGGATGTTTACTCCAAGACAAGCTTGAAGTCAAGAACTCGGGAACAAAGAGGCAGTGGAGTACAGAGGTGGGTCACTTTCTCAACCAGACTTCCTGGAAACTGGGCTGCCTTCCTTCATGTAGACCAGAACAAGCAGGAGTTGTTTGTGGAGACTGGCAAGAATCTGAAACTCATAACACTTCCACAGGGCAAGCAGCTCTTCACAACTCTTGGTGATTGTGCGAGCTCACCAGCAGAAGCCGATGTTGACGCTGTGGCTCCCTGCACGCTGGAGGAAGCTGATACACGGATTTTTCTCCATGTGGCTGCAGCCGCCTCTCACGGCGGCGCCCGCACACTCACAGCGACTGCATTTAGTTCGCCCAACGCTTTGCCTTGTGACTCGGGCTAGGCCCTAACTAGTCAGCCACCACACGGCCAGACGCTCTGTGTGTTTTTGGACGCTTCGAGACTGGTGCAACATCTTTAAGTTATATTTACTGTACAGAGGTTTTTTAACTATAATTTCTGTATGACAGCAATGGCGCAGTGAGTACTTGAGAGTGTGACAAAAGCTGGCATTTCAGTCTTCTGTGAGTACCATAATTAAGTTCGTGTTTAAAACTTTCTGACAGAACTTTGCGACCGGCGCAACCTGTGCTGCGCGCGCCGTGCGTCGTTGGCCCCCCCCCCACCTCTCTCTCTCTCTCTCTCCCTCCCCTCCCCGACCCACCTCAGTCTCGTATGCCGTGTGCCGTGTATATGTTTGTGTGTGTGTGTGTGTGTGTGTGTGTGTGTGTGTGTGTGTGTGTGTGATATGTTTTGTTCTGTGAAGTCATGCATGCACGTCAGTTTCAGTTCAGTTTCTCTCTCTCTCTCTCTCTCTCTCCCCCTCCCCGCCTCAGACTCGTATGCCGTGTGCCGTGTATATGTAATTTTTAGTGTGCGTGCGTGCGTGCGTGCGTGCATGCGTGCGTGCGTGCGAGAGAGAGAGAGAGAGAGAGAGAGAGAGAGAGAGAGAGAGAGAGAGAGAGAGAGATTGTTCAGTTATGAGTGCAAGCCATTGTCATGTGAAACATTTTCTCTCTGATCATGCTTTTATTGATTTTGTATGTACAAAGCTATCTGTGCATGTCAAGTTCTTCATATATGTATTATTAATCAGTCCTCCCTCCCACCTCCACTCTCCTCCCTCTCTCTCTCTCTGCATGCTTTTATTGATTTTGTGTGTACAAAGGTATCCGTGCATGTCTTTCTTTATGTATGTATTCTCAATCAGTCATCCTCCCCACCCCCAACTCTCTCCCTCCCTCTCTCTCTATGTCAGACTCTCTCTCTCTCTCTCACTCTGTTTTTGCATGCGCGCCGGTGTACACTGTGCATGTTTCTTTTCTTCCCTATTGATTTTATAAGTGGTAAATTTGCGTGCAGTGTCTTGTGTAGTCATGTTTACTCAACCATTCCTCTCTCACTCTCTCGTTCTCTCTCTCTCTCTCTCTCACAGACACACACGCACACACACGCGCACACACACACACACACACACACACACACACACACACACACACACACACACACACACTCGACTTTGGGTTGCAGCAGTTTTTCGTCAAGCGCTGGTCTTGTTTTTGTTTTGTTTTTTTTCCATTAGTCAGGCTGTTAAAAGTTCATACCTAAACCCACATCTGTAATGTTAATAATCATAATGAGGGTATTGACGGTAAGTTTCTGCTTTTATGTACATATTGCAAGTGCGCGCGCATGCGCGCATGCGTGTGCGCATGTGTGTGTGTGTGTGTATGTGTGTGTGTGTGTGTGTGTGTGTGTGTGTGTGTGTGTGTGTGTGTGTGTGTGTGTGTGCGCGCGCACGCGTACGTGCGTGCGTTCGTGTATGTGTAAGAATTCAAGCGCTTCTGAACAGACACTTCGTTCCGGCAAGCGAAGGATGGTGAATCTGTCTGGCACTTGACGCCACTAATAACCTTCGCAGAAAATAGCTCACAGGGTGTTGTGGACAGAGACAATTCCGCTTTTCTCGGTTTACCCGTGCCTAGCTGTGTGTAGTCGTTGTGTAAACATTGGTCAGCTATAGGCGCGATACAGACAGCAAAGCAGTGTGTGGTTCGCTATTCTCCACGCTTTCAGTACAAGCGCGAGAAGCCCCCTTCGGCCCTTATCTCCTGACACTCTAGGGTGTCAGATACAAGACCGCTCACAGACCCGGGCTTGTTGGGTGCGCGCGCACAATTTGTTTCTTCTGCTTTTCCGTCTCACGCTTTTGAAGACTTTGACTCAAGCGACTCAATGCAGCAGTCAGAACTGCCGTGCTCTGCTGGTCATCGTCGAGTAATTGTGCGAACCGTGGACAGTGATGTTGTTGTGCTGGATGTCTCAGCATTTCTTGCCCTTGGACAAAAGATCGATGAACTCTGGATAGCGTTTGGTATCAGCGTAGTTACCAGTACATTCCAATACATGTCATTGCTCTGAACTTGGACCATCCAAAGCAAAGGCACTGCCAGCATTTCATGCATTAACTGGATGCGAGATGACCTCTGCATTCCTTGGCAAAGGCAAGAAGACGGCATGGTCAGTGTGGCAGTCTCTCCCGGAACTCACTTTGCCTCTACAGCTTCTCTCGTGCCCTAACCCCAGCATAGAGATGGTTACAACTCACACAGCAATGCTTGAGATTCACCATGCAGCTGTATGGTGTTTATGATGACTGCACAAGCGTAGATGCTGCCAGACTTCACCTTTTTGGGCACAAAGGAAAAAAGTTTGAGCATATGCCACCAAGCAGTGATGCTCATCAATACCTCCTCAGAGTAGCTTATCAGAGTGGACATGTGAGATAAGATAATGTTGCTTATAGCCCAGCCAACCACAAAGGGCCACATCAGGGCTGTCACCACGTTAAAATCAACTCACAAGTCATTTAAAAAAATATAAAAAAAACAGCAAAACCTTTCACACATCTCTTTAAATGACATCTTCTAGAACGCACCAGAGACTTCCTTAAAAATCTTTCTTCCGTAAAATTTTAATCAGATGAAAAATGTTTATCTCAAAAACTCAAAGATCACGTCAGGCGGGACATCTCTGAACAGGATTTTCATGGACTCTGCTGTAAAATGTTTGTATCTCACATCGTGCAAATCCCAACACTCTAAAAGAATATGTTGCATTGTGAGTGGCACATGACATGAATGCACCACGGAG
This sequence comes from Conus ventricosus, assembly GCA_018398815.1. NCBI lineage: Eukaryota > Metazoa > Mollusca > Gastropoda > Neogastropoda > Conidae > Conus > Conus ventricosus. Next base: position 2,668,588 of record CM031600.1, read on the forward strand.
CTTCTTCACTCTTTAAAAGGTAGGAATGGGTAAAATACGAATGGCCGGTGTGCAGCCGGCACAGAACTGTTTCTTTTTTACGACCACCAGACGCAGACGGGAGGAACTCCTTAAGGTTTGGATGGATCTGAAAGAGTTTATCCGTCTGTGTATTCCAATCCTCCTGCCTGAGGTCTCTCACACAATTGTTAATTTTGGGTTTCAGATCTGAGCAGGGGATATAAATGTTGGACAATTTCTCTCTTGTGGCATTCTTGGCTAAACGATCAACCATTTCGTTCCCTCCGATGCCAACATGACCAGGAACCCAAGCCAGAATAATGTTGTAACCATCCGCTTTCAACTTGGTAAAAAGTTCAAAGAAGTATAAAAGTTCTGGATGCTGAAGGTTGCAGCCAGCAATGGCCTCCAAAGCTGACAGCGAATCTGACAGAACTAGAAAGTCCCTCTTCGTAGATTGTGAGATTATCCTCAGCGCCAGAACTAGAGCAGTAAGTTCAGCAGAATAGACAGAATCTGGAGGTATATGTTATAACAGTATTTGAGAAGGAGCACCAGGGCAATAGGCTGCACAGGCCACTCCATCCTCAGACTTGGAACCGTCAGTGAAAATTTTCTGACAGGATGGGAATTTTGAACAGAGGCCAGCATACAATGCCTTGTATGCCAGAGAGTGGACATGTGTGGGGTAATATGCTGAACAAAGCTCCAGCTCCAGTCAATCCAACTGAATGGGGATGGCAACAAGAATCTCCTAATTCTGTGCCAACACCAGTTTACACCACACTTCCTGTCATTTCAAGAAACTTGCCAGAACTTGTCAGCTGCAAGTGCAAGAAGGATTGCAAGGCTCCTTGCACGTGCAGCATGCATGAACAGCCCTGTATGATCCTCAATACATGTATGTGCATCCAAGGCAACACCAGGAGTGAAATACAGAGAAATGATGAATCCGATTAGTTCAAATGGAACAAAGGTAGGCAATGAATGTGAACTTCAATGTTATTAAGACACCTGTTACTTGCAGTTAAGGTTTACATGAAAAACTTTTTGACTGATTTGAAGTTGTGCTGTCATGCCTGAATCAGAGTATACATATGTGGGGAAACAGGTTCAATAAGTCTTCCGTATGAGTATCTGACTCTAATTCCTGTTTCAACAAATTGTATGAGTATTTCAACTTTGTGCATTCATTTTCAAAGTTTGACCTTTTAAATGCAACGCAAATGTTATATTGATAACAGCAATGTGTCCAGTGACTTATAGAAAACATGTGCTGCATTAGTTTCTATGACAAAAAGTTTCTGGGCGATGTTTTGACCACATTACTCTATATGGCCGACGGCGGCCATCTTGAATTTTGAGATACAGCTTGTGTCTTTGGATAAATCTGCATCCAAAAGCATTGAGGAGCTTCTATGCCAAAGGGGTCCTTTGCATCATGACTTGAAGTCAACACCCAATTTTGTGCAGTTAACAAGCCTACTAGTACTATATCAAACATATGACTAGAGTTTCAAAGACCAAACCTATGAGAGAGAGAGAGAGAGAGAGAGAGAGAGAGAGAGAGAGAGAGAGAGAGAGAGAGAGAGAGAGAGAGAGAAAAAAAAAAAATTTTAAAAATAACTGGAATTGGAGGGTGGTAGTGTCAATTCAATTAAATGGAGATAATGAAATAACAGATTTAGATCACACACGTCATCATGTTTATAGCTCAACTGACCACAAAGACCATATCAGGGAAACACATGCATGTGCGCACACACACACACGTGCACACACACTCACACACACTTGCTTCTCTCTTCTTTTTTCCTTACCTGTTAAGTATTTGATCTGCTTAGCACACTTGTCAGCATTAACAGCTGATGCCCAAGGATTTACCCCAGTCAAAATGGTAGAAAAGCTAGCACTAGCAGTAACTATTGTTAGCAAACAGACACCTTAGTTCCACTGGAACTCATGTAGAAAACAAATCTTCCAGTTGTTTCAAGCCAACAGAACTGTCTTTTCCACCACAGTGACTACTGCAACACACCACTTTCAACACATTCTGGGCCTATATTCTGCCCTCCTTAAAGCCTTGTACATTGTGAACATTATTTCAAAAGAGTAACAGCCTACTGCTGCCAGCTATGCTTGCATATCATAAGGCTTAGGCACGTCTGCACACTCGAAGCTTCCAGACGAACAAAGGAAAACAGGAACATGCCCAGTCTCTTATATCACTGCCATTTCTTTGAGCTTAGTAAGCAGAAAACAACAGGTGTAGGTCATATGTGACCCTCTTCTGCAAAGGGGCCAATAAGCCTTTAACAATGAAGGGCAATGCACTCAGACCTGCAACACAATGACACCAGTTCAAGTTTCCAAACCTGTGAAAGCTGACCTTGCTTCAACCATTATTTTCCGACTGGATCAAGGCTAAGCCTAAAGGGGCATGGATGGAGGAGTGGAAGGGGGGGGGGGGGGGGGTGGTAAAAAACTTGGGAGATAAAAAAGGATAGATTAAGAGAAGAGGGGTTGAAGGAAGAGGAGGATGTGTGAAGCAGACATAAATGTTGCCACAAACAGACATTTGGGGGGGGGGGGGGGGGGGGGGGGGGGGCGAGCAAAATGTTGAGGGATGGTGATGAATATCTGATGATAGCAGCAAAGATTTTGCAATCCAGTGCTGACTACCACTGTCACCAAGAACTGAGAAGACGACCAGTACCAGCAACGAAAAGTTCTGATGGCCATAAATGCACAACTCAACGCTGAAAAAGTGATAGTTTCACATTAGCTCACATTAACACCCTCCCCCTTGCCCCCTACGTGTGTGTGTGCGTGTGTGTGTGTGTGTGTGTGTGTGTGTGTGTGTGTGTGTGTGTGTGCGAGCATGTGTGTGTGAGCGTGTGTGCGTGTGTGCGCGCGCGCGGGCACGAATGTGCACACACATGCATGTAATGAACTGTAGCCCTCAAGGAGGCAAGTGGGAAAAATACTTGGAGAGTTAAAATGCAACTTCACTTGCCAATGGCAAATACTTGAAAATGATCACAAAACTTGTCATTCATTACTACAAACGTAGACTGCAAACTCTTTCCATCCAGCTGTAGTTCTACTTCAATCTGTTTATTTGTATGTATTTGTCCTTGGAAGGAGACTTCACGCAGAAACACACACACACACAAACACACACACACACAGTGACACACAAAGACCTAGTACCCACTTCAGTTTCACTGCATCTGTGTTAATCTGGGGGGGCTTGGGGGAAGGGGGGATGCAGGGGGAGGGAGGGGGGAGGACAGATGGGAGTATTGGGGCTGGCAGCTATAAATTTTGAACACCACTGTAAACAATTTTGAAGCCAAAGGTTAGTAAAGAAAAATCCCAGCTTTAATGGATGGGACGAGATGGATGGGGAGAGGGGGTGGGAGGTGATTCATAGCCCCCCCCCCCCTTCTCTTCTTTGTTGTTGTAGCTGTTTTCTCTTGATGAGCCACTCTAGAAGAAAACCTTTGCACTTTCAGCAGATTTATCTAATTCATAATAGGTCATTCATTTTATGCAACTTATAACCCTTGAGTAGCAGGCTTAGGTTTCAGATTATTTCAGAAGACTTTATTTAACCAGTGCAACGATGAATACTTTGGAACATTCTTTTACATCTGAGCAGCAGATGAACTGTATCATCTTATTACTTAAAACAAAAAAACCTGTCGCATAAAGCAGAATTATTTTTTCATTCAGCAGTTCCTAGTCAAGGTTGAACATGCTTAAATCTTGTACTGCACTAAACAAATCAACTCAATCATCCACGAGCTGTCTAATAGAACAACCTGACAAGTTTTTAAAACCCATTCCACACAATGAGCTAATGTGAAACTATCAGCCTTTCCACCTCTCGGTAAAGCTGTGTGTGCCTTATTCTCAACAACAGCAGTTTGACCCACTCGTACACAATTCACACAGAGCAAGTTAACGTTGACACCAGCAGCTGTGCATCTGTTCCTCTACAAGATCAGCAGAAAAAACACACACAAAAAACATGAACCTAAACACACAAGAACAGAAAAGATGGTCTTGGATATTTGTCATCCACCCTCGGCCACATTAGCTAGTGTTTGCTTTGCAAAGGGTTGCTCGACTTTTCTATCCTTCCATTAGCGACAGTGTACAAGATAAGGCAAAGAAATGCACCTATAGGGGTCTCCAAGTAAACAATGAATAAGCACACTAACTTTTGCTCACACAGTGAACAAAGGTTTCAACTCTTTCATGAGACCATAATCAGGCTTTTCAAACATAACCTGAAACTCGAGTACATTACATCACAATCTTTTTTTTTTTTAAAGGAGAATGTAAGAAAAGATGGAGCCATCCTGGTTGATTTAGGTGGTCAGCACACACCAGAATGATCTGAAGCCATAGTCTACAGTCAGTCTTGTTTTGGGAAGTATGAACTAGTATGAACTAGAAAGCGCCCAGAAATACAGCTTTGTACCCCCCCCCCCCCCCCCCCCCCAAGACTGACAGTGTGATAGGTCTGAAAAGTACCTTGTGGCAAATCTCTCTTTTTTAAACTTCAAATAAAGAGTAGCCATTTTAAAGAATTTTGTGCCACTTTCAAATGTTTTTATCTTCATCCGTAAAGGGCCACATAATGTCCAAAAGGAAACCAACAGAGAGAGAGAGAGAGAGAGAGAGAGAGAGAGAGAGAGAGAGAGAGAGAGAGAGAGAGAGAGACAGACAGACAGACAACACACAATGAGAGAGAGAGAGAGAGAGAGAGAGAGAGAGAGAGAGAGAGAGAGAGAGAGAGAGACAGACAGACAGAAAACACAATGAGAGAGAGAGAGAGAGAGAGAGAGAGAGAGAGAGAGAGAGAGAGAGAGAGAGAAAGAAAGAGAGAAGGTAGAAAGTATTTCATAGATTTCAAAATGTTTTGTTTTCTACATGTGTAATACTAATAGACCTCTGCCCACTAAGAATTTCTTACTTTATTTTAGACATTTTGGTTGGGATTCTCAGATTTTTCAACAGTCCTAGGGACCCTCAGTACACACTTTTTCGAAAGCAGGCGATATAACATTTGTATGCATTTGCTAGCTTGATGAAGTCTGAACCTCTTGTCATTTGATTCCTGAACTCTTGACATTCGATCATAAAAACTTCTAAGGCTGACAGTTTTGTGAGAATGATCTGTGGCTCAACAACAACAAAAAAGTAAGACCATAAACAACAAAAAGTATAAATGACACCTTACCTTAATGTGGTCTTGGCTGGCCTAAAAAAAAGTTAAGGACACTGACTGGTAACGATATTAAAAACTAACGCACAAAAATAGGAAATGGCAAATGTTAGTGAATACTACCCAACATCTGCCATGAAACTTTCATGTAAAGAAAAAAGAAAACGGAAAAAAAACCCTGAAAGATTTAACCTGTTCATTCAGTCACCAACTGCATGTCAAAAAATTGTCACAAATCTGAAAACCTAACACTGACTACCACAGTCTTTCTGTCAATCTGAGTTTAGAAATATGCTGCCATCTTGATGCATATGCAGAGACCATTATGACATTGTCTGAACAGTGTCAATTTAGTATCATAGGCTTTATCAGCCCTTTGCCTGAACATTCAGAGTTGATATTATTACTGTCTTTTCTTTTTTGTCTTCCAGGAGTTCACAGAAATTATTAGCTGGGTTTCTTTACATAAATTCATCTGGAAGCTATAATATCTTTCCAGAGACTACCTAATGCAGTTTTTAAATGTTAAGCATTCCTGCAATGGCAATGTGATTTTGCAGATTTTTCCTCATATTAATAACTCTTTCAAGCTAAGTGAATTTTCGTTATTTTATTCGTTTGTGTCTCACCTGAAGAAGACCTAAGAGGTCGAAACGCGTTGTTTTGTCTTGTGACTCGTCTGTCCACGTTTCTCTGGGCGGTTCGCCAACATTTATTTACGATTTGTTTAGATTTCGGCCTGCAGTCGTCTCACTTTGCAATCAGATCTATTATAACTCTTGTTAGTATTTAAACGAAAAGTTTAAAAAAGATAGACTTAATGGTTTTGCCAATGTCAGAAGGTGTCATTATGTATGTATGTCTTTAAAGATGAAAAAACATTAAGGTGCTTCCATCACAATGGCCACATGTGCAGAATTTTACAGTTTTGATCAACCTCAATCTTTTCTGCTCCAGGCTTGGAAGTTGTAAGCTGCTTTCAATCTTTCCTTGTGGATCAAATTACTCATTTCCACATCTATGAGGTGGCTTCAACTCACTGTTTTCTCACTCTTATACTTCTTAGGTTTAGGTTTAGGTTTGTAGGGACAATTGCTTTAGCAATTATAGCCAGAACTGGCTTTACATGTCCCTTCTATGTGTTATCTGTCTTCACACGGTCAGGTCTTTAACTCGCTTAAGTCTTTATTTATCATAGTCAAAATAAATAGTCTTCAATAATACACTATCATCGATAGAGCTTTTGAAACGGTTAGTATTTTGTGCACGTTTAATGTTAGGGGTTAATTTATTCCAAAGATTTGTTACTCTGTTACTAAAAGAAAATTTCCTTAGGTTAGTGCGAAAATATTCATGATAAATTTTATCCACACTATTTCTGGTAATATCAACTCTTGATGCAGTAAAAAATTTTGAAATAGGAATATTGTCAACACAAATATTTTATAGACTTGGATCAAATCGCCCCTCACTCGTCTTGTTTTTAGGGTAGGCAGTCCAAGAGCTTTTAACCTACCTTCATAGGAAAGATTTTGTATATTCTTTACAAGCTTTGTTGCTCTTCTTTGTACTCTTTCCAAAGCAGCAGACTGCCTCTTTAATCGAGGATACCAAATTGTATTGCCATATTCCAAATGAGGTCTAACGAAAGCCTTGTATAGTTTTGTAAAAAATATCTTTATATGACTAAAAGTACGTTTAATTATACCAATCATTTTATTAGCTTTATTTATAGAGTTTTGAATATGCTTATCGAATACCAGGCCAGAATCAAATCTTCTATCACCCTGTAACATTAATCAAAATTTTTGTTCTAATTTTTCTGTCTGTTTGAAACTGAAAGTCAGCAAAACTGCCAGCTGTCAAAAGATTAACTTAATCATCTCAAGTTTGAATGAAAAAGATTTTTTTTTCATTCAAATATGGTCTGAAACAAATATAGATGTACATCCAGAGTCAAGTATAATCATCACCTTAATGCGAGGCTCATCTGGTTCACATTTCCAGAATACGGTCCGTCATAAGATTTTGCTTCGGGCTCAAAACTTGTGCGCTCAGGACTGTTTTGCTGCACTGCCTCGGTTGCACATTTATATTGTGGCTCTAATGTGCATTGCTCGCAAAGAGTTTGAGAACATCGGTTCATACTATCATCCGTCTGAGTGTCCTTTGTAAAAAGTTCTGGAAGGCCCGTTTCTATACAACAGATAATTTTGTCCCCCCATACAATACCCAGCTCCCCCGGTTTCGGATACAAAAGCTTGGACATGAGAATTTCTTCTTCGGTTGGCTGAGGCTCGGGCTCTGGTTCCTTGGCTTCTGGCGGTTGCGCGGGTGGCGGTTCAGGCGCCTGTTCCTTTTTCGCTTCAAGATCCTCACTGGCCACTGAATCTGTCCGAGGACGACCACAGCACAACGGCATAATCAAATACTAAATGCATTGCAGTCCTCGTGCTATTCAGCTGTCCACTCACCGACCTCAATTAATGATGACGAAGCGCAAACTAAAGGCCGACGAGTTGGAAATTCAACCAGCCTATCTTGTGTGGGCCTATCTGACCCTCCATGCGGCGCCCAGTTGAGGACCGTTAGCCTAGACACAGTGATACTAAAAAGCAACAAAAAAATATAAACCCATACAAATATCAAAATCATACCTTTTGCTTAACCCAAACAAGGAAAGTTCACTGAAATAAATGCAAACAGAAAATGCATTTATCTGCTTGCAAACTCTCCGTGTTCTTCAAAAGCATTCACGTCCCGTTCGCAGTCGTTGACAGCTCTGCTAGGCCTAGTGAGGTGTCCTCTTTGATGTTGGTTCGCGTGAAGAGTAAACTCGTTGAAGGTCAAAGAAAAGTTCAAGGTCATTAGCACCAAAACACTCAGTTTGGGAAATGAAAAGAAAGAACGAAAGAAAGAAATCCGAAATTATTTATATAATTTTCTTTAATACTGACTGTTGGTTTCATTATCACGGCCTTAATTTTTGTTGTTTTTTTCCTAACGTGTTCCAGTATGCTCCTCGAAAGTGTGTTAAATCAAGGGAAAAGTAGTCCATACGAAACTACGGCTTTTGAACGGAGTTGCCTACAGTTTAGGCCCAAAGACGCAAGTCGTCCGCAAATCTTCCAAAGCGATACACACCAGAGGATAACCCAGATTGAAAATGGTAGGCCTTTTTTTTTTTACCCATATGTCTTTATTCATGAAATATACGCAATGAATTAGTCCATGTTTGAAGAAAGTCCCGCGTTCCTTTGGTCCGTGAATGTCAAAAGCAGAGACTTCAAATGAATTGTGCGATTACTCATCTTCAGCCTACTTTTGAAGTCCTCATTCGTTGAGCTTGAGGGCCGACGATCAGTGTGTAACTGTTGATCATTCTGTATCTATATCTGTATGGAGGTTACGTCGCTGTCTGCAAGGTTTATGGCATTATCGCGACAGGTGGGGGTGTGCGCAGCCTGGCAAGTTCACTGTTGGGATGAGATGCTACGTCATGGGCCTGGCGCGGAACCCTGCAACCTCCTTCTTCTACTCCTTCGAAAGCACAATTCTCAAACAACGATGTTATCTTCTAGATGGTGCTTTCACGATGTAAATCTTCTAGATGGTTCTACTTCTAGTCTCTTATTGCACTAACAAAGAATGATTGTTTGAACTGCTCTGTCTGGCATCTGCTGACTTGGAATGTTCTCGTGTTGTTTCTTATAAAGTCAGAAATCGCACTGGTGGTATCTGAGTCGCCAGATGTTTGTGGCCTTATGAGTCGTCCTGGTCTGTGTGGAGTTAGATACTCAGCAGATGGTATGGCCAGTAGCAATCCCTCAACCACCTTGCAGGGGAAGATGAGGCATAGATCACGTCTGCGCTGTTGGCAGTTGCAGGAGTATGAAGCATCTTGGTGATGGAGACGGGTGTTCTGGATTTGTAATCGCCAGTTATGAACGAGCAGATAGGCGCTGCACTCTTTTGAGTCTGTCAACGTCCTGTTTGAGGTAAGGACTCCATGTGATAGAGACATTACTCTAGGGCTGGTCTGATGAGGGATAGATAGGCATTCTTCTTGCATTGCAGAGGGCAGAAAACGCTGGTTTCTCCTGGGAAGCCAAGGGTGCTGTGTGCTTTCTTGCAGGTGTGGGCAATGTGGGTGCTCATTTTCAGGTCATCGGAGAGTTGGATACCAAGGTAGGGGTTTGTGTGGACGTGCTGAAGATGGTTGTTACATGGGGAGTAGAGGTAGCTGGTAGACTGTTGGTTATACTGAGGATGTAGCACTTGCTGGGGTTAAACTTCATCATACCCCAGTCAATGGCCCAGGTTTTGAGTTGGTTGAGGTCTTCTTGAAGCTGAATGTTGTCTTGTAGGGAGTTGATCTGGCGGTTAAAGAAGGGCAACCGTCAGCAAACAGGCGAACCTGGGACTTGACTCAGTCCAGGAGATCGTTGATGTGGCACAGGAAGAGGAGCGGGCCCAAACACCGTTCCTTGAGGTTACCCCAGGATCCACGAGGTCTCTTCAAATGTGACACCCTCTATCACGACGGCCATCTTCCTGCGCTGGAAAAAGTTAGATAACCAGGTGTGAAGGGGATAACCAGGTGTCTTCTGGTATCTTAATGAGAAGGGGGGGGGGGGGGGGGGGGGGGCGTTCACTGTTATCCTGAAACGTGATGGTGGATCGAGTCCAGTTTTTCATTGTCGGTTTGTCTTGCAGGATGAAGGTTTGGGGGGGGGGGGGGGGGGGGGGGGGGGCATTGTTCACAGAAATATTTGTCTATAGGCTAAATGCATTTTTGCCCTCGTATTAGTGTCCATTTATGTGCTTTTGGATCACTATGATTATAGTGAACTGTCCCATGGTTTAAAAATCAGGCATAGTGTATACTACATTGATCACCGTCTCAATAAAGATTTAAATCAATGGAAAATACACGGTCTTTAAAAGTTTTGTCAATTTGATTTTTGAAGGCGTTTACTGATGATGCATTAATGGTGTCAGAGGAAAGGTTATTCCACAGATTCATAGTACGGTTAGTACAAAATTTGTGGAACTGGTTAGTTACAAAGTTAGTCTTGTTAAGTTTGAAGTTGTGCCCATGAGTCTTATCATAGTTAGCCGAGGTGACAGGGAAGAGGTAGTGCAGGGGATCATAAATATTGTGCATGATCTTGAATACTTTGATGAGATCACTTCTTAGTAGCCTAAATTCAAGATAGGCAGCTTAAATAGAGCCATGCGTTCCTCGTAACTAGATCTCCAACACCAGTTATGCTCATGGTAAATCTGCGTTGAACACCTTCAATCATATTCATGTGCTTTTTCCAGCTTGTGCTCTCAACACATTTGTACCATGATCAACCTGCACATCATGCAAGTCTCTGAAGACATGACTTTGTTGTTGACTACAGCTTGGTTCATGTACCATGACCAGTCTCACACACACACACACACACATTTGGGAAGAAGATGAAAAAAGAGAGGTGAGAGAGAAAGGGAAAGAAGAGAGGCAGAGTGGGTGGGGGAGGAGGGAAAAAAGTGTGTGTGTGTGTTTGCATGAGCCATGATCAAAGGTGGATTATTGTGAATCAATGAAGGTCGTTTTGCATGTCAACCTCTTTCATTATGAGCAAACGTGGGTCTCATTACCCTAACTCTTTGGGGACCACTATGACCTATTTGGCTCATGATCCTGATTAGATTTCTTGTATATAAAGCACTGCAGACTGAGTCACAGAGAGCTTCATTTGGTCATCTTGATCTGAATCACCATGATCTAGATTCAGTCAGGGTCACATTATTTCCATTTCAGTCTTCTAATAATTTTCGGGTCATCCTGACCCTGTTTGGGATATTTGATACTTAACTTTCAGTTTAAGTCTTTGTGTGTGTGGTGTGTATGTGGTGTGTGTGTGTTGACTAAATCTGGCCTTAGATGCCTGCGAAGGTCACTGTGGCCAGATTAAATCCCCATGACTTCCGTCCTGCTCCCTGTCAATGCAATAGGACTCCCGTTGATTGACATTACATCTGGATTTGAGTAACCACGACACATTGGTATCTCTTGACACTGAATGTTGATCTGCATCATTCAAGCTTTAACCTGTCCAAGGCACATCAAGCCATTCCCCGAGTCCAAAGACCTATAATATCAATCGGCATCACTTATTTAGTGTGCATGTGATATCAATTAATTTGTGTTATCCATATCTTCCAGCACTCGATGAACTGCCCTTGTGAAAGATGGAATGTGATTCAATTCAAAGACTTTTTTTTTTTCCTTTTTTTTAAAAACAATAGCCTTGGTGGTAGTATCAGCACTGTTGTTATTTTAGTTGATCTCTTCAACAAAATTTAAAACGATATCAACAAAATAGTGGCAGGTAAGTGGATCTCTTCAAGTTCAACAAAAACTGGCAGCCGATTATTGCATATAGGACTAGCAAGTACTTAATGGACAAGAGTCGCTGAATCAAACCGTGACTGCTTCTCATACACTACCAATGTGAAGACTTGAATACACAGGAACTGCAACTCTAAAGCTGATGCGTTTGACCACATTCATCAATGAAATAAAGTCGATATATATCTCTTGAAGAGGTCGCAACTTTTGACTTTCAAAGCTGCAGGAAAATGATTGTACTCATGAGCATCAACATGCAACATCTGTGGGTAACGTAGCCCCAGTTGTGCATTTTCAGGAACACTGCACCTTGCCACTATGAAAGGGGTCTGTCCCCACTGTCATTTTTGAACACACGCATTCATGACAGCATTTACTCCATACGCACACGCAATCTTTCCAATCAACCAAAAGGCGCACTACTGAATGTTTTTTCTTCTCCCCTCTCCTTCGGGGAAAAACACTTTACTAAATCACATCAAACAATTTATAAACAAATTTTATTTCATGTCTCTTTACACTGAGAGATAAACTAATTAATTCAAGATTCTATAAAGTCATGGCCTTCACATCACATTAGCCCAAGATCCAGACCAGGAGAATAAACAACTCCTGCAATCATGATGCCATGCCTGCATCAGATATAAGACTCTCTCCATACTGTCATGAGTCCCTGTCTCTTTCAGACATCGTATCGCCCCTTGAATTCTCCCGTCACTGGAGATATGAGTTCCGACTCCTCTCCCTGGAGTCTTTATTTGCTGGGGCTGAACTACTGGTGTGTTCCCCACACCATGGCATCTTTAACCACCTCACGGGGTGAAAGGTGAAGGGTGAAGGGCTGAAACACGAATAAGGTTCGTGTAAGTAACCTGCTTCCCAAATCAACATATTCTTTCTTTCTCTTTTCTTCCTGTAGCTTTCCCCAACTATCTATGGCTCACCTGGTAATGACTGGTCAGCAGTGAGGACCAGCGTCCTGACAGGTTCGAGTCTCTAGGCCATCTGCTGGGCTAAAACCGATTTTTTCCCTCCCTCCTCCTAGTGAGTGCATACTCAGTGTTCAAAACACATGACCAGCACCTTACCAGCCCTTATTAAACTATCTCTCAGTGGTCACTTTCACCCAATGACCAGTTTGTTTAATGAGTCATTCTCACAATATTTGGGGACGCCCGCTACACTAGTCAAGCCACATGAATATTCTTCCTTTTTAGTAGTGGCATGGGGAAATGATTCATATCACTAACTGCATGTGATGGAGCGTCACATGCCTTGATGTGAGGCTACGTCACATGACAGGGTCTCTCATTGCTTACATACCTCCCAGTGTGCTGAGACATAAAGAGAAATTATATGCAAGAGAGCCTCAAGGCAGCATAACTCATTTTTACAATTTCCTGGCCCAGCTCACCACAAGGGTGTGCTATGAAATGCTGACTCTCACCAAGCAAGAATTCTCACCACAGCACTTCTTCGAAATGCTTACCTGGATCATACACCATAGACCAGGCCTCTGTCAGCTGTTAGATCTGTCAGCAGTTTCCAGAGTACATTTTGCTTATCCATAGCTATTCAGTGAGTCAGTCTGAAACGAGTTTTACAGACACAAGAATTCATGGAGTGGTTAGATTATCCTAGCAGAGAGATGTAAGAGGCAAAAGGGACTAAAGAAAAGGAAGCAGACAAATTCAAAGTCACAATTAACAACTTAAAACTCTTCTTCTCGTGGAAGGGTCGGTGTCTTGATCGTTTTCTGCACTAAACAGAGAATGCTAAGTACTTTTTGTGCACTTTTTTTCAGGACGTTACAACTGTGCTGACACACAAAGCAAAATGACAACACAGTTTTAGCTGATTGGTTATCGAAACAATGGCCTTGGAGTTTGATGTCTGACTAGCTGAGGAACAGTGTCCCAGGCCCAGGAGTTTTGACTGGTCAGGGCTTTGACCGTGCTGTGCACGTTCACCCGGCCAGCTGAACAATAATTTGTCGTGGGTCTTGTAATGCAGAGACGGAAACCAAAAATAAACATACAAGTCAACCCAAACTTTGGGCTGTGGAACCCATGGTAAAGTTCTTTTGTACTGTTCTGAATGCATATCAGACCCCAGCTAAAATTGCCGGTATTCGACTTCGTAAGTTACCACCCTCGATGGGGTTTTGTTTTGTTTTGTTTTGTTGCTTATTTGTTTCTTTTCCGGCACACAAAGTAGCAGCGGTGGAAGTGACGCGTAATGGGAGAAAACAAGATACCGATTGATTGGTCCTTGTAACTATTACCTACCATTCACTGCGAAGTCTTTTTTCCGCCCCTACCGCCCGAAACCTCCCTATAACAATTGTTTAATCCACCACCACCACCACCCCCTTTTTTTTTTTTTTTTTTTTTGCAAGATGCTTCCATCCTCCTGTTTTGACCCACTTTTCTTTTTTTGTTTTATTCCCTCCCCCCCCCCCCCCCCCCCCCCCCCCCCCCCCCCCCCCCCCCCCCCCCCCCCCCCCTCCTCATTGACTCATCGCGCATTATAGAGATCGGTCGGTTCCATTACCGATGGAGCCGTTTGTGTGCAACCTAACAGAGTGCGCCTACGTACCATTTTTAGTGTAAGTAGATGACCGAGCGGTTACAGTCTACCGAAAGGGAGAAAAACAAGCAAACAAACGATCATGCTGCTGACCTACTAGGCTTTCGGTAGGCCTACTCTTCCCTGATTCCATACTTCGTTTGATTCACACTTCAGACCACTACTTGAACTTGAACTATACGGTGTGTGAGGTCTTCAATGAAGTCCTGTTCATCGATCCGTGTGGGTTATACGGCTAGTATACTACGTCTTTCAAAACGTAAGCAAATTTCAAGGAAAGGAATGTACTGCTGGTTTTTAAATTTGAGCGATCTGAAACGCTATCAGCATATTGATGTGGCTTAAAAGATCAAACAAATCAAAAGATCGGGGGAAAACAACGCGAAATATACAATCAGTTACGTTCTGTCATCTCGTTTTAACCTCGACCACACACACAAACGCACGTGCACGCACACGCACACAGAAAGAGAGAGGGGGGGGGGGGGCGGGGCTATATATGGCCAATCAGAGATCAATTACAGCCATATTTGATGGGATCGTTGGGACATTTGACGTGTTGGTGTTGGCCGTCGTTAGCCTTCACGTGCTGCTTTCCCTCAAAATTCTGAACCAGATTTATTGAAATCATATGATCGCATTTTAGGTCCCGTGTCATACTTACTATACTATACTTTACTACTGCAGACTGGATTAGGCTATTCGTGAGCCTTTAGTCTGATCTTTTTCAATAAAACTGGTAACTCCTACACTATAAGCTTCTTTTTTTTTGCGTGGGGGATGATAGCGCCGAAATCTGAAAATCTATCTAATCTTGTATCTATGGTCTGCCCAATGATTATCCAGACTGGCCTTAAAAACTGTCGAGAGACGGTGCATTAACCACTTTTTCTGGGAGCGCGTTCCAAGGATTCACCACTCTATGGCGAAATAGTGCTGGCGCAGTGAACTATCACAAATCTTTTTCCTAAGCTTCAGATTATGTCCACGGGTCTGCTTAACACTATTTTCCATCATGAGAGGACTCTTTGCATTGTATAGCCCATGAGTGAACTTGTAGGCTTCAATCATGTCACCCTGTCTCTCCTGTACTGCATGCTGGGGATCTTCATTCTGGCAAGTCTCTTCATAGGGACAGTCAGCCAGACCAGGAACCATCTTTGTTGCTCGCCTGAGAACACCCTCAATGAGATCCTTATCTTTCTGATAACGTGGTGACCACGCACTACTGGCAAACTCCAAGTGAGGGTGTATCAGTGCAATGAAGAGCTGTCGCATAGTCTCAATGTCGAGGTACTGGTATGAGCGCCTGACTAGTCCTAAAATTCTGTTGGCTTTGTCGACTTGCATCTCGACATGCCGGCTAAATTTGAGTTCCAGATCAACTAATACACCTAGATCTTTCTCTCCCTCTGAGGACTCCAGAATCACTCTCATTTCGCTGTTATGTAGTTTCATACTATACTCGGCCTTGGGCTTACTACGTCCAAGGTGTAAAACCTTGCATTTTGTCGCATTGAACCGCAGCTGCCAACAGTCTGCCCAGTTGACGAGGTTATCTAAGTCCTGTTGAATTCTGTCCCTCTTGTTTTGTTCCTCTGCTGTGTCAAACACTTTTGTATCATCAGCATACATCTGACATTTGCAGTTCACCTCCTCTGGCATGTCATTGATGAATACCACAAACAGCACTGGCCCTAAGACGCTACCTTGAGGGACTCCACTTTAACACATGCTTCCAACTGGAGAAACTCCCAGCGACCCCAACCCTTTGTCTTCTACCTATCAAAAAGTCTGTAATCCAAGACAAAACTTGTGAAGTGACTCCGTAACTCTCAAGCTTGGAGATTGACCATTGGTGGGGCACAGAATCAAACGCCTTAGCGAAATCTAAGTAGACTACATCCACAGGCTTCCCCGCATCTAATGATTCAGTCCATGCATCCAGTACGCTCAGAAGGTTGGTAACACAAGACCTCTGGCTGATGAACCCATGCTGACATGTCTGATCGTTTTCACCATTTTTTTTTTTTTTTTTTTTTTTTGCGATCTTTTTTTTTTTGCGATCAAAATGTCTTCAGTATAGATCTGACGGAAAGAAGCGTAAGAAGTGTGGGTCTGTGTACCCAGTCACACACACTTGCACATGCACTCGTGCACACGGAATCATTCCACAGAATCGCATGATCAAGTGGCTTTTATGTCGCCGAACTATTGATACAGTTTTATCAATGTGATTTTCATCATCATCATCATCCAATTGACGGCCCAATCAACAAGCTGATTATTATGCCGTACAATCACGTTCTTTCGTTTTCTTTTGATTAATCAAGGCGCTTTATTTTAGCTATGCCCTCGTGTAGAGAGAGGCCTGTCCTTTTCGTCAATCTCATCGGTTCACGCGACCGCGAAGAGAGCCACTCTCCCAATCCGTCGCGCTTTATTTTAGCTATGCCCTCGTGTAGAGAGAGGCCTGTCCTTTTCATCGATCTCATCGATTCACGCGACCGCGAAGAGAGCCACTCTCCCACTAAGTCTGTCGGTGGAAGCTTCTCCAACCATTCAACCCCTACCAAACAAAATTGCAACACAATATCAAGATCAGTCGGAAAACTGCTGCAGGCCTTTTAGCTACCCTTAGTTTCAAAATCCGCTTTCTTGTAGACTTTTCTTCACAATAAGAAAGAAAAATAATTTTAAGAAAGAAAAGAAGAAGAAAAAAGTTAACGCGCGTGCTCATACATACACACGCGCGCGCGCGCGCGCACGCACACTCACCTTCTATGATTTTTTGAACTACTGCGATAGATGTAACACGTTTCGGTTGTCAGTGCCAGTGAGCCCATTTTTAAACCGGACTTGAGACGGACACGCACTCCGACTCCGAGCGATGTGAACCGAGTGTGTGAAAGACAGCAACTGAAAGCGTCCCGGAGGACGATTTCCAGCCCGTTCAGTCAACATGTAATCGCAACCAGAGGGGGGGGGGGGGGGGGGGGGGGGGGGGGGGGGGGGGGGGGTCAATTCATTTGTTCGCTTTGTTGCGGGTCAGAAGGGTCCCTGAGGCAAAGTCTTCCCCGGCAGTTATCTGCTGTTTGCGGAGCATTGTGCGTTTAGAAGAGAATATCCTATCAGGGGTAGGCCTACTTGCAGGCTGCTCAATGCTTTGAAATAGTGGTGCAACAGCTATTGGGTGAATTCGACTGGCTGAGTAGTGTGTTGTCCCTGGTTCGGCTAGCGGCTGGTCGATAAAGTCAAATCATCAGCAATCAGATGCTCCCTATGGATGTGGGCCTATCAGTATGTCCCAGAGCAAAATCCACAAGTGGACTGGGTACACAGCATGGGTGTTTCCTTTTCACCTTCTTTTCCATCGATTTTGTGGAAAGTCATTGGAATGCCATATTGAAGAACAGTCCTCCCCACCCTACCCACAATCTACCATTCCTATCTGTTGCAGTCTTTTGTGCGCTGCCGTAGGTTTCCGCTGTAAAATGGCAAAACCGATTCATGCAACACACTGATCCAGATCAACGTCATCAGGTTTCACCAGTTCGGTAGTTGTGTGCATATCCTTGGATCTCTGGGAACGTTTTCCCCTCCATTATGCAGTGTTGTCTGCCCCGTGTTTTTCTGTCTTCTCCTCCATGTTCTTCCCTCATTTGTTTGGAGGATTGTTTTGCAAGGCTAATGAATCTTGTTACATCGCCGTACGAACGTGGTTTTCGTCTCTTTATCGATGTCAGAGATTTTATATGGTCTGTTGTGCTGCTTGATGGTTTGATACTTGTGCCAGCCTGATATGGCACATAGCAGTCGACTGGGCTAAAAGCAACATCATCTCTCTATCTCACACACTTGTGCATTGGTGATCTGATCAGCAGCATTAGATGTTTAGTATCTTGCGGTAACGCCGCATTACGATGGCTTGGATTCTCCTTTCCAACTAGGCTGTGAAGGTCAATGTCTTGCAGGCACTCAGAAAGACGGGAAGTGCCTGATCGGAGATGATGTTGTTCCATGCAGATTTTAGACTGGACAACGCTGCTGTTGTCTCTGCTACTCTTGAGAGAACTATTTGTTGGCGCCTGTTATTGCAAGCGCTGACCTTAAGTCTCTGATGGCGAAGTTTTGCGGAGTTGGGGGGGGGGGGGGGGGGGGGTAGGCGGAGAGTTTTGAGTGTTCTATTTTACAAGACGGAGTGGCCGCTAGTCGTTCAAATTTACATTTTGATGGGGTTGCAGATTCGAAGTCCAGTAAAATATGCTTTCTGAGCGATTAAGTTGCTGAGGTTTGTGTGGGTCAGGGACTTTTTGGACAGGGTGAGCCTGTACACTGTTAACATTCATGTGGCTTTGACGCCATCGCATTGTCCTGAAGATGTGTACAGTTCCAACGATTAATTTGGCCCATAGCTGTACGCAAACAGGTGATCACGAACAGACGAGTACATTTTCGGAGACTGCAGGAATTACCAGTTTTAATAGTCATAGGAGTTGTCCACAAATGGAGATGGGGGTTTAAGCGTGTCATGAATGTGTTTCATAGAAGTTGTCCACAAATGGAGATGGGGGTTTAAGCGCGTCATGAATGTGTTTACCGAGAACTTCAGCCGGGGACAGAAATGACATGGGAACTGATGTTGGTGACACACCCGGCAATTGCAGGGAAAGATACCCAGCGGCAACACAGGAAGAGAAACTTGATCAGCAGTGATCCAATTGAACTTCAAGACCAAGATTCAAGAGATCGAAGGTCACTTGCCAACGGCCATATGGCCCACCATGTTGAAAGCACCGGTTCTCATTCGAGGGCCCATGGTGTGTTCGGCAGAGGGAAGGGAGTGTTCGTCGGGCAGAGTGCTGTGCACATGTATAGATTGACCAACCGAAGTTGAGTTCCATGGGCCGTTACTAGAAACGTTTCGGAAACAGCTGATCAAAAGTTCGACATCGACAACGGACTTTACTGAACTGATAACTGGCCATGTGAACATGGGAGCTTTTTGCAAGACCTATCACAGAGAAGCGGCAAAACTGGGTGATAACTTGAACTTGTGGGCCTACTAGTTTTGTAGACCTGTGTTTGAAGCCTCAAGTGGCCAGTTCACCGTTCTATTATAGACTATCTAGGTCAAAAACTCAGCTGCATGCGTGGAAGGAAGAGAGTCACAGACTGAGAAATATCTAGGTCGATAACGTTCGGGATTGTATTTTGTCGGCAGTTCCTGCCAGTGGGTTGTCTAGTCGTGATTTGAAGATGTTGACTGTAGGGGCTGTTACCACAGAGTCAGGAAGACCATTCCAAACATCAATCACTCGTTTTTGAGTGAACCAGTATTTTAGGAAGAAGTAATTTCCCCTGATGTTCAGTCTGTGATTAACTTTGGATAATTTCAAGGAGTGTCTTCTGTGGATAATTTCAAGGAGTGTCCTCTCCCACTCAGGCCGTATTCAGCTAATGAAAATTCATTTCTGGCACATGTTTACAGTCATACGTGACAACATTCGTCAATGAGTTTAGCGTCAAGATTTCACAGCATTGCATTCTTCAATTCTTCACGTTGCGTATCTTGTGACTAATTATGGTAAGTGTGTGTACTGGGGTTTGTGTGTGTTATTTCCAGGCGTATAATTTGTGTGTGTGTGCGTGTGTGCATGTGTACTAGAGTGCTTCCAGAGTGTAAGATCAGGATTTGGGGCTTTGCATTAAAAACAAAACGGCGTAAAAATCAATTGGGTGATTGTGGCCGTATACCCTGAAGAAGAAGAACAACAACTTGACCTATTTAGGCTTTTTTACGCCCCCCCCCCCCCCCCCCTTTTTTTTTCCCCCTTTTTTTTTTCTTTTCTTTTTTTCTTCTTTCTTTTTTGTTTTTGTTGTTGTTGTTGTTGCTCTAGTCGTAAACTAGCTCAGTCTTCTTTATCCATCGAATTTATGGGGTTCTTGAATTTATTTATACTAGGTGCACGTTTGATGTTAATTTTTAATTCATTCCATTTCCAAAAATTGATTAATCTGTTAGTAAATGTAAATTTTCACAAATTAGTTTTGGAATACTGTTTGAATATCTTCTCCTCACTGTTTCTTGTGGTATTGATCTGTGGAGTACAAAAAAAAAGCATGCTTTGTCAACATCATCAATACCATTAAATATCCTGTATGTCTGAATCAAGTCCCCTCTTATTCTTCTTGCTTTAAGTGTTGGAAGTTGTATATATTTTAATCTTTCTTTGTATGAGTAATCTTTTATAGTATGGATCATCTTTGTTGCTCTTCTTTGAACCTGTTCTAGAGCTTCTGATTGTCTCTTCAGCATTGATGTACCATACAGTATGGCCATATTCAAGAATGGGTCTAACTAATGTTTTATGCAATTGTAAAAAAGTGTCCTTTTCTATAAATGCAAAGGTTCTTTTTATTGTTCCAATCATTCTGTTGGCCTTGTTAATACTATGTTTGTCAAATAGCAAATTTTTGTCGAAAGTCACACCTAGGTCTTTCTCTTCCTCACATTTACATACTTTTATTTCCTTGGCCCCAATTTTCATTATATAATCATTTTGTTGGTTCGATTTTCCAATATGAAGTACTTTACATTTTTCTGCATTAAAATATAGTTTCCAAGTATCAGACCACTGTACTATGTTTCAATATCTTTTTGTAATTCCTTATGCAATTTTGGAGAATTGCAAAGTTTTGTGTCATCTGCAAAAAATTTACATGTACTCTTTAATTCTACAGGGAGATCAACAGATAAAACACTTTTTTTCATGATCACCAAAAAATTGAACCAAAAATTCTGTCCAAAGTATGCATAAACACATCAAAACAGAGTGCAAAGTAATACTTACAGTACACAGTACTAAAAGTACATGTGATTTTTCAACAAATTGCATTCTTCAGCTAACAAAAGCAGCAGACTGGAAAAGAAATGCACTGAATACCACTCCCCAGATATTAGCCAGAGTGAGAAAGGTGTTTTAGGTTTCTTTCTTTTCTTTTCTTTCTTTCTGTCTTGTACTTCAATTGATAAACAAATAATTGATGCATTTTGTCCACTGGATACACACAAAACACTACTGAAAATGGTAACATCCCAAAGAAATGAAACGAGAATGACAAGTGAGCTTTCCTATGTCCATGCAGTGAGTGAGGGTGGCTCAGTCAAGTGACTGACCTGTGTGTGGTGACTCTGACTCTGATGCTAGGAGTCTGCTTTACCAAGACTTGAGATAAGCAAGATTTGGTTTTGACTGATCAGCAGAAGTAGATCACTGAATGACCCGTTTTTTGGAAATGGTTTAGGACTTGACCGCTATCAAACATTTCGGCAATGGAACTTGACTGCATTGATAATTAATATCAACCTGATAGCCTAATGTAGTGGGGGGCACCGACCAGAGGAAAGCCCTTTTACAAAATATCTTCTTTGAAGTTGATGAAACCTGATTACTGCAGTCACTGATTTTGCAGACAACTGAGAATCTCTGCCTCCTCAGTGGTTTGTTCAGACATGAATATTTGTATCTGGTGGCATTCATCTGCACATATGCTCTAGTCTATAAGAAGTCTAGGGCAAGATTTTACACCATTGTCTACATCATTTGCACTTGCTTGGTTTTTCATAGCTGACTGATCATGGTCTCTGTGTATGTGTGTGTGTGTGTGTGTGTGTGTGTGTGTGTGTGTACATGCACGTGTGAGTGAATGAGAATGTCATGATTGTGAGTAGTTTATGTACATGAATGCCTGTGTGTGCACAAGTTTGTGTATTTGCTTGTTAAATGCATGTTTGAGGGTGGTTAATTTGTTTCTGTGTCGCTGTTCTAATAATATTGCTAGTTGACAAGCAAAAAAAAAAAGGGCACTTGGGATTAATGAATGAGAGGCTCTCAGAGTCAAATGAAAAGCACAGAAAGGGGTGGGTGGCGGATCATGGAGCATCAGTCCACATGATCATAAGTTATTCATTAATGTTAAAGCTGTTTCCAGAAATTAATTTTGTTATAACAAATAAGAGACAACCCATTACCAGAAGTGAATTTTGTTATACCAAATAAGAAACAATTCCATGAATATGTCATAAACCTCGTAGGGGGGAGGGGGGGGGAGGATGTATGTGTAGAGAGTAAGTGCATTTAAGTTTATCTGGTGACCTACTCGTTTTTGAGTGAACCAGTATTTTAGTAAGAAGAAGAACGGATATGATTAGAAGTGATCCTCTTTAGTTTAATCATTTTTGTAATGAGTTGATATGCCAGAGATCAAAGTGGCCTTTTCTGTTCACTGCGTTTTCTTCCTTGCGCAGTGATGCATCGTAAAGAAGCAAACTGTAACGTTCTGTTTGACTGTAATTCACTTCCCATGGACCAAGGGGGAGGGGGGGGGGGGGGGGGGGGGGGATGTATGTGTAGAGAGTAAGTGCATTTAAGTTTAACTGGTGAATTTTTAAAAACTTTTTAAGAACCCTTGGCTGTGGTCTTGTATACTGTTTTTTGTGTGTGTTTTTTTTAATGAAATAGAACTTATCAGCAGTGTTCGTTTGTAGAACTTTTATTTGAAAAATATGAAACTGTTTCTTGGGAAACAAATCGTTTCTTGGCTCTCTGTTAAAACCAATACTCATTTGTATGTTATAAGCAATAAAAGGAGAAACAGTACTCGCTTGTATGCTGTAAACAATTTGTTTTGGGTTGTCACTCTTACCTGCCAATTCTTTTCTGCTGTTAGAGCTGGCCTTGAAACTGGCTCAGCTAAAACTGTTTGTCTTCTTTTTGCCTTGTGTCTGCAACTAGGGTGAACGCAAAGGGTGTGAACAAGTATTACCCGCCAGATTTTGATCCTTCCAAAGGATCCTTGAACAAATGGCTGGGCACACATCCACTGCGCGACAGAGCTCGCAAGCTGCACAAGGGGATCCTTGTCATCAGGTATGTATTGTGCTTAAAATGAGGAAAACTGCAAAATGAAGTGGGGGGGGGGGGGGGGGGGGGGCTAGGAAATTTTATTTATAATAGATTTAAAGTATAAAGTGTAGACATTATTTTTTTTTTGCTGTTCCAACCTCTGCGCCACCTCAGAAGCAGTGCACCCATGCCGCTCATTCCGACACCCTGTCCACAGCCACAGCCCGGTCGGCCCCGCCGCAGCCCCGGCACCGGCAATCCACAGGGAGCAGTCAATGTCAAGTCGTCAAGAGGCAACCCACCGGAGGAGACACTGCACTGCTGCCGAGTCACTTCGGTGGTGTTCAGTGGCGCCTGTTCTGATCTAACATACGCAGGACACCACCTACTAAGCGGTAAAGCCCCTACTGACGACAATAATTGCTTAGTCGCGGAGCCAGTGTGAGTGAGCTCTCCCTCCGGAGGGCGCCACCACATCCGTCCAATGACCCCCATGGACTGGCCGATACCGGTGACCCAGACGGAACCAAACCAAGGCCACAGACACAGAGGGGACATCGAAATTGAGGTCACCCTGAGAGCAGGGCATGAAGGGCCACAGAACTTGAGACATTTTTTTTTTTTTTTAATGCTGATTGATGAGAATGAGGATGATTAAGATGATGCTACGGATTTCCATTTCGGTCTGAGACTACATGACAGGGCTGTACTCTACGCTTCCTTTCATAATATATCCCGGCGTCATACAGGCCCAAGAGATACAGGCACCTGCAGTGTTGGTCAGGAAATTTGAGCAACACTCTCAGAAACGCACCATTAAGTGGATGAAACTCGACTGTGTGGTACCAGTCTTCCCAACTGAGTCCACAGCAAACTCAACTCTGGGTAAGAGCCGGTCAGGGCAGAAAAACCCACATGACTCTGATGGGATTCGAACCCACGACCTCCCAGCTGGGAGTCTGCAACGCTAACCACTTTGCCACGGCGGCTGGTAAATATAGACATTATTTGTTGCACTTTTACTATATTATTACTGACGTTATTACCTTTTATTGCTGTTCTTGTGATTTTATAACCTGTCAATGACATTATCACCTTTGTTGTTGTTGTTGTTGCTGTTGTCTTTAATGCACTGTCAGTGATATTACTTTTGTTTGTTGGCTTGCTTTTTGATGTGATAGTCATCTTCTCTGGCCTCCCAGTGATATTATGACCTTTTTTTTCATTGTGTTTGTTCACCATGCCTTTTCAGGGGACATATATTACCATTTTTTTTATGACTGGCTGTCATACCGTCTAATAATAATAATACTATGTATTTGTTGTTATTGTCTTCCATGCTGTCTTAAAGATATCACCATCTTCCATGCTCTGTCAGTCATATGCTGTCTTAAAGATATCACCATCTTCCATGCTCTGTCAATCATATGCTGTCTTAAAGATATCACATCTTCCATGCTCTGTCAATCATATGCTGTCTTAAAGATATCACCATCTTCCATGCTCTGTCAATCATATGCCGTCTTAAAAGATATCACCATCTTCCATGCTCTGTCAATCATATGCTGTCTTAAAGATATCACCATCTTCCATGCTCTGTCAATCATATGCCGTCTTAAAGATATCACCATCTTCCATGCTCTGTCAATCATATGCGTCTTAAAGATATCACCATCTTCCATGCTCTGTCAATCATATCACCACACATTTGTTGTGGTCATCTTCCATTCTCTCTCAGTGACTGTCATTTCTCTACTGTGGCTCTTTTTCATGCTCTCTCATCAACATTGCCAGTTGTTTGTTGTGGTCATCTTCCATGCCCTTTCCGTGACAGTGACTTGCATGCTCTTCCTGTGAGCACTCTGTAGCAGTCCTGGTGTTTGCAGGGAGCTTTCAATTTCAGGTCATGATGACAACAGGAAGCAACCCACCAGAGGGGATGCTGCACTGCTGATGATTCCTTTTTTGTGGTATTCTTTGGTGCATGTTCTGATCAAGCATATGCAGGACACCATGTACTAGCTTCATTGCCAACAGTAACTGCTAAGTAGTGGAGCAGGTCTGGTGAGGCTCTATCCCAGGAGGAGGCTGCTCTTACCTCCTGTGGCAGTTCCTAAATTTGCGGACACCAATGAAGAATTCTAACATGAATGTGTACCACAGCAAGCATGGGAAGGAAACCAAAAGCAATTCATGAGGAGCTACGGAATTTTAACCTTTTTTTTTGTATGTGATGACCCCTGAGGATGTTGCTATGGTGCTCCATTTGTTCTTGGACTACATGACTCTTTACTGGGCCAACTTACTTTAATACTATATTCTTGGATCAGCCAGGCCCACTTCCTTGAACACAGTATTCCAGGGTCAACAAGTCTGAGAGATAGATCAGATACGTAAGAGAGTAAGTCAGGAATTTGATTAACACTTTAATAAGGTAAGCATCCACTCAAAATGGTTGAAAGTGGATTGAGTAGTTCCAGTCTTTGACTCCTTCCATTTGAGTCCATAGCACACTCAGCAGATCTATGTGGATATGAACAGACTGCCACAGGAGAATCCTACACTGCAGCAGATGTATTCTGATGAGATTCAACCCTTTGGCCTCCCAGTCATAGCCCTTGACACTAACACTGTGCCATGTTGGCTAGTGTTAAACATGCTTTCCAAATGATGCTGAGGTT
Source organism: Conus ventricosus (assembly GCA_018398815.1). Taxonomy (NCBI): domain Eukaryota; kingdom Metazoa; phylum Mollusca; class Gastropoda; order Neogastropoda; family Conidae; genus Conus; species Conus ventricosus. The sequence continues at coordinate 2,694,409 of CM031600.1, forward strand.
TGTCATGGCAGACGCAGCCAGATTTGACTCTTGTTTTGACCATCTTTGTTGAACTGTTACGTTGAATGAGAAGACTATATATTATGTGTTCCTTGGTAGGTTTGAAATGCCCTATAACATCTGGTGTGGCGGATGCAACAATCACATCGGCATGGGAGTACGTTACAATGCAGAGAAGAGCAAGGTGGGCAACTACTACACACCACCCTATCTACAAATTCCGCATGAAGTGTCATCTGTGTGACAACCACTTTGAAATCCAGACTGATCCAAAGGTGAGGTTTGCTTGGGTCAGCACTCTCCTGCTCTCCTCGCTCTCTGTCTGTCTGTCTGTCTTCCCTTCTCTTGGTATCATTCCAGAAAAATCTTTAATCGTTTATATGTATTTGGTTCATGTATGCACACAGAGGCACATCTGTTTGGTGACAAGCTTCCTGATCAGATTTTTTTTTTTAAAGTGGCTTGGCTTCATGCTTAATAGTCAGATTTTTTTTACTAGACTGGCTTCATCTACTGTCTTGACTTGTGTATGTGTTTGTCTCCGTGTCTGTGTCTGTCTATCTGTCTGTGTGTGTTGGTTCATTCACTCCTAAGTAAAAAAAAAACATTTCATAACATGAGCCTGTGCCAGGGTTATTAAACTGTGTTTGCAATTGACTGGTGATAATGATGGTATGTGATGTCAGTACTGAAGTGATGGACAGTGTGAAATGATGAAGGGAAGTCTGGAGACAGGTTTTGTGTTGCAGAATCATGATTATGTCATATTGCAAGGCGCTCGTCGGAAGGAACAAAGATGGGATCCTCATGAAAACGAGCAGATTGTTCCAGAAGGTTTGGATTTATTTCTAAAATGTTCTAGCTAGCTAATTAAGAAAAAAGTAACAATAACAAAAAACATAGAGAAAGGAAAACAAGTCATACTGCTTAAAAGATTTTTAGGTGGTTTTTCATCATGGGTTGGGGTTGGGAGCTCATAGGTTCACATCATCACAGTGGGAGATTTCAGCCAGCACCAACTGCTGCTCATGTTTTTTTTAAAGTGCTTTGGGCTCATATGGGAATACTGAAGCCACACAGTCAGCTTAATCCTCATGTAGATGAATCTCTGAGAGTGTTGCTCAAATTTCCTGACCAACCCTGCAAGATATCATGATCACTTGGTCTTGGTTGACTGTGGGATATAATTATTATGAAAGGGTGCAAAGAGTACTAGGAGCACAGTCCAGTCATGTACTCTCAAATCAGAATGAACTCCGCCATATCATCTTAATCATCATCCTCATTTATCATCATAAGCGAATAAAAGAGACTCAAGTTTTGTGGCCTCACATACCCTATGCACATTCATGCACATGTACACACACGTTTGCAAATGCAAGCACACACATGCATGCATGCACACAACCCTCCCCCCCCCCCCCCCCCCCCCCCCACCCACACACACCACACACACACACAATGAAATAATTACTGTTATTTCTGAGCTATAAGCTTCTGCTATGTGCACCCTGCAGGTGCTACAACCAGTTGTGGCTTATTTATGGATATTCCAACTCTTCTTCGCATGCTAAAGGGTTATATTTTGATTTTGAGTCCATTGGACAAATAGATAATAATAATAATAATAATATGTTAATTTATATAGCGCCTATTCTCTATGAATTAGGCTCTAAGCGCTTTACATTACCAACAACACACACGCACACACGCGCGCACACACACACACACATACGCGCACACCGCGCAGGACCGTGCGCATACACGTGCTCACGCATGACCACACACCCACGCTCTCGGACACCCGCATGCACGCACTCACATCAACATGGCCTGCACATACAAGCAACACAACCACCAGGCACTCACGCGTGCACGCAAAAACCCACTCAGACACTTGGAAGGCGGATTGGGAAGTTGGGGGGGGGGGGGGGGGGGGGGGGGTTACGACTGATGAAAGAAGTTAGTTTTGACAGCAGATTGGAAAAGAAGAGGGTGAGATGACCAGCTGTGTGAAATTTGACTGGTTTTCACAGGATCAGTCATGGCTTATGCATGAACAGTACATAGAAAGAGCTTGAGTATCATGTTAGATTCATAAATCACTCGCTAGCCATGCATGCTTAGGCTCACATGCTGAAGTCAAAATGCCATGCCTTGTTTGGGTAATTCGTCTGAATCTTCTATTTTTACTCAAAAGTGCATTACAGTTTGCTTAAATGTGTATACACCGGCTTAATCCAATTCTGATTTTCCTACCAGTGCCAAGACTGACTCATCTGATGATTTATACACATTACTGAAAGTTGGCGAAATAGTCTGTGACTTTTTGGGCTAGGCTTTACAAAAAAGCTTGAGGGTTTTGAACAAAACAACCACTGTACAATGCCCAGGGGTTCCACTGACTTTTTAGTTTTTGCGTCAAGAAACGCACGCCTCCGCAAAAATTGCGTCAGCGCTGAAAAAAATGCGTAACAAAGTAAACTGTACTCACTGCCGTCAAAACAGCTCTGAATCACGCGCCTTAACACCGCTGAAGTGCAGAGCAGCTCGCTGCAGGAAAGCATTTTCTGTGCCACACGAGTCCGGGCCTTCCATGGCAAGCAGCATGGTATTGTCCACGTTACTGTCACTCAGCCGCGACCGCTGACATGTCTTGACCCGGTTTTGGAGGCTGAAGCCACGTTCGCATGGCACACTGCTCACGGGAATAACAAGGGCAATGGGCGCACTCTGGCATCCAGAATCACGTGGGATGATCGTATGTGCGTGGGAAGTCAAAACGTATTCCGATTGGAAGATGGCACCATCGCAGACGCGGGAAAGATTCCATTTTATTTCGAGGGGAGAAAGGATGAGGCGTTTTGGAACATTCTTGATCTAGCAAAAAGTCAGCGAGTGCCACAGAGTAAAATGTGCACGCACTATCACTAATTGGCGGTGTCAAGCAGTCTGCTGTAGGTCTGTGCCGTGTTTTGCCCCTCTGACATAGGCTTGCGGTTGAGAACAGGGTCCTGGGAAAATTGCGTCGCTAAACGCACGGCCGCGAAAAAAATGCGTAGGAAGGCAGAAAAACGCAATAATTACGCAAAATTTTGCATAAAATGGAACCCCTGAATGCCAAATGAGTCTGTCTAAAAACATTGGAGGTGCACAGTGTAAACTGCATGGACATATGGCATACAATAAATCATCACCAGTAGCTCTGACCAGCTGCTTTTGCAAACTAATGGAAAAGAACATCATTTCTTGTCTGATGAGGAAGCTGGAAACGGCCTTTTGGCTAAAGAACAGTGTGATTTCTGCAAGTACCATGCTGCCATTGACCGGTTAGCTCATCTTGAAACCACCATCTGCAATGCCTTCTTTACCAAACAACATGTCGGAGGGTTGCAGCACGGATTAATCCTACTCAGCATGAACAGTGTCCTAACCAATCAGGATACCTTCAAACTTTAGGGAGAGAAGGGAGCTGTACCTCCAACAAGCTCATCTCAGACTCCCAGAGTAATTTCCCTTGACAGACATGCCATTTCTAACTTACTTATTACTAGTCAGTTCCGCACCTTTCCTCATTAAAAGGGGGGGGGGGGGGGGGGGGGGGGGGGGGGGGGGGGCGTCTTGTAAGTCAGACAGATAAGTATCTCTAAAACTGACAACACAGGTGCAGAAAGACGATCAAAGCATTAAAAGTCCAGGACATCACTGCGTGGAAGACAAGCTCTTAGTTCCAGAACACTGATTAGCACTTCTGCTTCCTCCAAAGACACACACTGCTGACCTATTGATACTGAGAATATAAATGTGGCTCAGCCATAGATTTAGATCATATGAGCCGACTGGATATGGAGAAGGGAACTCCTGAGTTGAGCCAACTCAGGTTTATCAAAGGCAGAAGGGATGAAAGGAACTCCCGGGTCATGGGGAGGTGAATGTGCCACTTAGTTAAGGTGTACACTTATGGCAACCATACTATTTCCCAAGTGCTTATGCTAGCAAAAGATTAACTAGATTTTACTGAAATATCCTGCAACCTGATCTATCATCAAATATGAATTTTGTAGCAAAAACTATGATCAAGCAGACAATCAACATGAGGACAAGTGTGATGATAAGAGTTTATTTGGTTGTCCTTGCAGACAAGGCCACCCAGAAGAAACTGGCCACTGACCCCATGTACAAGCTGGAGCATGGGTCCGATGACCAGCAGCGAGGGAACGTGACACAGATGACTGTGGCCCAGATTGAAGACCAGCGGGAGGTGGATTGATGACTACATGCTCAATAAACTGGCCCGCAACAAATTCAGGGTAAGATTGTGTGAATGTGGAACCATTTCCTTGTGGCATTTCAGCGGGGGATCCTCTTATACATGTATCTGTTGTGTGTGAATGTGGAACCATTTCCTTGTGGCACTTCAGCGGGGATCGTCTTATACATGTATCTGTTATGTGTTAATGTGGAACCATTTCCTTCTGGCACTTCAGCGGGGATCGTCTTATACATGTTTTGTTATGTGTGAATGTGGAACCATTTCCTTGTGGCACGTCAGCGGGGGATCCTCTTATACATTATCTGTTATGCAGAAAGTTGGTGACTTTGTGCTTCACAGTTTTAGAGATCCATCTATTTTCATTTGTTTTGCTTCAGATTTCTTCATAGATGTAAAGAAAAAGTGATGCTCATTGCTGGCAGATTGAGAAACAGGAAAAAGAAGGGTCTAGTGAGGAAAGGCTGAATTTCAGGTATTGAAAACTGACCTGTAGAATTAGAAACTGAAAGCTTGAGGAGGATTTGATTTTTCTCATCAACATGAAATCTAATCACAGAAGTGATTTGGTTTTATTGTGTTTATTTTCCTTTTTGTGAGTGAATGAATTCTTTCTGTGAAAATGGACGCATCAATTATGAAGGAATGTCTCCGTCACGAGCTGAGACAGAACTTTGACTTCCAGCTATTACCATGTTCTGAAAAATATATGGGGCAGATTGTCATCTTATTCTTTGAAGTGGTTATTGCTGTCCTAGAAAGTCTGCAGCTCTAGTGTTGTCAGTCTACTGAGGAAATAGCAAAATTTTTTTTTTTTTTTTTTTTTTTTTAAATAGTTTATTCACAAACGGGCCATGAGGGGGGTGGAAGGCATGGAAACAACATGGGTCGTAGGGTCCTTTAAAGTCTTATATTTAGAATTTTTCAGAAAAGGCCTTTAAAGTACTTTAATTTGACAAGAGGTTTCTGAAAAATATATGGGGCAGATTATTCACAAACGGGCCATGAGGGGGGTGAAAGGCATGGAAACAACATGGGTCGTAGGGTCCTTTTAAGTCTTTAAGTCCTTATATTTAGAATTTCCAGAAAAGGCCTTTAAGTACTTTTAATTTGACCAAGAGGTCCTTTAATATTTTGTCAAGGGCCTTTAAATGCAATTTGGTCAGTTAAAGTCTTTTAATTTTGCGATACGAAAGAATATTTTCGGTTGCAGAAAAGTAAAAAAAAGAATTTTAGGTATGAAATCAAAGATCGGCATTTCTGTCATGTTGCACAAGCCGACGATGCTTCTCGCAGCAGTTCCTTCACAAGTCTCGCGTTCAAGATTCACGATACTTCAGGCGCCATCTTGCATCGTTAACACGTGGTTTACCTGCTGAAATTTTAAGCCCAGTTTTTGTCCACATGCCAGGCAAATGTTCTTTTAAGATCGTTGGCTGAGAGACAAAGATTACAAGGACTGGGTGCAGAAAGTTCTGAGCGACAAGCATGTATCGCTCTGTGCGTTTTGCGATGGCTCCGTAAACATCGCCTCAATGGGAGAATCCATGCTAAAGCAACACGCAAAAAGTTGTGAAGCATCAGAAGAAGAGGAAAACGGCATCAAAGTGACAGTAGATGCAGTGTTGCTGATTTTTTTGCTGGTGGTTCAACGCAGCCCAGAGTCATGATGATTCACAGCCAACTTGACAACCTGAGCCGACACATGTTTCAGCGTCCACTCCAAGCACATCTGATAAAGACCTGTGTGTGTGGTGTGTCAGACCTGTGTACTCTACAGAATCATGAATAGTTTCCACGGAAATGTTCTGTTAATTATGGTCTACGGTCATACAATTTCGAACCATGGAGAAGGGGAGGGAAGGGGGGGGGGGTGAACACACACAAAAAAAAATTGTCGATAGTGACAGCCCAGGCAAGGGAAGTAAACAGAGTAGATAGCTTGTTCTGATTATGCCCTTCTGTCAGACATGCATGCTGGTTCCATCCCTTTCACACTCACACACACACACTCGCTCACACACACACACACACACACACACACACACACACACACACACACACATCGCTCACACACACACACTCGCTCACACACACACACACACACACACACACCACACACACACACAGTCACACCACACAGTCACACATACACACACATACACACACACACACACTACAGAGCAAGGCAACCATCATGACTAATAAGGTGTGAAAGGATTGCCTGGGTGTGTGAAACCCGACACCCATGCTAGTTTAGTTGTGGGCAGTGCTGGGTGGAAGGGTAAGGGATAGGACAACAGATAAGGGGAGGGGGAACTGAAAGGGATAGTCGGTGGATCCAGAATGTGCAGTGGCTGTGACTACTGACAGTTGAGCTCCAAAACTATGACGCGGGTCGCCTTGAATACTCAAAGGTTAAGTGAGGGTTAAACAGGTCTGCTGCGTGTAAGTGTACGTGGGTTGCGTGCGTGAGTGTGTGTGCGTGAGGAAGAGATCCACACCCTCAAGAGGAGAAAGCACTGAAAAACGATGCCAACAGTTGCTGTATGAAGCTGATGCACTATGCTCAAAGCCCAGCAGCAAAGCAGCTTGAGGCTCTTAGGATAACGCCAGTGAACTGCGTAGTTCTTCCAAAATAAACAAGAAACAGTGATCCTCTCAGAGAAGGAACTTGTCAACAAACAAGAAGAGCTGAAGCAAATGTGAAGAAACACAGACAGTAGAAGATATTCCGGTAGGTCATGTTTTGTTTTGGTAGGGTCCTTTTATTGGTCCTTTAAAGTCCTTTTTTTGGTTCATAAGGGATACTGGGATGCATGAACAATACAAAAAATACAATCAAATTCAAGTACGTTAGGGCGTCATGAGGCCACATCAAGAAAATATAATAATTTCACGATCAATCTGCTAAAGCACAGTAACAATCGCTTTACAGTCTTGGTCTATACAAGTTTATGGTACCATGAACATAAGTTCAATAATGATAATAAATTTAACAGTTTACAAGACATGAATACCAAGCTTTTCTTTATAATAGAACTTTGCTCACAAATTTAAATGATGACTTTGTAGTGATTAAGTCATATTTTGTGCAAGATTTCCTTTTCAGCCCCACTGACGTCAGACATAATAAAGAAGTTAGTGATAGTTAGGTTGCTTCTAAACAAGATCTCCATTGCAACCAGCACTCGTATCATATGTTTGTTTGTTTGTTTTTGACAATGAAGTTTTCTTTAATCTGTAATAATAAAAGGTATATACAATTCCCACATTTTTTCAAATCGTGTCAGGCAATTAATTTTGGCTATATATTCTTTAATTTTAAAACTTTCCTGATAGTCGTTTCCTAAATACACCGCACATTGGAACACATTTGTTTTGTTTACATTGAAAAATAAACATTTTGCAAACAGAATCATTCTTTCAAATGCTTCGTCATTTTCAATCTGTTTATCAGTACCTAAAATTACGAAATTTTCGGTCAAATTTAAGGTCATTTTGCATTTTTCATTAATTTCATTGATGAGTTTAGTCCAGAATGATTTGATCATATTACATCCCAAATAAGTTTCTTATAGATACCTTTTCTGTGTGGCAAAAGTACAAGAATTATCGTCAACCACACCCATTTCTTTCAGCAGAGGGACATCCGGAGTCATGAACGGGTGTGGCCCAACCCCCCTAGAGTGTCAGGAGATAAGGGCCGAAACACTTGCTTGAAGGGGGCTTCTCTTCTGAGGACTCTCTGGTGCCACGCTCTCCACGAGTTTCTTTCTACTGATGCATGGGTAAACCTTGACTTCCGGGAATAGGCCGGAGGACGTCCGGGAAAGACCGGAGGACACTGGGAAAGACCAGAACCAAGGGCTCTGTGGGCTGGCTCCCACTTTGCCTTAAACATGTGGCTACTAAGAATAAAAGGAAAAGATGCTCCCAGGATTCACGAAAGGGGGAGAGAATGATGAATCCATCGGTGCTCAACCAATCACGACTGCAAATCCCAAACGGACTATGAACATGGACATTGGAATATCCATGTGTCTGTGGAAAGCGTTTCGCTACCACCCGTGGCATGAAGATACACAGGACAAAGATGGGATGTGTGAAGACTCATCTGAATGGCAGCAGCGCACTGCATCAGCAGATAAGACGTCGGAAGACCAAGGCCAGGATTTAACCACAGTGCCAAGGACATCCACGTGTTGGTTCGGATGAGGAATTTGCACGGCCTCGATGCCAGGCGCTGAAACTCAACCTGCCACGAGCAAACGAAACTGAAGATTGGGAGAAACTGGATGCAAAAATCGTCCAAAGACTCGATGCACTGATAGGGAAAAGCACCTGGAACACAAACTAGCCACATATGGGGACATTGTGTATGCCACATGTAGAGACGCCTATGGAGTAAAACTAATAAGAGAAAACACCTCAAAGAAATCCAGACGCCAAGAAAACATGGACAAGATCAGAGTCCAAAAGAACAACCTCAAGAAGCATATGAAGACCGCACTGCAGCTGAAAACAAGGTTGGAAAAACTGTGGGAAGACTGAAAGAAACAACAGCGCCCTCAGCAAAGCGGAATCTGCGAGGAAGAGGAAGAGCAAAAGAAGAAGACACAAGAGCGCTTCTTCAGAGACCCTTCAGTTTGCCAGAAACACTGTTTGAGCAGCCAAAATCTGGGACCTAAGTGTGGACAAAGGAGTTCTTGAGCAGCATCTGAGGAAAACATACTCTGACTCACAGAGCTAAGCACCACTCGACATTCAAGGTCTGGTGTGGCCAACCAACCTGAGGAACAGTTCAATGGCAAGCCTCCAACGTTGGCGGAAATCAAGAAGGTGGTCGACAAAGCAGAGCCAAATCATCACCAGGGCCAAAACGGAGTACCTTACCAGCTTTACAAGAAATGTCCCAAGGTGCTGGAGTGGCTCCACAGGCTGCTGCGATCGGCTTGGAGAAACCAGAAGATCAGTGGCCAGTGGATGACGGCAGATGGTGTGTACATCCCCAAAGAGCAAACTCAAGTGACATCAGCAGTTCAGGCCAATATCACTACTGAACGTCGAGGGAAAAATCTTCTTCTCTGTCATGGCAGCAAGGCTGACCAAGTACCTGATGGAAAACAAGTACTTGGATGTGTCAGTCCAGAAAGGTGGCATCCAGGCGTGGCTGGCTGTGTAGAAACACGCCACAATGATCTGGGACGCATCCAAAAGCAAAAAACAGAAAAGAGAGACCTGGACGTAGTGTGGCTTGATCTGGCAAACGCATATGGATCTGTGCCCATGAGATGATACAGTTGGCTTGGATGTACCATGTGCCAAAGAACATCCGCGACATGCTCAAGAAGTACTTCATGGCTTCTCAATGCGGTTCTCTACAAGGAGTACACAATGATTGGATCACTTGGAAGTGGGCATTGCAATGGGCTGTTGCAATTTCCCCGTACTGTTTGTGCTGGCAATGGAACTCATCTTGAAAGCAGCACAAACACGCGAGACAAACAGACTTGGCGATGGATACAAGATGCCTCTTCAAGGCCTTCATGGATGACTACAGTGATTTCATCCAGAGAAGACGAGACAGTCATGTGCTGGGAGGCTGGACGACATAGTTGCTATCCAAGAATGAGTTCAAGCAAAGAAATCACGGAGTCTCATCACTGAGGAAAGGAAAAGTGGCCGAATCTGTGGTCTTCAGTGTTGCCAACCAGGTCATTCCAACGTCACAGAAGAACCGTCAAGAGCTTGGAAGATGGTATGATGATACGTGAAGAACACAAAGAGCAAAAGAAACAAGCAGATGGGGAAAGAAGGCTTGGAGACCATTGACAGTGTGGGCCCTGGCAAATCAAGGTCTGGTGTCTGCAGTTCATGTGATACCAAAGTCTATGGCCTTGATGATATACGACATCTGCACCAGCACAGTGGAGGCAATGGAGCAAAACAACAAGTTCACAAGGAAATGGCTTGGTGTCCACCTTTGACTGACATCGCGCTGTACTGTCGCCAAGCAAAGCTCAAACTCCATGAAATCATCTGGGGAATACAAAGCAGGGAAGATCAGACTTCAAGCATGCTGGAGGACTCAGGAGAAGGTAGGTAGAAGCAATCAAGCCCAGTGAAGACAGGAGAAAATGGAAAGTTCAAGAGGCGATGGATCTGCAAAAAAGTTCAAGATCAGAGAAATAACAGGACACACACAGACAACAGACAGGACTGGGGGTGACCAAAACTGAATGGTGGTCAAAGGCCAAAGGAAAAGCCAAAAGAGACATGATGATTCAGGAGATGAGAAACAGAAGAGACAAAAAGATCTCCAAAAAGCAGTCCAGCAGAGCCGCAAGGGCACATGGACAACGTGGGAGAATGCACTCCAAAGAAGTCTAACTTGGAATGACATTTGGCACAATGGCCCTCTCAGGATCAGCTTCATTCTCAGATCTGCATATGACTTCTGCCCTCAAATGCAAACCTGGTGAAGTGGGGGAAAACAGACGATCCTGCAGCCCCTCTGCCATGAAAACAAACAGTGGGCATGTTCTAAGCTATGTAAAGTAGCCCTGGTCAAGGAAGGTACACTGGAGGCACAACCAAGTGCTCAAAGAGATTGTACAAGTAGTCTGGGCTAGTACAACACCACAAAGGGAGCATCAGGACTCCAAAAGCACCGCAACATTCTTCACGGCAGGAGGCAGCAAATCATGGCCAAGAACAACAGTGCCACTCGAAACATGCAGGCAGAGTCTGCTGGATGGGCAGATGATGGGAGTGCACTGCAGACCTCCAGAATGGAAGAGTCACCAGAGATCATCGCAAGAGTGGCATGAGACCAGGACATAGTAGTCCATCTAAGTCAACCAAGCAGCTGATCATGATCGAGCTCACGGTGCATTGAGAACAGAAATGGAGGAGCTCAATCTACAAGATGAAAAGTATGCTGATCTGGCAAACAGCTGAGGAGAGAAGGCTATCAGGTCAAGTCCTCACTGCAGAAATTGGAGCTAGGGATTTGTAGGAACGTCTGCATACAGCCTATGAACAGCTCTCAGTTGCAGGGAAGGAAAACCAGAGACTGAAAGCAATGGCAGAGCGCAGAGAGGTGTTCAAGCTGGATCTGGTCAAGGCGGAACAAAGTGACTTCATAAGGCTTAATTCCCTACAATATCGGTGTCCTGTGGCCAGTGGTTAAAGCGGAGTATTAAGTAGAAAATGAGCATGTCCAGAGGGTCATGGGTTCGAATCCAGCCATGGCTCGTCCAAGATGGGGGAAAAAAAAGGGGGGCGCAGAGGGACATCCGGAGTCATGAAGGGTGTGGCCAACCCCCTAGAGTGTCAGGAGATAAGGCGAAACACTTGCTTGAAGGGAGCTTCTCTTTGAGGACTCTCTGCTGCACGCTCTCCACGGTTTCTTTCTACTTTGTACCAAGAATTCGATGTACGATCTCATTTGAACCATTTCAGTTTCACTCAGAAATTTTGTGTATCTTTTTGAAAACATTTTGCCAAAACTATTTCGCCTTCGATGTATTATTCATTTTTTACACAGTTAGGAGCTGGGCTATCGTTATTATATGCGATAATAAAGGTTCATACCTTTACAACTCGATAAAATCATTTTCAGGGCGCATGGAAGGTCAGACTTGCTATTATTTTCTAAAGCGATATTATGTTTAATCATATATTGTCGAATACATGATGGATATCCACCGTACGTCAAAAAGTCAATGCTGACCTGGAAACGACGGTTGAATTCAGCAAAAGACAAAAATCTTCCGTCTACATTCACAAAATCTGCATGCAAGGAACGCCATTTGCTGTCCAGTTCGTTGATTGAATAACTTTGTTTCCACGTTTAAAGCGTTCATTGTACAGGAATGGTTCGGCTAGTAAATCTGTACTTGTTTTAGGCTGTACTTTCTTCCAAAACGATGGTATGCACTGAAAACATGTTTCCAAAATAGGTTATCTGTTTTTTTTTAAGATTAGCACACAATGGTCCATACATATCTAGTTTATTTAATATGGGATATAACTCGATACAAATACTTTTCCAGTTATGCTTAGAATAATACAATTTTCGTATCCATGTGATTTTAGCAGACATTAAATATGTCTTAACTTCAGGTACATTCAAACCACCATCTTTTACACTTTTAACTGTTGTCTTCCTATTAATTTTGTCTTGTTTTCCATTCCACACAAATCTGAAACACGCTTTCTGGAGATCTGCCATGAAATCATTGGGTGAGTTAGGCAACAAAATCCACAGATGTATCAGTTTTGAAAGAATCAAAGATTTCAGAACAGCCACCCTTCCCAGCGGAGTAATATTTCTCTTGGACCAAATTTTAAACAAAGCTATCACTTCTTCAAATTTATCATTATAATTAATTGCCTAGCAATGCTTTAGATCGCTTGTTAGCCAAATTCCCAGTATCTTAAATCTGTCTGAGTTCCAGTTTATTTTCAGATGTGGTAAATACCTTTTAGTTGATTTTCTCATGGATCCTAGCCATATTGCTTGAGTTTTATCTACATTGATGTGTAATCCAGAGTACTGTCCAAATATTTCCACCGTTTGCATACTTTGTTCAAAAGATTTTCTGTCTCCTATGTTCATTAACTGAGTGTCATCAGCGAACTGAGAAATTTTATGGTCTGTTTCATTAATAAAAATCCCCTTTATATCTTTGTTTTCACGAATCATTATTGCCATTATCTCAGCACATAAAATAAATAAATAAGGAGAGATGGGGTCCCCTTGTCTACATCCGCGTTGGACAGTCAACCATTCCGTTACCTGACCATTGACTATAACAGTCGACTTTGTGTTTTTATAAAATGTTTGAATCCACCTTAAACCGTTCTCAGAAAATCCAAAAGCTCTAAGAACTTTATACATAAATTCCCAATTTAAAGAATCAAATGCCTTCTCAAAATCTAAACAAATCAACACCCCCGGTAAGGATTTATCTTTCAAATAATGAATTAAATCATAAATAAGCCTTACATTATCACCAATATAACGGTTTGCCATAAAGCCTGATTGATCCTCGTGAATGATTGAAGGTAATACGGCTTTAATTCTATTGGCGATACAGGATGAACCAATTTTATATATAACAGTAAGTAAGGAAATGGGTCCCAATTTTTTATATATTGTTTAGGTTTGTCGTCCTTTGGTATGCAGAAATAGCAAATTTGATAATTCAAGGAATTTTCAGCACAAACTTGAGCAATCTCTCCAGCCTTGTTGAATGAGTGCATTGTGTCCAGAATCAACACACATTGTTTGTAGAGTCAAAGAAGAAAAAAAAGATAGAAGAAGAGAAGATGCGCCTCAAATATACTGAAGGAGGTAAAAGAGAATCCTGTAAATCTGGCAGTAAAGCAGGACATTGAGTTCACCCACTTGCAGCCAATTAACAGCTAGTTCTGACTCAGTGGACAAAATTCATGAACTGTCTGTGACCTCCTACAGTAAGTTCCCAGAGTGGCCACATACAACAGCAGGGGCTGCTTCTCTCCCTTTTCTTTACAAGCTTAACTGACAGGAACCTTGCTGGGCAGCCATTGAGTGCGCAGCGCTAATGTATGCACCAGTGACAGTCACGTCTTTCCCTTCTCTTCATTGTGCTGAAATGACATGTCCCCGCTTGGCTTGCATAGGGAAGGCAATAACATATTGTCTTTGCACATTTGTCTTTGATATATGAAACAGCAGACCAGTCTGTTGAAAAGAAAATATCATGTTCTATGGAGGCCAATAAATGAAATGTTTGTTTCACCACTGAAGGTAAAGTGGAACAAGTTTTACATGCACAGCATGCTCAGGAGTGAAAAAGAGAGAAGCAGAGCATCTGTTGACCCGACTTTCTGTCATCAGCTTAAAACATACATTTTCATCTTGTCACTATAAACACCAGGTGGTTTTGTTGGAGTCAAAACCAGCATCAAGCACTTTTTACATTACATACACAACATGATGTGAGTTGTGGAAAGTTGTGGAGAATTCCAGACTGTTGCCATGGAGACAAACTCCGGTAAAGTGAGAATGATGCAGAGTTGACAACACATAAACATTGGCACCCATCAAGTCGCTTACAAAAGAAACAAGTCTCTCTATCGTGGTCTAGCACAGTTTTTGCCCTGAAGACTATTCAAACAGGGTGCAGTTAAGGTCAGCCATTCAACTTAACCCCTTCACTGCCACAGTATAATAGCACATTTGAAAATCTGTCTGCCGTGGTAAAATTGAGCTTTTTGGGGTAGGTTCAATGAAATGGTTACTGCTCACTTATTTCTTGACAGATCTCTTTGATTTTTTGCATGTTTTGTTGTTATGCATTTGTCTACAATGTTTTATCAAAATGGCTTGATTATGTTGATAATTAGTATAGCAGAAATTGACATAATTATAAAAAAAATGACCAAAAATAACAGTTTTCGAGTGTACACAAACACATTGCGCCAAACAGAATGAGTCAAAACACTGAAAAAGTGGTCTTACTACTTATTGAATATCAGCACTAACACATGAAAGTCATATAAATCCCAAGGAATGTTGTTCTTGATGATAATCTGCTCATAATTGGGGGTACTATTTTTTAGGTAAAAAGGGGCATAATCATGCTTTTCGCGGTTTGTTCACTAACATGTACATTACTCATTTATTTGTTGAGTTATTTGTTAGATTTTTTGTTGATTACTTACTTATACCCTTGTCTACAATTTCACATCATTCAATATTGGTTTTGTTGGTTATGATGCTGGTTCACACTAATAGCATGTGATAAAACAGTTTTTGTTTTGTTTTCAATGTGAGAGTTTTAGAATAATTGAGCACATAAAAACCCACTAAACACAACAAAAATACCTTTTGGTGTTAGCTCAACAACATTACAAACACCTGGGATTCATATTGTTGTCAATAAATGTCCCTCTGTGTAACAATCTGTCTGTTACTGGGGGTACCCCAATTCTACTAGAAAGGGGCATAATTTTACTATTTGGGGTAGGCTCAGTACCTCAATCACTGCTTATGTATTTCTTTACATATGACTTAGATTTTATGGCTTCTCTTTCCTTATACCACAAACTTTGATGCTATATAGCAATAATGCAGTTTTGTGAGCCATTAGGGGATGGACAGGGATACATATATTGGTGGTTTTACAAAAAGAACAGTTTTCAGGTATACATAAACAAACTGCACCATATAAAATCAGTGTAAACAATGAAAAAGTGATGTGACTAATTGTTCAACATCAGCACTAACACATGACAGTCATATAAATCCCAAGGAATGTTGTTCTTGATGACAATCTGCTCATAATTGGGGGTACTATTTGTTGGGTAAGAAGGGGCATAATCATGCTTTTCACGGTATGTTCACTAACATGTACATTATTCACCCATTTGTTGAGTTATTTGTTAGATTTTTTGTGGATTACTTACTTATATTCTTGTCTACAATTTCACATCATTCTATATTGGTTTTGTTTGTTATGATGATGGTTCACACTAATAACATGTGATAAAACACACACACACACACACACACACACACACACACACACACACACACAACACACGCATACACACAAACAGCTTACACACACACACACACACACACACACACACACACACACACACACACATACACACACACACACACACACACACACACACACACACACACACACACACACACACTAAGCAGACCCACAGTTGAGCACACACACACACACACACACACACACACACACACAACCACACACACACACACACACACACACACACATGCATACACACAAACAGTTTCCACACACACACACCACACACACACACACACACACATTACACATATGCACAAACACACACTAACAGTATCACACACACATGAATGTAAAAACACCACAATGATACAAAACAAAAAAACTGCTGTGGATGAGTGCTTCTGTGTTATACAAAATGAACAAACTTATATGGAAAACTTGCATACAGAAATAAATAATGCTTAGGAATAGGCGCACGCACACACACACACACACACACACACACACACACACACACACACACACACACACACACACATAGTCCCACCTATCCATACAGTCATTATTTGCCATAATTGTAGTTTCAGTAGGAAATGGGGCAAAGAAGAGAAATACAGAAAATGAATAGTCAAGGAATGAAGAATCATGTAGTAAAAACAAAAACAAAACAAAACAAACCAACAAAAGAAAAATAGAGCTACTTGCCTGAAACCAGTTTCTGGTCATGAAGGAACTGAAGACTGGAACTTTGTACAGCTGAAAATTGACACAGTTGACTTGCAGACCAGAATTCCCAGTCAAAACAACAGCAAGGTTGAAGGGCTGTGCACCTCTTTCTCGCCATTCTTTGATCAGCTGTTGCTGACCACGCCCCATGCCACGCCCCGGCCGCTTGCACGGGACCTTCACCGTCGTTCTGAGCCCGTACCATGTCCACCACCCCGTTCGTCAAGAAAGGAGGGGGTGCAGTGCTCGTTCACGGCACGCGTTCGGCAATTTCCGCTTCGTCGCCACGCTAACGGCGCTTTCTTTACTGCTGTCTTGTGTACAGAACAGTGAAGCCACGTCATCACCAGCATGTATCTCCGATAAAAGTGGATAGTGCTGATTCCCATCCGTCTCCTCCTCATCGCTAGTATCAGGATCCGATCCTCAAAGGTTTTCTTCATCACTGTCTTGATACTTTAGAACGTCATCTAAAATATCAAGAGCAGTGTGACGCTTGGAAACGGGACGCGTCGACGAAGTGCTAGGTTGAGCTGCCATCTTGACTATGCTTATCAGCTGTGACCTCTCAACTCGCAATTTGCATAACATGTGGTCAGCTGGCTGCTCGTGAGAAGGGAAAGGGGCTGTTCCTTGACACCAGTAGAAGAGGTGAGAACATTTTAGAGGGTCGTCTCCCAAGTAGATTTGTCTGCTTTCTGTTACGAAGTTACGACGAGACACTCTCGTTCGGGCGTAGCGGTTTTCTGTTTTCTGCGGCTTTCTGAACGAGCGTTACTCGTTCCAGGCAGGGAACGGGTTAAGAGCAGGTGGAAAGAAGGCAGTGGACAAAATTAACAAAACATTGTTGAAAAGACCTCTATTAGAGAGAAGAATGTTTGATCTTGAGAGAGAGAGAGAGAGAGAGAGAGAGAGAGAATGATAGTCAGGTTCATGGAAAGAATGGAACAAGATGTTAAATGAGTAGATAGAGAAAAGGAGGAAGGAGATGATCACTATAGAGAAAGGGAGGAAGGAGATGATCACTATAGAGAAAGGGAGGAAGGAGATGATCACTATAGAGAAAGGGAGGAAGGAGATGATCTCTATAGAGAAAGAAAGGAAGGAGATGATCACCACAGAGAAAGGGAGGAAGAAGATGATCACTATAGAGAAAGGGAGGAAGGAGATGATCACTATAGAGAAAGGGAGGAAGGAGATGATCTCTATAGAGAAAGAAAGGAAGGAGATGATCACCACAGAGAAAGGGAGGAAGGAGATGATCACTATAGAGAAAGGGAGGAAGGAGATGATCACTATAGAGAAAGGGAGGAAGGAGATGATCTCTATAGAGAAAGAAAGGAAGGAGATGATCACCACAGAGAAAGGGAGGAAGGAGATGATCTCTATAGAGAAAGGGAGGAAGGAGATGATCACTATAGAGAAAGGAAGGAGATGATTTCTATAGAGAAAGAAAGGAAGGAGATGATCTCTATAGAGAAAGAAAGGAAGGAGATGATCACTATAGAGAAAGGGAGGAAGGAGATGATCACTATAGAGAAAGGGAGGAAGGAGATGATCACTATAGAGAAAGGGAGGAAGGAGATGATCTCTATAGAGAAAGGGAGGAAGGAGATGATCTCTATGGAGAAAGGAGATGATCACTATAGAGAAAGGGAGGAAGGAGATGATCTCTATAGAGAAAGGGAGGAAGGAGATGATCTCTATAGAAAGGAGATGATCTCTATAGAGAAAGGGAGGAAGGAGATGATCTCTATAGAGAAAGGGAGGAAGGAGATTATCACTATAGAGAAAGGGAGGAAGGAGATGATCTCTCTACATTCAGCCATCACTGATCAGGTGTAGCACACTCCAAGTTCGAACATCCAAGTTGAAGGCATTCCTGAGCAGAAGGAGGGATAGAGACCAAGGAAGCATGAACCAACAAGTGCCTCAAAGTGTTTTGCAAAAAGATTGGGATCGAGGTGGCAGGAAAAGATACTGTAATTGCCCATCATCCTAGAAAACCAGGAAGACCCAGGCCATAACCTATTATTGTGGGATGTTTTTCTTTTGAAAAGAAGAGGCTGGTATCTGAAAGCAACACATTGAAAAATTCAGGAATATCTGAGGGTGAGCAGATGACAGAAGCAAACTATGGCCTCACACTGAGAGGACATATGAACATTCAGCCACCTAC
Source organism: Conus ventricosus (assembly GCA_018398815.1). Lineage (NCBI taxonomy): Eukaryota > Metazoa > Mollusca > Gastropoda > Neogastropoda > Conidae > Conus > Conus ventricosus. The sequence goes on from CM031600.1 coordinate 2,713,148, forward strand.
ACTACATTAGTCATCCACTATGGAAGGATTTTAACATCGTGAATGGCTGATGGTTTCAGGTGCAAGGTAACTGTTACATTGACAGTGTCAAGACGGGATGTCCCAACTGTCCGAACCACAGGGAGAGTAGAGTCAGGCACTCTCACCACACTCACCGGAAAGCACAAGAACCCGGGACGTACACACAAATAATATTTATTACACAAAACAATCGCTTCACTCACGCTCACTCTAAGTGGGGGTTGGGATAAATACAAGAAGGGGGAAGAAAGACAGAATAACAGAAAGTGGGGTAAAGAAGAAGACTGGATTACAAGAGGCTACCTAATCCTAGGGACAAAACAAATGAAAATAAACCCAAACTCCCAGGGCTTGCCCAGCTAATCTCCCTTCCTAACCCGCTACTATAAAATGAGGTGAGGAAAGAAGAAAAGGAACAAAATAATAAATCAACAGAACAGGGCCTAATCTCAGACAATTAAAGGAATAATTAAAAAAAAAACAAAAAAAAAAAACCTACACATCAATTCAAGTGAAAAGAAAATGACATACTGACATGCACCTCACGCTCACATGACACAACATTATCTGTCCACCACTTATCTTTCGGAGCCTGGCTCCAATGTTCTCAGAAATGCCAGGCGAAGTCTTGGAGTGTGGCCCCGAACAGTCACTTAAGTGGTCACCAACACATTGACAGACTGGGTTACTGAGGGTGGTCCCACAGAAGACCACGTCACTGAAGAGGTTGCACTGAAGAGGTCGAGTCAAATGGCCCGCAGTCCTCCGGATCGCGGTCCACACGGTTGCTGGATCCGTCCCGGCTGTCCAGACACCCTCAGACAGTCGAAGGCAGGAGGGATCGCACACGCCCAGTGTGCGAGCCAAGGTGCGCGCAAACTCAACAAAACAAAACAAGCCCTAAAGCCTCGATTAAAATTATGTTTCAGCCCGTTGATTGTACTGTCTGTCAGTGGGGAGGTAGTACAGAGGTCAGTGGTCAAGAAAAAGAAACCAAATCAAATAGGACTCCACAATCTGTCAAGTTGGAGATGAAAAGGTGGTAGAAAGGAAAAAAAAAGTCAAAAGGTAGGATTACAGGAAGGGGAGAGAAATAGACAAGAAAACAAAGACCAAAGTAAGCCAAGCAAGTGATACAGAAAACTTGGTCGGTAAGAGTGGGAAAAGAAAGAAAAGAGGTGTCACCAGAAGGGAAAGTAAGTTGAAGGTGAAAAGAGAGGGAAGTCAGTCTACGTAAGAGTAATGTCGCACACATTACATATTATAAATAACAGACATAACATTTCAACTCTAGACTGTCCTTTTTTCCCCCTTTGTCTTATCCTCTCACTTTTGAGATGAGGGTTGCCATAAAAACTTTCCCTTAGCTTACCTCAGTAAACTTTGCAAATTATAACTTATGAAATTCAGAAATATTACAGCATAAACTGGTAACATTGCTACTACAGAATTGTGGCTTTAAAACCATTCTTTCAACTCCCATATGAATTTACTATAAAACGGAAGGAAAAAAAAATATAGCGAACAAGAAACATAGAAACATAGTTGCCCAACTAAAAGAAAATATTAAGACTTGACAGCCACACCTTCGTGCTCGACGTGACGACACAGGCAAAACGGGAAGGGGAAAGCGAGCGACAGCATGAAGATCGCACAGGGAAAATTCAAGAAGATAGCTATATTAAAAAAAACTCTGCAAACCTCAAAACCGTTTACTAACGAACAATTCCGCCATTGCTCGTTGTCGTGACCCGAAGCTAGTGGCGAATAAACCCGAGTGCAAGAAAGATAGAAATGTTCTCTACCAACGAGAGTTTGAAATAATTTTGAAGATAAGTAAAGCTGAAACAAAACATTCTATCACGGGGCGACGAGAAACGCGCAACTCAACGTTTTAATTCGGGAGTACTAAAAACTTACCAACAAGCTTGTGGATGGAAAGCCTAGTCGAACGCCCAACCAGCGAAGGATGGCGTCCCGTCCCAGGAAGCCCAAGTCCCACAGCGAAGGGGAACTAACCCAGCAATGAAGCTGAACCACGGAAAGTTCTGGCCAGAGGAGAGAGAGCTCTCCGTACTGTAGCAGGTCTGACTTGCAAGTGGCTGACCAAACTCCGGTTTCAAGCCGCTGGCAAACCTCCCGTTAACTAAATTTATAGCCGGCCCACGTGAACTACCTGAATCTCCCCAATTCTGCAGAACATGGCCGAGGCCAGCACCACGTGCAAGAGGAAGGAAGGAGGTTGAACCAGCTATACCACTAGGGAAAGGACGAAAAATCTCGGGCTAAAAGAAAACGCCACACTACATAAATAAAGAGAGGACAGGTTATATTGAGGATGGGGAAAGGAGGAGGGTAAAAGCCAGTATAAAAACAAAAACGCATAGGGGCAGGATATCCGACCGTGACAACATCCCCAACGAAAAAGTCATGCCACTGAGGCATAGACTATCCCAGCCTCAATCAAATCCCATACACGAACTTTCCTTAACCAAAAATCAAGAACATGAAACAACCTGACAAGCGAACTCCCTTGTATCTGCATGCAAGTCCTGGAGCGGACATTACAAAAAGTGGACTCGTTTATTCCATTCTGCTTAAGTAGTCGGCTTCAACATTGTCTCTCCCTGGAATATGCCTGAACTGGAAGGCCAAGCTTTGGAGCTCCCATGGCCCAGCCCATGAGGCGCTTACTAACCGGCCGAATCCGATGGATATATTGAAGTGGATGGTGATCACTCTCAAGGATAAACTCCCTCCCATAGAGGTATGGGTAGAATCTCCTAGTAGCCCAAACCACAGCCAGACATTCCTGCTCGATGGTGTGGTAGTTCTTTTCGGCGCCTACCAACTCTTGCTGGCGTACGACACTGGCAGGAGTCCTCTTCCCTGATCCTGGAGCAATGCGGCCCCAAGTCCAACGTTGGACGCATCAGTGCGTAGCACGAACGGTTTGCTGGATCAGCCAGTTGTAGAACTGGCTGGCTGGAATGGTCTTTCTTCAGGCTCTGGAAAGCTTCTGTGTCAGTGTCACTCCAGGTGAGTTTCTCTGGCTTCCTGGCAGCCGTCTTATCGGTAAGAGGCTTGGCGATGTCAGCGAAGTGAGGAATATACTTCCTATAGTATCCGACGAGGCCTAAAAATGACCTCAACTCTCTCTTAGTACTGGGTGGCTTTGCATCCTCGATCCTGTGAATCTTGTCTTGCTCAGGGTGCAAGTATCCCCTACCGACCACGTGGCCAAGGAAACTTATCTCAGTCTCCCCTAACTGGCACTTGGTAGGTCTTGCCGCCAGCTGGCATTGCCTGAGGCGGTCGAACACAATCCGGAGCACCTCCACATGTCGGTCCCATTGTCCTGAAACTATTAGGAGGTCGTCAATAAAATTGTGCACCTCTGCGAGGTTGAGGGGCTCCAACATCAGTCGCATCACTCTGCTGAAGACTGCTCCGGCGGTTTTCAGTCCGAAAGGCATGACCCTGAACTGGAATTGTCCCTCTGGGTGGTGAACGCCGTCTTTTCGCGATTCCGAGGGTTCCATAGGATCTGCCAGTACCCTTTGGCAAGATCTATCTTGGAGAACAAACGGGCCTGGGCAAGCTGGGCAAAGATTTTGTCTACATCTGGTAATGGCTCGGCATCGAATTTTTAGTACCTTGTTCAACCGTCGAAAGTCGACGCAAAATCGCATCTTGCCGTCAGACTTGCGCACCAGAAGTATAGGTGACGAGTATGGTGAGCTACACCGCTCTATCACTCCCATCTGCAGCATCATTTGGATCTCCCTCTTCACTACATCCATCTGCGAGTGAGGGAGGGGGTATTGCTTTACCCGGATGGGCTCCCCCTGGGTGAGCGAAAGGGGACAAGTCCCAAGATTACACTGCAACGGGATATCTGTGAGGATATCTTGGAATTCTTGGCAAAGCTCTGTCACCTGATCCCTCTGCTTCTTAGTGAGGTGATTCGCAATTTTGACATCCCTCCAAGACTCCTCCTGTAGAAGGGCAATACACGGGATGTCGAATTCCACTGCAGGCACTTCTTTTGTTTCCTCGATCACCATAGGGGTAAATCCAGCTTGGCAGACCTCTCGTCGTTCGTACCTTTTGAGGAGGTTGGCGTGAACGAGTTTCTCCTTTCCTCTGACCCGGATCACATAGTCCCAGTCGCCAACACGCTTCAGGACGGGAAAGGGACCCTGCCAAGACAACTGAAGCTTATTGTGATGCAAGGGAAGTAACAAAAGAACTTCGTCTCCTGCCTCAAACCAGCGCTGGCAAGCCTTCTTGTCATAGTAAGCCTTGTATCGCTGTTGCGCCTGTGCCAGATTCCGATGGGCTAGCTCACAGGTTGATGCTATCCGTTCCTTTAAGTCTAGCACGTACTCAGCTTGGGTTTTGACCTCTTCTTTCTGCATCGTCCTGGGTCCACTGGTGCCTTAGGATTGCCATAGGTCCTTTCAGTGTACGGCCGTATAAGAGCTCAAAAGGCGAGAAGCCCATGCTCTCCTGGGGCACCTCCCTATATGCAAAAAGCACCGCTGGCAGAAATCGGTCCCAGTCTTTGGGCTGCTCTTGTGCTAATCTCCGAATCATTTGCTTCAGAGTCCCATTAAAGCGTTCTACCAGCCCATTAGCTTGAGCGTGATATGGTGTAGTAGTCTCCTTGTAGATTTGGAGGAGACGGTAGACTTCCGTCATCACGTCGGACATGAACTGCGTTTCTTGGTCTGAAAGCACTTTGTCAGGGATCCCCACCCGAGTCCACATATTCCAGAGAGCTTCAGCCACGGTCACCGCATCAATCTTTTTCAGAGGGGTGGCCTCAGGGTACCTGGTGGCATAATCGACCATCACCAGGACATGTCGATGTCCCCTGGCTGAAGAGGGAATGATGGGACCAATCAAATCGACGCCCACCTTGGAAAACGGGTCCCAATCAAGGGAACAGTCCCTAATGGGACACGGGTGTTGCGTCCCTTGGGGGTCGTCCTTTGGCAGGCATCGCAAGTTCTGCAGTACTTGCGGACGTCCGTGGCGATTCCCGGCCAGTAGAAGTCATGCTGAATGCGCTCCAGCGTACGTCGGGCTCCCAGGTGCCCTGCCATCGGAGTGTCATGACCTAGCCGCAAGACAGTAGTGCGTAGTGCTTTAGGTACCACAAGCTGTGTCGACGAGGATGAAGGAGTGGTAAATCGCCGGTGAAGGAGTCCTTTGTGTTCCAGGAACTCAACAGAATTATCTTTGGTCTTTTTGGCAGGTTTCCCCACCAAGGCTCGCACTTTATTCAATGTTGGGTCCTTCAACTGGAGGTTCCGGATTGTCTCGGGTTTCAAAGCGACCGTTTCGCGTTGAGAGAGTGGTTGTAGAAGTGGTTTCAATACCTCCTTCTCCTTTCGGGCTTGTGCCCTGGTAGTCACTGCTGCGCTTTTAGTAGCTGGCTGAGGGAGCGGCTGTAGCAGGGGTTTGAGTGCCTCCTCTTCAGCCTGGCCTCCTAAGGCTGTTGCTGCCAACACTTCCAGAGGGAGTTCAGGCGAAATCCGGCGTGGCTCTCCATCCTGGAATCGCACTGCATTGCCTATAAGGAGGGAGTATGCCGGATTCTGCAGTGCCACCGCCCATACCTTGCCCTTGAAGTAAGGAGTGGAAATGTCAATAAGCACGGTCGCCCTGGTGGCTTTGAAGTTCGCCTCCACTCCAGCAACCACACAATCCTCTCCTCGCTTCGCGTCCTGGGGTACCAGGGCCTCATCAATAAAGATGGCGGTCGCACCTGTGTCCCGGATGGCCTCCACCACTTTTCCATTCACCAGAGACGGAAACGTCGGGCATACAGGTGTTGTCACTTCATCCTCTCCGTAAGACACGGTGACCCGCAGACCCTCGGTTGCCCCCTTTCCCTTCCTCTGTGGACAATCTCGGACGATGTGGCCTTTCCTGCCACAGAGAAAACAAGTCCGCACCGCAGGTCCGGAGCCTCCTGAAATGGGTGGTTTCACAGTTTTCGTGGGTGACCGCGCTCTTACATTCAGACGCCTCTTTCTCTGCATTTCTCCTGGTGGGTCCCGAAGTGGACTGCCGAAAATGGCGTCTCGCATCAGCAAAGGCTTCGGCTATCTCCACGGCTTGGGTGAAGTTCTTAGGCTTGGATTCGCCTAACTTGAACTGTAAATCAGATGATACTGAGTCGGACAGCTGTTCCAGCAAGAAGCAATCCCTCATATCCATGTCTGATGCTTCGATCCAGTAATCGAGGGTTCGCTTCAGGCGTTCGCCGAACTGGTGGAACGTTTCATCCGAACCCTTTCTCATTGTTCGAAATCTCTTGCGATAAGTTTCAGCAGTGAGATGGAGTCGTCGGCGGAGCGCTGCCTTTAACTCTGGATATGGAGTACCTGGAGGAATGTCTACAAAGGCTTCCTTTGCCCTACCTGTTAGACTGCTGATAAGGTAGAGAGCCTTCTTCTCCTCGTCAGGTTGTATGCGGCCGCAACCACCTCAAAATGTTCAGTGCAGGTGTCGATGTTGTCCGACGCGCTATACACCAGCATCCGCAGCTTAGGAGGGGCTAAGGGCAGGTTCCACCCCATGGTTGGGGTTTCCGTCGTTTCCACAGGGTAGAAGCAAGCGCAGGAACACGATCTACAGCACTACTTTCACCAGGTGCCAACTGGCTCAACAGCTCATCCCTCATACGCTGCCTTTCTTCCTCCAGTCGAGCCTGAAAATCAGTTTCTTTCTTCTCTCGAACTCCCGCTCCAGTCTCCTTTCCTCCATCTCCCTTCTCTCCTTTGCTTCTCTCTCTTCCTTCTCTTCTCTCCATCTTCTTTCCTTTTCCTCCCTCTCTATTCTCTTCTCCTCCCTCTCCAGTCTCTTCTCCTCCATCTCCATCCTCCACCTTCTTTCCTCCCTTTGCTCCTTGGCTTCTCGTTCTTCCTTCTCCATCTTCCAAGCGAGGTAGGGTCAAATGGGGCACGAGAACCCGCGAGCGGTGAAGCAGGGTAACGGGGAGGAAGGTCATCCCAGGGAGGACGTGGCGCAAATCTGGGCCTTTCCTCAAGTGGGGGTCTAAAATCCTCCCTAGGAGTGGTAGTCGGGCGCCTGAGAGGGAATCTGGGTCCAGGTGGAGTGACCAGTGAAAAGCAAGTGGGGTTTACCGTGATAGGAGGAGTCGCCTCACCCGAGGAGAACACGACCTGGTTATGGGTCCAGTGGTCGTCGGTGTGGCAGGGGTACCCATTCCAGGTATAATACCTACCCTTTTATACTGGGACCGGGTTACGGGACGAGTCTCGTCGACGACATCCATGGCAGAAGTTGCAGTACTGTACTTACCAGAGATCAGTCAATAACCAAGCAGCACCAGTATGACTTAAAGTTTGCGTGGGCCTTGGGTACACAAACAGCAACTACCTGGTTTCAGGCGGATACCCAAAATCAACAAGTGCTCAGCAAGAAGTGACAAGCCCACCGATAAACCCACAAAGTTTTGAATATACCTCCAAAGAAGAGTTTCCCCAAAGGTATATGGTTGCGCACTTTGAAATTCTGAAACGGCAACCCGCTAGCAGTAGCGCAAAAGACGGTTAACTACTAGCTTACTAAAGCGAAATATAAGTGGAGACACCAAGTCACAGATGATCACTTATGAACTTGAACTTCGCAAAATAATCAAAGTCCAACACACCGTAAAATCTTCACTAAGGGAGAGAAAAGCAAACAAAAGCTAGCCACTGAAACTAATGCCCAATGGCACAAGGTAACTTCCCTTGAATTGAGCTACAAATCACCTAACTGCTCGTAGGTGTTGAAATCTACCACAGGAATGTGTATGGCCGCAGAGCTGACCCTACATTACACCAATGAAAAACAATGACACCTCATTAAAGAGAAACAAAATCGGGGAAAAACTCTTCCCCCCAAAAGAATACATCGACAACCTATCAACCTTCGGCAGTCATTCCTAAGTCAACTTCCTTAGAAGAAAACAGCTGATAAGTGTGCCCACACACGAGAAAGAAACTCCATGTCCTTAAATTGCCCAACGGCCAACCAAGACTGAACAAATGGTTATATTTCCTGAAAATATCCGAAGGTAAACCCACTCCGAGTGAACGGCAGCAACCTCTCTTATCACTGTCAAAACATCCAACAAACACCGAGTGAACGGCAATGATACATAATTTTTTTCCCAAAATATCAAGATGAGTTGCACCAAGCAATCGGAAAAAAAAATTAAAGTCAAGCTCTTCTGTATACAATTGATATATCCGCAAACAGAAGAATATCCCTTCCGCGAGAAAGCAAACTCGCAAACGGACGGGCAAGCGAACACACAAAACGGACGCCAAACAGACACGGGGAGAACGAGCAGGCGCGGACGCACGAAGCGGCTCGAAGTGGCGCAAACCACTCTACCCCCACACGCCCCTCAACTCCACTCGCCCCCCAAGGACTCCCTTCAACTCTAGAGTCCTGACCCAACCAACCTCCCGCCAAAACACAAAACTGGACAAACAAGGGTTCCTGAGCTCGTAGGAATGTGGCGGACTACCCAACTCACACTCTCCCCGGCATCTCCACCATAATTGTCAAGACAGGATGTCCCAACTGTCCGAACCACAGGGAGAGTAGAGTCAGGCACTCGCACCACACTCACCGGAAAGCACAAGAACCCGGGACGTACACACAAATAATATTTATTACACAAAACAATCGCTTCACTCACGCTCACTCTAAGTGGGGTTGGGATAAATACAAGAAGAGGGAAGAAAGACAGAATAACAGAAAGTGGGGTAAAGAAGAAGACTGGATTACAAGAGGCTACCTAATCCTAGGGACAAAACAAATGAAAATAAACCCAAACTCCCAGGGCTTGCCCAGCTAATCTCCCTTCCTAACCCGCTACTATAAATGAGGTGAGGAAAGAAGAAAAGGAACAAAATAATAAATCAACAGAACAGGGCCTAATCTCAGACAATTAAAGGAATAATAAAAAAAAAAAAAAAAAAAAAACCTACACATCAATTCAAGTGAAAAGAAAATGACACACTGACATGCACCCTCACGCTCACATGACACAACATTATCTGTCCACCACTTATCTTTCGGAGCCTGCTCCAATGTTCTCAGAAATGCCCAGGCGAAGTCTTGGAGTGTGGCCCCGAACAGTCACTTAAGTGGTCACCACACATTGACAGGACTGGGTTACTGGAGGGTGGTCCCACAGAAGACCACGTCACTGAAGAGGTTGCACTGAAGAGGTCGAGTCAAATGGCCCGCAGTCCTCCGGATCGCGGTCCACACGGTTGCTGGATCCGTCCCGGCTGTCCAGACACCCTCAGACAGTCGAAGGCAGGAGGGATCGCACACGCCCAGTGTGCGAGCCAAGGTGCGCGCAAACTCAACAAAACAAAACAAGCCCTAAAGCCTCGATTAAAATTATGTTTCAGCCCGTTGATTGTACTGTCTGTCAGTGGGGAGGTAGTACAGAGGTCAGTGGTCAAGAAAAAGAAACCAAATCAAATAGGACTCCACAATCTGTCAAGTTGGAGATGAAAAGGTGGTAGAAAGGAAAAAAAAAGTCAAAAGGTAGGATTACAGGAAGGGGAGAGAAATAGACAAGAAAACAAAGACCAAAGTAAAGCCAAGCAAGTGATACAGAAAACTTGGTCGGTAAGAGTGGGAAAGGAAAGAAAAGAGGTGTCACCAGGAAGGGAAAGTAAGTTGAAGGTGGAAAAGAGAGGGAAGTCAGTCTACGTAAGAGTAATGTCGCACACATTACATATTATAATAACAGACATCACATTTCAACTCTAGACTGTCCTTTTTTCCCCCTTTGTCTTATCCTCTCACTTTTGAGATGAGGGGTTGGCCATAAAAACTTTCCCTTAGCTTACCTCAGTAAACTTTGCAAATTATAACTTATGAAATTCAGAAATATTACAGCATAAACTGGTAACATTGCTACTACAGAATTGTGGCTTTAAAACCATTCTTTCAACTCCCATATGAATTTACTATAAAACGGAAGGAAAAAAAAAATATAGCGAACAAGAAACTTAGAAACATAGTTGCCCAACTAAAAGAAAATATTAAGACTTGACGGCCACACCCTTCGTGCTCGACGTGACGACACAGGCAAAACGGGAAGGGGAAAGCGAGCGACAGCATGAAGATCGCACGGGAAAATTCAAGAAGATAGCTATATTAAAAAAAACTCTGCAAACCTCAAAACCGTTTACTAACGAACAATTCCGCCATTGCTCGTTGTCGTGACCCGAAGCTAGTGGCGAATAAACCCGAGTGCAAGAAAGATAGAAATGTTCTCTACCAACGAGAGTTTGAAATAATTTTGAAGATAAGTAAAGCTGAAACAAAACATTCTATCACGGGGCGACGAGAAACGCGCGACTCAACGTTTTTAATTCGGGAGTACTAAAAACTTACCAACAAGCTTGTGGATGGAAAGCCTAGTCGAACCCCAACCAGCGAAGGATGGCGTCCCGTCCCAGGAAGCCCAAGTCCCACAGCGAAGGGGAACTACCCAGCAATGAAGCTGAACCACGGAAAGTTCTGGCCAGAGGAGAGAGAGCTCTCCGTACTGTAGCAGGTCTGACTTGCAAGTGGCTGACCAAACTCCGGTTTCAAGCCGCTGCCAAACCTCCCGTTAACTAAATTCATAGCCGGCCCACGTGAACTACCTGAATCTCCCCAATTCTGCAGAACATGGCCGAGGCCAGCACCACGTGCAAGAGGAAGGAAGGAGTTGAACCAGCTATACCACTAGGGGAAAGGACGAAAAATCTCGGGCTAAAAGTAAACGCCACACTACATAAATAAAGAGAGGACAGGTTATATTGAGGATGGGGAAAGGAGGAGGGTAAAAGCCAGTATAAAAACAAAAAGCGCATAGGGGCAGGATATCCGACCGTGACAGACAGTCTTCTTATTGAAACGGTGATGTAAATTGATCATGTGAATTGTGGCGGAAAAATCATTTTTCATTTTCTATAAATGCAAATGTTAGGTTGGTAAATGAATAGTACAGTAGTGCGTGCGCACCTCTGTGCATGTGTGTGTGTGTGTGTGTGTGTGCGTGCGTGTGTGTGTATGTGTGTGCGTGTGTGTGTGTGTGTGTGTGTGTGTGTGTGTGTGTGTGTGTGTGTGTGTGTGTGTGTGTGTGCGAGCAAGCATGTGAGCGTTTGTCAGAGGAGGAGGAGAAGGATGGATATGATCGTTTGAGACGTGCACTTTTTTGGTGTTGGTCTTCTTTCAAGAAAAAAATACATGCGTCTTTTTGTTTGGAAAAAGAAGAAAATATCTTTCCCATTCTTTTCATTATCGTTTGTGGCATGTTGTCTTACTATGAAGTAGTGGCCAAAACAAGAGTGAGGGTATAGGTGTACGAGGAGTTAGTGTATGTGTTAGGGTGGGGGGGGGGGGGGGGGGGGTGCAAGTTTGGAAGGGATGAGGATGGATGCATCATGACTGAAAGCTATCTGTTGGTAATGAAACACTTCAGGAAGATGGCCTTTTTGACACATTCCTATACATGTTATCTTTCATTTCTGTTTCAGTTAAGGCTGGGGGAGGGTGGGAAGAGATGTTAGACCTGACTGACAAGAACACACACACTCCACACAGAAAAGGAAACCATGTATGAGGTAGATAGTGAACTGTAGATTTGCTTCTGTGCTTAGCACATACCAAAAATGAAAAGAAAAAAAAACAAGTCTGCCGCTCCTTTTCAACCTCCTGTAGTCCCCTACCTCTGAATATTTTTTTTTCTTTTTTAGTCATTGTATATATTCACATATTGATTTCAAATATAAATGTATTATGTCTTAAACATCGGCCATCATTATTTTGGCTTATGTCTTTTACACATTGTAATGATTGTAACTTCAAGCAGAGAGAAAGTAGTGGTTCTCATCTCATACAAAGCACAGGACATGTAAATTAAAGTATTCTTTATCTTCTTCTCCTACACCTCCTCCACCAAGGTGCCCCTTGCACCTCCCCTCTTTTCTCTCTCTTGCTCCAAGCCATGTTTTGAGATGTTTACAACTAGTCTACAGTCTGGATGAAAACACCCATGACTAATTGCTACAGAAAATATTTTTTATGGAACAGAACGAATATATTCGCCTGAACATATTCTGAAAGTTATAAGTTTTAGCATGCTCAAATAAAGTTGTAATTAATTTTTAATTATTTTGTCGATCGGCGATTTCACACTCATGACGCGAATGGCTCTCTGTCGGCAAACTTCCATCCCAGGCAGGAATTTCCCAGCCCCTGCAACCGCGCGCGCTGACCTTGAGGCGTTACCAGTCGGTAAGTTTATTTATGTTTTGGGGCATTTCCGCCTTCATACAACCGTTTTGGTTATCGCACAACTTTCCTTTTTAACGTTGCTAACTCCTGCAAGTCACACAGCATTTATTCAATTTGTCAGCTTTGAACTTCAGGCTGAAATGTTGTGTTCAGCGTTCACCCAAAAAAATCGTCTGCTCCTCTGTCTCACGTCAGCTTGTTTAAAAAAAAAAAAGCGCGAGGTGGGGTGAGGGGCGTAAGGAGTGGTGGGAGGGGTGGGGGGAGAGGATGGGGGGTCTGTATGAAGTGCAAAAGTAAGCTCCTGTTGTATACTTTGTTATTACTTTCTTTTGGCATCAAATTGTTTGACTTTTGCCAGCGCAAGGGGTTGGCACGATCTCCGGTAGAGTAATAGTATGGTTCACAAAACATGTTAAAAGTCACAAAAATGCTTAACAGATTCGTTCTCCATAGCAATAGTAACGGTGCTTTTGATGATAATAATATCATTTTAATGATCATTATTGCTTGGAAACTTATATTTTGCTTCCCACACCCCCTTCCCCTCCCACAACGGGACTGATTTCCACCAAAATGTAATGTAAACATGGTTAAGTTTCAGAAATACATTGGGAAAAATCAAGTTTATTTTTTCACCAAATCAAGATCAGTCATTTCGGAAAATCTGTCGGATGGTTAGAGGATGAAAGGAAATCAGTTCAATTTGAGTATGTCATGCAATAATTAGAAGAAAAAATACTAACAGAATTAAGCAGAAGTTTGTGATGTTCTATTTGATTTTTTTTCCAGATTGAAACATTATTCAAAGCTGTTCCTTGATGAGACACACTGGAAAAGTAACTTAGTGAGTGATTCTTAATTGTGTGGTGTCTGCGTGTGTGTGCGCACGCGCAAGCACACACATATGTGTGTATATGTGTCCTTCTGTAGTTTATCAGACAAATGCAGAGCTATGAGGGAAAACCAATCTAACAAAGAAATGTACGCTGATCCGGACGAAAATAATTATCATTATCTAAATGCTGATATTACGTCTCAGGAATTACACTCTGCTATTTCTTCATTGTCTAATAAGAAAACGTCTGTTGGTTTAGATGCCATTTCTAATGAAATGTTAAAACATATACCACAAAATTTTGTTTTATTTCTACATGAAATTATTAATAAATGTTGGATTGAAGGGAACATACCTTCCATATGGAGAGACTCAATTATAGTTCCCATTTTAAAGAATGGAAAATCAATGACAAACACAAATAGCTATCGACCTATAGCTCTTACATCTCATGTCTGTAAACTAATGGAGATAATTGTTCTAAACAGATTGACATACTATTGTGAAAAAACTCGTATTATTCCCGCAAACCAGGCCGGTTTTAGAAAGGGCAGGTCTACTATTGATCATCTTGTAAAGCTCACTACGTCAAATTAAACACCAGTTTGCTAGAAGACAAAACGTTCTCGCCACATTTTTCGATATCAACAAGGCATTTGATCAAGTTTGGCATGATAGGCTTTTATATAAATTAAAAACTATAGGTCTCTCTGGTCATATTTATAAATTTGTTAAAACATTCCTGACCAACAGAAGTATTCAGACAAGAATAGGTCATACTTATTCATCCAAAAGATTACTAGATAGGGGTATCCCTCAAGGCTCTGTGATCGCCCCTCTTCTCTTTAATATTTTAACTAATGATTTACCTAAATACATTTCAAAAAACGTTAACTTGATTCAATATGCGGATGACATCTGCTTATGGTTGAACGCCACATTAAAAAAGAGCACATCAAAAAGATCTGTTAATTACATTAGAAGAATATATCAAAAAGAGTTAGACAACATTGCGAACTTCATGTCTGATAATGGCTTATGCCTGTCGGCTGAAAAATCCCGTATGATGTTATTTGATGCAGGTGGTCTGCACACAATACTCCTAACTTCAAAGTACATAAACCACATTGAGCTACACTTCTGAGATTAAATTCCTTGGTGTGCATCTTATGTCAAATCTTTCTTGGAATTTTCACTTGGAACACATAATAAATCAAGCGAGAAAATCTCTTAATCTGCTCAAAGTTATAAGCAAACAAAGTTGGGGCCAGGAAACAAAAAGTTTAATACATCTTTCTTCTGCTTTAGTTAGATCCAAATTGTCATATGCACAAGAGGTCTTTTTTAGTGCTCCTAAGTACTTATTAAAAAAGCTTCAGTGTATAGACTCTAAGGCATTCAGATTAGCCCTTGGTGTTCCATTTCATGCTTCAGCTTTAGGAACATACCATGAAGCTGGTGTCTTACCTCTTGATGACCATCGTGAACTAGCCTGCGCTAAGTACACTTCTTCGCTGCTCAACTATTGAAAGTGCTAACCAAATGGAACTGGATATGAGGTCTGATGTAGACTTTCCTAAACGTGCTAAAAACATTCGAGCCACTAAAACGATACTCACATATTCTTCTCACTTGTTGACAAATTCAGGTATCAATCATAAACAGCTTGCTGTGCGTTTTCCCATAAGTCCCGTACCAAACTGGGAGCTCCTCAAACCAGTGTTTGATTATAACTATACAACTATATCTAAAACTGATAACATTAATATTCTAGCTTGCGAAGCAAAATCACATATCAATGATTGTTATCGTAACTTCGTAAAGTCTATACTGATGGGTCTCTATTAAACAATAATGCTGGTTTGGCTTTGTCATTCCATTTTTAAAAATTGAGAAGTCCTTTCATCTTGGGGCAAATCTGTCCATTTTTACAGCCGAACTTATAGCAATATTAATGGCCGTAGAGTACATACATGATTTATCATTTGACTGTTATGGTATTCTCTTTTGTGTAGATTCTAAGTCAGTTCTTCAAGCTTTAGAATCTACAAATTCAAAAAATCGTGCTGAAATCGTATCAGAAATTAAAATACTTATTCACAACATTATGTCAAGAGGTATAATTAGTTAAGTTTTGTTGGTTCCTTCCCATTGCTTCATATCCGGAAATGAATGGTCTGACAGGATTGCTCGAGCAGGTGCAAACAATTCTGACAATACGGCTTCTATTCATATTCCCTTGAGCTTACATGAAGGATATTCTCTCTTACAAAGAGCCTCTTTTGAAAAATTTGAGGAATACTACAAAGAAAGTGTTCTCCCCCGAAATACATAAACCCGACTCTTCTATACTTTGTTGTACGAGCTCTCGAGCAAGTAATCTTTTAAAAAGGCTTCCTCAGTAAATCCAGTAAACCGTAATATAAACATAGGATATAACCCAAGACACAGTAGACAACTTGCCTCCTTATTATTTCGGTTAAAAATAAATGCATTCAGAACAAAATATGTCAAGAATATTCGATGTGCTTGTGGCGCCCTTGATAATTGTACAACAACACACGTTCTATACTTTTGCCCCTACTTTGATTCCGATTTGTCAGAGTTTCGAAAGGATGCTTCAAAGTGCATATTTCAGGATACCATGACTCTCTTAAATTTTGTACGAATTCTTATGTTAAGCCCAGTTGGCTCAATCCTGTAATTGCTGTTTCATGATCTTGTTTCGTACAGTTGTTTTGTTTTTTACTTTTGATGTTTTTTTTTTTTTTTTTTTTTTTTTTTTTTTTTACAGTTTAATTATTACATAGAGTTTCTCCTCATCACACATACACGCACACACGCACGCACACACGCATGCGGGCGCGCACTCACGTACGCACGCTGCACGCACACACGTACGCACGCTGCATGCACACACTCACACACACACACACACACACACACACACACACACACACACACACACACAAAACACACACACACTCAAACACACACACCTTGTCTAATATCACATTTAGTGAAAAGACGTTAAATTGAAGAACAACAACAACACATACACACACACACACACACACACACACAGGTGAATGAGAAAGACATAAGTCAGTAAAATAAATTTGATAAATCTCCCTGTCTTGTCATAATATTTCACACAATTAAGAAACATGGAAAGATTGATATTTTAATATTGTGTATTTTTTGGTTTACTCATAGTGGACTGACTTGGTTGATGCGTTGTACATCCATCCATTCATTTATTTATTTTCCAGTCATTTCTTCATTCATGGATTCTATCATTTTTATGTAAACAATCATGTTGACAAGAATGGTTCAGGGCAATATTACTTTCCATTGTTTCAGGTCATGGAGAACTGTGTCCTCTGTGGCCAGAATCTGGACTCTGGGGAGAAGACAGTGATCCCACCACAGCGAGGCAGAGACACCGTCAACAATGCCAGTGTACAGAGAGGCAGAGACACCGTCAACAATGCCAGTGTACAGAGAGGCAGAGAACACCGTCAACAATGCCAGTGTACAGAGAGGCAGAGACACCATCAACAATGCCAGTGTACAGAGAGGCAGAGACACCATCAACAATGCCAGTGTACAGAGAGGCAGAGACACCATCAACAATGCCAGTGTACAGAGAGGCAGAGACACCATCAACAATGCCAGTGTACAGAGAGGCAGAGACACCATCAACAATGCCAGTGTACAGCGAGGCAGAGACACCGTCAACAATGCCAGTGTACAGAGAGGCAGAGACAACCATCAACAATGCCAGTGTACAGAGAGGCAGAGACACCATCAACAATGCCAGTGTACAGAGAGGCAGAGACACCATCAACAATGCCAGTGTACAGAGAGGCAGAGACACCGTCAACAATGCCAGTGTACAGAGAGGCAGAGACACCATCAACAATGCCAGTGTACAGAGAGGCAGAGACACCGTCAACAATGCCAGTGTACAGAGAGGCAGAGACAACCGTCAACAATGCCAGTGTACAGAGAGGCAGAGACAACCGTCAACAATGCCAGTGTACAGAGAGGCCATGGGATCTGCATTACTGAAGGTCAGGCAGTGCATGAACATTGTCGTCGTACCTACACTAACAAGCACAACATCAGCAGTTTCTTGAAGAAACAGCAAGCAGAAAGTGAAGTGAAGTGAAACCCAGCCAAGAATTAAGATCAAAGAATCTTTGATTTTAGAAGATGCTGCCTATTTTGTGGCAGGGATGCAGAACTTGATGGAAAGACTGTGTGGCCTGTTAGAACATTGGACTTCCAAAAGTCCATCACGAAGAGCTGCTTGGAGCGTGCTGACGAATGGGCTGAAAAAGTGAAAGGTAGACTGGAGTTTGTATCTGATCTTCCAGCAGCTGATGCTGTGTACCACCAGACATGCAGCGCAAACTTCCGAACAAAGAGAAAAATACCCAAATCGTTCGCTCTGGAACCAGAACCCAAAAAAGTAAAATATGGAAGACCCAAAGATGAGGGCAGAGTTGAAGCTTTCAGAAAAGTTGCTGCCTTTCTTCAAGAAAATGATTCAGAACAGATCACCATCAATGACCTGATTAGCATGATGGGTGAACTTACTGGTGGAAATCCATACTGTTTCAAAAAAATGAAGGAGGAACTGGTAAAACTATTTGGGGAAGAAATCATTATTGCTGAAGTTGATGGCAAACCAAATGTTGCCACATTCAGAAAAACTGCTTCATCAATTCTTAATGCATTCTACAGGCATGAAATTCGTCCGCCTAAGGCGGATTTTCCGCCCATTTTTTTCATCTGCGCCGCCCGAAAAAAAGGAGTGCCGCCCAAAAAAAAAAAAGAAAAAAAATCCTGAAATAAACGTTCATTCGATGCTATTCCCATTTGGACATTTTGCAACTCTGTTATTCTCAAAAGGGTCAACCGGTCACTTCCGCCGTTAATCAACATCCGGTCTTTTCGCGGCTGTCGAACGTCGGACATCGTTAAAATGGCGAAGTTTGTTAAGCGCGCCGCGATTTCACGGCAAAAAGAAGGGACGAGAAACGATTGGAGGTGGGACTGGCTAGACCAGAAAGTGGACGATGTTCGAGTTGGTGATGACAGATGTGATTCGTAAATTAGACGAAAAAGGCGCTGCATTTTGTGTTCCATGTGGAAAGATTGTGAACTATTGAACAGTAAAAGCCACCAACACCCAATAAGCATATTGCAAATTTTCGGTTTATTGGTAAAACCTTTGTCAAGCATAAAAAACCAAGGGCCCACTAAATCACAGCCCAAAGCACAGCATTTATATTCTAAGACTGATCATCTCTCACTCCCAATTCACCTGAATTCCCACTCACTGCTTTAAAATCCTAACAAAAGCCTCCAGAATTAAAGAAAGAAAAGGCAGCGATGAGCTTATGTGAAATAAAAACATGGGGCGGTCAGTCAAGACCTTAAAAAACAAACGGAAATGAGTTCAAGCTCACACTGGTGCCTCTAAAGATACCCGACAATACCCCCTCCCCTAACTCCATCATTTTAAAATGCATCTTGTGAACTATGGCAGTCGTGGTTTCATTGCACTGAGATGCCATATGAATAGGGCAGTCCACAAGAAAAACGCCAGTGCTGTGAAGCACAACACAACCATTGCAGGTATGTAATATATATATATATATATATATATATATTTTTTTTTTTTTTAAGTAGTTTACTTAGGCTGACCCCCCCCCCCCCCTCTCTCTCTCTCTCTCTGCCTGTCCTTTGCCCTTCCCTGCACTCCTTTCGCTCCTGCGTCTCTCTCGCACTCTCTCTCTCTCTCTCTCTCTCGCACACAAGCGCCTTCAAGTACATGCTCTCCTTGTGTCATCTTCTTACCATGATTTGCTCATATAATTTTATGATCTGTATTGTTTCATTATTTTTAATCAGCTCCTTCCTGTCTTATATTGCACATATTATTGTGTTTGTCTTTCACATGATCTTTCTATGAGTGGTTTCCTCTCTCTCTCTCTCTCTCCTCTCTCCTCCTCTCTCTCTCTCTCTCTCTCTCTCTCTTCTCTCTCTCTCTTTTTTTTTTTTTTTTTTGCTTCCCCCCCCCCCCCCCTCTTTTTTTTTGCTTCCCCCCCTCGTCAAATTCCATCTTACTTTCCTAAATACCTTCTTACGTATTTTCATGTCTTACGGAAAATGATCACACGTTATGCCTTGCTCTCTCTCTCTCTCTCTCTCTCTCTCTCTCTCCTCTCCTCTCCCTCTCTCTCTCTCTCTCTCTCTCTCTCTGTGCGTGCATGCATGCGTGCATGTATGTGTGTGTGTTCCAAATTATGTATGTACTTGTCATATTCATTTTACTGTCTGTTTTTATACATGCTAATTTTTGTACGTTGTAGTACATTTCCATATATTCCCCCTGCTCAGCCCACCCCCCACCCCCACTCTCTCCTTCCCCTTAATTATTGTTATTTTCATTTTTTGTTTGTTTATTATTATATTTTTTTTCATTTCTCTTGTATTTTCATTTGATGTTCCATTATGATTACATGACCGCTTTGTTTGCTTGTTTGCTTTCCTACATTATTTCATTTCACTGCATATTGTAGTCCCTATTTATACTGAAAACATGAAAATGTTGCTTTTTTTGCCCTTCTTAACAGCGCTGAAATAGGGCTTTATTTGCAGTTTTAGGCCTTTTATTTCATAAAAAGCTTCAGCTTCAGGGGGCTCCGCCCCCTGGCCCCCGCCGGGGCGGCACTGGGGGCCTACGGCGGCCCCCAGACCCCCGCCAATTTTTCAGCCTTTTTCGCTGATGGTCACTTTCATGCCTGATTCTACTCTGCACCTGATACTGATGATGAGGAAGCACAGAAAATAGCAGTCATTAAAGCAGCCGCTGAGCTCATCAAGAGTGACATAAAGAACATTCCTGTTTCCAGAAAAACATACCCATCGCCAGATGATGTTGCATCTGTGTCAGCAAACGTGGACTTTGTGCCAAAATCTCTCCAGTTACTGCTTGATACAGTTTACAGTGGAAAGGATTGTGATCTTAGAATTGCATCCATTGGTCAAGCAATCATGCAAGCCGCGCGGCCACGCTTACTGATCACCCCACTGCAGATTGCACTGGGTGTACAGGTGCACCACAATTTTGAGTCACAATTTCTTGTGGATCTTCTTTATTCACTTGGATTCTGTTCGTCTTATAAAGAAGTAAGAACATATGAGCTTAGTGCAGCTGCAACTCAAGAACTGAAATTACCAACAGATGACAATCATTTCGTACAATACATGGCTGACAATGTGGACCACAATTCAGCAACCTTGGATGGAATGAATACTTTCCATGGAATGGGTATGATTGCAGCAATCACACCAAGTGTACAAGACAGAGAAGCTGTACCAAGGAACACTGATGTTAAGCTGGAAGAGGTTGTCAGAAAGGCAAGAGTTGACATACGGTATTATAAAGAAGAGACAAATTGGCATGTTGAACTTGAAGTTCGAAAAACTGAACACTGTGTTCACATCTGATCCAACAAAAGAAATAGAAATCCTATGGAAAACGTCCTGGTTGCTTCTTCCACAAAGGCCATCTTGGTCAGGAGTGATGCAAACTGTACATGCTGGAGACGTTCCTGGACAGACATCTTTCTTTTTTTTGCCCCTGATTGATCTCAATCCCAGTGATAAAACATGTATTTATTCAACGTTACTGTTCATTTGTGGTGAAGCAAAGCGTAATGGCAGAACACCCATCATCACATTTGACCAACCACTTTGGTGGAAAGCACTAGCTATCATCATGAGTGAACCTGAGACAAGTGACCTGCGAAGCATTGTCCTCAGGCTTGGCCCTTTCCATATGGAGATGAGTTTTCTTGCCTGCGTAGGACATCTGATGGCAGGCACAGGTCTCCAGGAAGCCCTGTCTGTGATCTATGCTCCAAATGCAGTCAGTGCCATGCTGCAAGGAAAAGCTGTCACACGTGCTGTAAGGGGACATCTGTTGATGGACACAGCCCTAAATGCTCTGCTGGCATCTGACACTTTCCACGCACCTCTGCCACAACTTGAAGTCAGAGAGGAGGGAGAGAGATCATGTGATGAAACCTGCAGTGTGCCACAGCTTACAACAACGTTTGCACAGTCTTCGCCAGAGAGTCTGAGTGCCACTGACACACAGGAAAAGTACCAAGCAGATCAGACATGTGAACTTGGGACTGAACAAAAACTGGTACATGTGTCAATGGAAGATGTTCCCCAGGATGTCAAGGCTGCTGTCAAGTCTTCTCTCACAGAAAATGTTGATGCATTACTTGACAACACAGATCCTCATTTCTTGGAAGCGATTGAAACCTACAAAAAACTAATGGAAGGAGATCTGTCTTTAAACGAGCTGGGAAACATTGAATCCATTTGTAACATCTCTAAAAAAAAACTTGAAGCTCACAAGATGACTTTGAACAGCAGAACGAGCGTACTGTGGTTACAGTACATGTCCATGATTGACATTCTGAAAACATTCATCAAGGCAGAAAGGACTGGAAACTGGCTTTTGCATCTGTCTACCGTCCAGGACATGCTTCCTTACCTAGCGGCAGCAGGACACAATCTATACACCAAATCAGCTCACCTCTACAGGGTTCGTAGCGTTTGGGAAAGTTTGGGAAAAAAGATGTTATTTTCCAGGCCCTGGAAAGTCTTTGAAAAATAAGAAAACATGAATATGGTTTGTGAAAGTTTGTGAATTTAGAGTTATGTCACCAATATAAGATATCCACTCCGAAAAAAATCGGGGACCATGAAATTTTAACATATAAGAGGAAACAACTATAAAATAAATAAATGCGATCTGATGAACCGCAGCGAATTGAGTAGCAGACGAACTCTCGATTTCAAGCGCAACGCGAGTTACTTCCCTTGGAATATCCGGGTCTCTCAGAGAAATCAAAATGCCGGGCCAGTGCGTTTTCAACGAGCTGTGGCTCGAAAATTCGACTTACAAACGATGGCTGCGGAAAAATGCTGGCAACAAGCGGTCTGCATACTGTGCAGCATGCAGAAAAAACATCGATATTGGATCGATGGGCGAAGGAGCCCTCATCAGCCATAACGGCGGTAAGTCAATACAGTGTTCATCGCGCGGGATCACCGGTCACATTCTCTTGGTCACAGGAAGAAAAATGAGACGAAGACGGATAATGATTTTTGGTGAACCTTTTGTTTCAGTAGTTAGCCAAGCTATCCAAACGCTCTCCCATCAGCCATACCTCAACCTACTTGTTGTTGTTGTTTTTTTACGTTGTTCAGGTTGACGTTTTTGCCCATTAAAAGAAAAGAAAAGAAAAGAAAAAAGAATGTGACCATGTGACCTGCGCTTTGAAGGAAACACTGTTACAAATATTGCCAGAATTTGCAAAGTGGTGATTACCTCATGCTCTAGTCTACTGCAACTACTACTAGTACTACTTCTTTCTGTTCTAATACTGCTTCTCCTAGAACTTCTGCTCTGATATTATTATACTACTACTAGTACTACTACGCTGTTTACTACCACCACTGCTACCCACTATTTTCATTCATACTATTTTTAATTATATTTTTAAAAGGTTGGGAACAATACTAATAGGAAATATTCATGTGAACTTATAATCATGTTATAATTAATACTAATGTGAAATGAAGATAGTATTTCTTTCCATATAGAGAGTACATAGCCTAATTGTAAATGTAATAGTGAATTTTTTTAAAAGTTAATACCATTAACAGCAATTGATATAAAACAGTAAGTGATACTGGTATTTATTCACAATAGCAAGAACATTCATTTTAAGTAATATTTAACAGTATATTGACAGAATTTTATAATAACAATGAGCAATCAATATTTACAATTTTTTTTAAAAATTTCTGATACAGATATAGCAGTAACATCATACACTGTCTCTTTAAACAATGTTAAAGACATATAATTGTGACAATAATTAGGATGATAATGATAATAGTGATAATGATAGTGATGATTATAAAGATTATGCCTACTAGTAATAATAAAATTGATATGATGATAAACAAGAACGATTTTTGTTGTCTTGATTAAAACTTTTATAAACACAAAAGAAAATTTGTATTTCAGGTGCAAAGCACAAGAAGAATGTGGCTTCCATTGACAAAGTGGTTGCACCCATTGGTGACTTCATGGGCATCCACAGCAAGAAGTCTTCCACAACCAGCTCCTCCTCTGTTGCACCAGTGACATCTTCAGAGGTTCCCATCTCATCAGCTGCGACGCAGAAAGAAAATCAGTGTGGTAGTTTGGCATCCTACGTGTCTGGCACAGAAGTGTTGAAAGCCGAGGTGTTGTGGGCAATGAAGTGCATAACATCCCATTACAGTATGAAATCATGTGATGGCATGAAACAGCTGTTTCAAGCCATGTTTCCTGACAGCAACATTGCTGCAGCGTTTTCCTGTGGAGAAACAAAAGCAAGATACTTGTGTACTTTTGGTCTTGGGCCATATTTTTCGTCCGAGCTTACAAAACAAGTAAAGGCAGCAGAAAACTATGTGCTTCTTTTTGATGAAACGCTGAACCAGAATCTCCAGGAAAAACAGTTGGATGCCTTTGGAATTGACAGTTGTAACTCTAATGACGTATAGGATAGAATCCAATGATTCATTTTTCAAACAACGGCAGTGCATTGTGGCTGGAAAAAAGGAATATAATAGTCTACATTTTCTTTTGGTCATTGTGAACAGACAGTGAAAAGGCCAGAAGATTGGTGTGATAATGAGGAACTGTTCTATTAAAAGGTAATCTGTCTGTCTGTTGTGTTTGTGCTTATTTACATGTCCCTTTTATCTACCTAATTTCAGTTTTAGGGCCGCTTAAATAAAATAAAGGTCTTTGAAAAATCCAGAAAGTGGTTTTGAAAGTTTGGGAATTTTGGGATGCTCTTAGGCTATGAACCCTGCGAGTCTATCTCCAGATGATGAACAAACTTCCTGATACACACCCTGTTGTCTACAAGAGCTTTCTCGATGGACATCACGTCGTTCGTAGGAGTAAGAGGTTCTGGGCAGGCCTTTCTTCAGACTTTGCTATTGAGCAGGTTTTGATGCGCAGCATTAAGTCAGCTGGAGGCTTGACCAGAGGAAGAGGGATGAGTGAATCGCAGCGATGCAACATGGCTTCTGTCTGTGCCAGCATGTGCAGAAATCAATAGCGCCATGCAAGAAGCGACCTGCACTCTCCGCCTGTCAAGTGAGCAGCATAAAGAAATGGGCCCAGCCAGAGTGGCAAAGGATGCACAGGACGTGATGACCCTTACGTCATTTTTGAATCAACACAGTCCATTTGTTGATGACCCCAGTCTGAGAAACGTCATTACTGGTTGTTGTTGCAGAAGCATCAGTCAATGTGGACGGTGCAAATACAAATTGGACTCCACATACTGAAGACCATGGAGGGTCAAACAGCTTCAGATGCTTCACTGAAAAGGAAAGACAGGCTGTGACAATGAATGTTAAAAGCTCCATCAGAATAGACGAGACTGCTGTGACCGTTGATCCTCAACTTCTTTTTCAGCGCTTAGTTGCAGCTGCCAGTAACCTGTACGAGGACAAGACAGAAGTTTTCAATTATGAACTTTGCAGCTTTCCATCATCATTGTTCGAGTCACCTGGTTTCTTACTGCAACCCAACAAAGCAGCACTTGCAAATGAACTGTGGAAAATGGTCAAGAACACTGAAAACCAGCCTCAGCAGACTTCCCCTCAGTTTGTTCTTGATGGAGGTTCTTTACTTCAGCGCATTCCCTGGCAACGTGGAACCACATTTCGAGACAATCATTGAAACATATGTCTGCTTTATAAAAGGCAAGTATCCAAATGCAACTGTCGTATTTGATGGATACACATCAGGACCAAGCACTAAGGGCATCCACCATCTCAAGCGTGGGAAAGGGATGAAAGGGCAGGCTGTGCACTTTGCATTAGATATGATGCTCCAGTTCTCCAAGGAACAGTTCCTTTGTAATGTAGAGAACAAACAGCGCTTCATCTACGCCCTTGGGTCAGCTTTGGAATCTATTCTGCACTGTGATACATGCCAAGAGTGATGCAGACCTCACAATAGTCCTGACTGCCACCAAGTGTGCACGCCACCAGGTGACCGCTGTCATAGGAGAGGACACTGACATTCTGGTTGTTGTTGGCATATCATGCCGATTCAAATGATCATGACATTTTCTTTTATTCTGATAAACATAGGAGGGAAAAGTAGGTGCTGGAACATCAAGCACTTGATCCATGAGCTTGGAGAAAATCGACATTTGCTGCTTTCTCTCCATTCTCTTACAGGTTGTGATACGACCTCCAGGCCATTTGGAATTGGGAAAGGAACAGCACTGCAGAAACTGTTGAAAAACGTTGAACTTAGAAGTCTGGCTGATGCCTTCCTTCAACAAAGGACCCAGGAGGACGTTGTAGAAATAGGTGAGAAGGCATTAGTGCTTCTCTACAATGGCTGTTCCGGTGAGACTCTCAATCACTTGCGACACCGGCTGTTCTGCATGAAAGTGGCAACTGGTACAACATACATTCAGGTGCATTCACTGCCACCAACTTCAGCTGCGGCCAGGTTTCACAGTCAAAGGGTTGTACCTTCAGGTTCAGCAATGGATGGACCGGGATACTGTGCTGAAACCAGCTGAATGGGGCTGGCAGATTGAGAACGGACTATATGTACCCCGAATGACTGATTTGCCAGCAGCACCGGCTAAGCTCCTGAAGGTCATTCGTTGCACCTGTAAAGAAAACTGTGACAGTAAGCGGTGCAGCTGCAAAAAACATGGTCTTCTGTGTTCTCCTGGGTGTGGTGAATGCCATGGTGTCAGCTGTTTCAATTCCCCCGCTGTGTGCTTTGACTAGACAGTGATGCAGAAACTGAGGTATGCTGTTCTATATATAGAACATTATTGAATACTATTGTTTTGCCTATTTCAGACATTTTCTGACATTATATTGCCAAATCCTGGTTCCTACGCATTTATTCCAAGTTCCTCTTTCAAGACATTGTTTCCAGCTTCAAAATAAGTTGCTACATGAGTTTTCTATGCACAGATGACAATTTTCCATTTTGGGCCTATGACGTCACTAATGCTCATATTACATAATTATATGGTCGCTAGAACATTATAACTTGCTGTGATGGTGATGTGGGTTATAGTGATTAAGTTACTGCAAACAAACTTTCTGTAGCAATTTGTCCTGGGTGAGGTATTTATTTTCACCCAGTCAGTAGCCTAAACTGCCTCAGGGAGAGGAGAGAGAGAGTGAGTGTGTGTGTGTGGTGGAGATTCATTAAAGGCATGTTTGTGCTGTAGATATGAAATTATCAGTGACCTAGATCAAAATGTGCACAATTTACTTATTGCTATGCTGATTACAGAACACATGAGATATTAACCTCTTTTGCTTCTTCTCTACTCTGCCCCTGCCTCCTTTCCACCCTTCTGGTCCTCCCTACCTTACCTCACACCTCGAACCAGCCCTCTGGTTGGAGCTCTATCTGTCTGTCTGTCTGTCTGTCTGTCTGTCTGTCTGTCTCTCTCTCTCTCTCTCTCTCCTCTCTCTCTCTCTCTCTCTCTCCTCTCTCTCTCTCTCTCAGTATATTTGGGGGGGGGGGGGGGGGGGGGGGGGGGGGGAGCGGGGGGCAGAGAGGAAGGGCCTATGTGAGGCATGTATGGCTTATGGAATTTGAGATTAAATTTGATAGAAAATGATGTGATGATGTGAATATGTTTTCTTTTTTTAGCCTTTTCTTCTTCTTTTTTTTAAAGAGAACCTTAAGCTTTGGGGTGCATGTGATTAGTGTGTGGAAAAAATACATTCTAGTGAATATATAGAAATATGGGTTGTTTAAATAAACTTGTTTAATACCGGTTTACGGTTTGGCAGACACTCTTGTGCACATTGTACAGGTGTATACTCATGCAAAGCTCTATTCCATGCCCTCCCCCCCCCCCCCCCCCCCCCCCCCCCCCCCCCCCCCCCCCCCCCCCCCCCCAGTGTGTGCACATACATGTGCACGCAGCCATTTACTGATTAGGTAATCTGTGAGGTGGAAATGCTGTGACATAAAAAAAAGAAATACAAGGCTAGAAAGGAAGCAACATAACAGAGCAAGAATTGTCTGGTTATCTATGCTGGTAAAAGCGATCTATCTGAGGTGTCTCAAACTGGATCTTTGGATCCAGTTGACCCCTGAGAAGAAGCACCATGGTGAGTTTGTTGGGCTAGGCAGCAGCAGATCCATGCCACTTCATCCTGAAGGGAAATGAGAGCAACATTTCAACTACTTCGCCAGGAATTGAAACAAGAAGACGGAAACTACTTCACCAGGAATCGAAACAAGAAGATGGAAACTACTTCAGTACATAGAGAGGAAGGGAAACAAGAAGATGGAAACTACTTCAGTACATAGGGAGGAAGGGAAACAAGAAGTTTCAAACTACTTCAGTACATAGGGAGGAAGGGAAACAAGAAGATGGAAACTACTTCAGTACATAGGGAGGAAGGGAAACAAGAAGACGGAAACTACTTCAGTACATAGGGAGGAAGGGAAACAAGAAGATTCAAACTACTTCAGTACATAGGGAGGAAGGGAAACAAGAAGACGGAAACTACTTCAGTACATAGGGAGGAAGGGAAACAAGAAGACGGAAACTACTTCACCAGGAATCGAAACAAGAAGATTCAAACTACTTCAGTACATAGGGAGGAAGGGAAACAAGAAGTTTCAAACTACTTCAGTACATAGGGAGGAAGGGAAACAAGAAGATGGAAACTACTTCAGTACATAGGGAGGAAGGGAAACAAGAAGACGGAAACTACTTCAGTACATAGGGAGGAAGGGAAACAAGAAGACGGAAACTACTTCACCAGGAATCGAAACAAGAAGTTTCAAACTACTTCAGTACATAGGGAGGAAGGGAAACAAGAAGACGGAAACTACTTCAGTACATAGGGAGGAAGGGAAACAAGAAGATGGAAACTACTTCAGTACAAAGGGAGCCAACTATCAGTTGATTATAGCCCAGTCTATCATGAGGGCCACATCAGGGCAGTCATCTCATTAAAGTGAGTTCTGTACAGTTGTTGAAAAAGAACACGCTCTCACACACACACACACACACACACACACACACACACACACACACACATATGTATTCATGGAACCAGATCCTTGTAAGATATGCAAATATTGCCCAAAACTCTTTCTTCTGCAGAGATTCTGAAAAAGTAAAACTTCTCAGGATTTAACGGATAAAAGATAAGCTTGACAGAAAATTACCAAGGTTGTCTGTTTTGACGATGGGGGAAGGGGGGGGGGTGAAGAGAGGGGGAGGGGAGTAGTGGGGTCAACTGCAAAACACTGCCAAGATCTGCCAAAGGCACAAACTTAGAGTCGATCACACCTACATCTATAAATGCACCCAATTATAATGAAGACCATGGGAAATGAAATTAATAGGGGTGTACTCCTCTGAAGCAATATCATTTCTATTTATGTCATGAGTTAGTCTGTGACCTTATATTAGTCTATGACCTTACAGCCAAAGAGGACAGAAACACATGATCCTTCCACAAAAAGTATGCGGCTACTTTGATTGCTAGAAGTTCTTCACAATTATGGTACTAGGCTGTGTTTGT
>CM031600.1:2747056-2769556 GCA_018398815.1 Conus ventricosus
TCCAGTCCTGCCTTAGTTTTTCAAATTACCATGTCATTAGTCAGTAGTTCATTTATTGCCAGATTTAGATGAAACATCACCATTCTTTCCAGTCCTGCCTTAGTTTTTCAAATTACCATGTCATTAGTCAGTAGTTCATTTATTGCCAGATTTAGATGAAACATCACCATTCTTTCCAGTCCTGCCTTAGTTTTTCAAATTACCATGTCATTAGTCAGTAGTTCATTTATTGCCAGATTTAGATGAAACATCACCATTCTTTCCAGTCCTGCCTTAGTTTTTCAAATTACCATGTCATTAGTCAGTAGTTCATTTATTGCCAGATTTAGATGAAACATCACCATTCTTTCCAGTCCTGCCTTAGTTTTTCAAGTTACTCTGTCATTAATCAATAGTCCATTTATTGCCAGATTTAGATGAAACATCACCATTCTTTCCAGTCCTGCCTTAGTTTTTCAAATTACCATGTCATTAGTCAGTAGTTCATTTAATTCCTTTTATGTCTGTTTGTTTTTGTCTTTCTTTTTTCTTTGCTGTCCAGATCATATAAATGCATGGACGTTAATTAAAAGTAATAAAAATAACCTCTGCCTTTCTTTTAAGTGAATAGCTAATATCAAATCGTTTTAAAATTGATATGATAGAGACATTTTGCAGTTGATACGATTTCAGTAGATCTATGGATATCATTCCTAAAATAAGTCATGCCACAAATGAAAACGGATTTTTTAAATTTGTATGAGACAATTTTTTTTCTTCTTTAGCACCAACATATTATTTATTTTGCCAATTGATTATACACTTGTTTTTCACAGCATTCGATGAAAACCAGCAGAAGAGGAGGAAGTCCATAGAGAATCGACCACTTTTTTCCACATCCTCGCCAGCATGCTCAATCACCCCGAATTCCAGCTCCTTCAGCAAGCGTGCCTTGATCAAACACAAACTGGGTCTTCACCTTTCTTCTCCAAAAGTGGAATATATGTGTGAACAGGTCAGCCTTGAAGGGACTGGTGAAGAACACAGGTAAAGCTACAAGTTCCTCATCTGCAACTAGTGCTGGCACAGACAGTCACAAAGCTACAAGTTCCTCATCTGCAACTAGTGCTGGCACAGACAGTCACAAAGCTACAAGTTCCTCATCTGCAACTAGTGCTGGCACAGACAGTTACTGTTCACCATCAGAGCAGTCTGCATCTGAAGATCAGTCAGCTCTGTCTGCAGTCGCTGCCTCACAACTTGAGAAACAGACACTCCAAGGTCAGGATCACAGCACAGAGACTCACACAACGACAATGACCAGCAAGAGCAGTTTAGTTGTACAGGAACATACAAAATCAGTGACTATAGACAAATCTGGCAAGTCCTGTGATGGTGAGATCTCCAGCAGAGAAAATTGTGAAGAGGACAAGACAGCCTTGGCAGCTCTTATGGCTACCTATTCAGACAGTGAATCATCTAATAGTGGAGCTGAAAATGTGTAATTTTTGGTATTTGTGAGCCTTTTTTCAGTTTTAACTTATCACTGGAGGATATGAAGTGGGGAGGAGGAGGGGGGATGCAAACATTTTTTTTTTTTAATGATTGAAGTGCTGCTATTCAGAATAGGGAATTCTTGAATATGTTCATGCAAAAGGAGTGCGTGCCTTTACAATGAAATGCACATTTTTTTCCTTAAACATATTGCATGCATGTTTTGCATGTGTATGTTATCTTCACCATACCTCGTATATCAATCCATTTGTATTTCTTGGCCCTCGCAGGCTCATACCCATCAACCCTTACGTTATTGAACAGTGTAAGGCTCGATGCCAGTCTGGCATAATGCAGGCAGTTTGGAGGTGGGACTTGCAGTGTCCAGGCTTGGTCTTTCATTTCAGAGAAAGACTGACATCAATGTCCAGTGATTCACCTACTTACAAGTAGTAGCCAATCATAGTTCCTGAGCACCATCTCTTCTCCCCACTCCCTACCCCTTAAATTTCAAATCAAGCACTTCTGACACGTGGACCCATTCTGCTTTGCTACGGAGTAGGTTCATCCAGTTATGAGTTGGATCTAGAAAATGCAGATTTAGGAGTAGAAAATGCAGACTCGGACAAGCAAGATATGTGTGGTAATGATCCCAAATTGTATGAACTATGATTGGATAGTGTGTGTGAACAGATCAAGACCGAAACTGACATATGACTAGAAACCCATAACATCTCAAGAGTTGCTGGTTTTGTTGTTGATGGCAATTGTGACAGTAGTTGGGAGTGTTTGAGCTGTGAGAGTTGGTTGATCAAGGCCAAGTAGTGGAGGATAGATAACATTAGCAATGACCAGTATAAAGAACCACTACCATGGCTTCATAGCAGGGGAATCAGAGGAGACTTTGTCTTGTGACTTGAAACATAAAGTGATTGGTAGCTGGGCCAGATACAGATGTGTTGAGGCCAGGGCTTCTCGCATTCCAGGGAATGATTTTGTTTTCATACCCAATTTCAACCGTGTGCATGCAAGTGTGTGTGTGTATGTGTTGGGAGGGCGGAGAGGAGGAAGGTGTGTGTTCGTATGTGGTGTGCAGCTGTGAGAGAGAGAAGTTTGAGTTTCGTGGCTCTTTGTGTGGGAGCGTGATGGTGGTGAGTGAATGCATGTGTGTGTGTGTGGTGACTGTTAGTGGGAGCGTGGTGGTGGTGAGTGAATGCATGTGTGTGTGTGTTGTGACTGTTAGTGTTTGTGTGTGTGTGTGTGGTGACTGTTAGTGTTTGTGTATTTTTTGTGGCGATGTGGATGTATGCATGAACAAACGCATGCATGTGTGCATTTTGTGTTTGTGTATTTCCCTTTGAATTACTAAAACTTTAAAAGTTTTGTTGACTAAACATTCACTGTATCAATAACTAATCTAGATCTGTTTATTGTAAAGCAGACAGCAGAGGAATTGCTCGGTAAGTTCCAGAGATGCCAGTATTTGATATCCTCTGGTATAAAATCAGCATTTCTGTAGAAAAATGGCAAGCCCAGGGAATGTATGTGAAAGAGGATGGTGGGCAGTGGAAGGGTTGGAGGTGATAACACAGTATCCTTACCTTTATTTTGGGCTCTCACACACCCACCTTCATTTTTGGAGCAGTTCAGCCAATTACCTCCATTTTATTATTTGATCAATGCTGTGGATCTCAGATTTGTGTGTGTTTTTTTCTTTTTTGTATGTTTGTTGAGAATTGGGTGGGGGTGGGGGGGATCTTTTTTTTTTCGTTTTATCAATATATATTTTTCTTGATAATTTTACATTTTTCACCTTGTTTATTACAATCCAGACTTCTATTATCTTCTGTCTGCAATCTATAAAAGCTTTTATTGACTACAGTGGGGTTTATGTATGGGAAAATCACAGCCTCATCTATTGTACCAACCAATCTGGATTTAGATATATGTGAACTTTGCGATATAACTTTGGTTGATCTTGAACATTCTGAGCATGAACATTTTCCAAAATAGGGTAACTACCTAATCAATTGAAACACCTTCATGCAGACAACAGTCTCAGCCAGTCAATGTTATCAGCCTTTAGTCCCAGCTGTCAGTTTCATAAGCCATTAGGCCTACATGCGTTATGTTCAGATCAGTCACACAGTGTGTGTGTCTTTCATTTAACGTCTATCCACTATTCGTGATATTAGACAATGTTCAGTCACACAGTGTTCTGAACCAAAGATGGTTAAAACATGTGAGTGGTCAGCCAGTCTGTGAGGTTTGTTTTCAGTGTGGGATTGTGTAGGACAGCTGAGGTATTTGGTGTTGGTAGACAGCCAAGAAAACGGGGCTTAGTTTCTTCAGGTTTATGGTTACAGGAGGGGGGAGGTGGAGAAGTCCACTCACACACGCAGGGGGGAGGGGGGGGGGGGGCAGCTTGCATGCAGTGCAACCAGGAAGCAGTTCATGCCAGAGGAATGAGGCTCACTCACTGTCAGCAAGGCATGAACAGATACATGGCTAAGTAATGGCACAACAAGCAGTCGTTTCCTCTTCAAGAGAACACCAGGCATGAACAGATACATGGCTAGGTACTGGCACAACAAGCAGTCGTTTCCTCTTCAAGAGAACACCATGCATGAACAGATACATGGCTAAGTAATGGCACAACAAGCAGTCGTTTCCTCTTCAAGAGAACACCAGGCATGAACAGATACATGGCTAGGTAATGGCACAACAAGCAGTCGTTTCCTCTTCAAGAGAACACCATGCATGAACAGATACATGGCTAGGTAATGGCACAACAAGAGAACACCATGCATGAACAGATCCATGGCTAAGTAATGGCACAACAAGCAGTCGTTTCCTCTTCAAGAGAACACCATGCATGAACAGATACATGGCTAGGTAATGGCACAACAAGAGAACACCATGCATGAACAGATACATGGCTAGGTACTGGCACAACAAGAGAACACCATGCATGAACAGATACATGGCTAGGTAATGGCACAACAAGAGAACACCATGCATGAAAGATACATGCTGGGTAATGGCACAACAAGCAGTCTTTTCCCCTCTTCAAGAGAACACCATGCATGAACAGATACATGGCTAAGTAAGGGCACAACAAGCATCGTTTCCCTCTTAAAGAAAACACCAGCATGAACAGATACATGGCTAGTAATGGCACAACAAGCATCGTTTCCTCTTCAAGAGAACACCAATGCATGAACAGATACATGGCTGGGTAATGGCACAAAAACATCTTTTCCTCTTCAAGAGAACACCATGCATAACAGATACATGCTAGGAAAGGCACAACAACAGTCGTTTCCTCTTCAAGAGAACACCATGCATGAACAGATACATGGCTAAGTAATGCACAACAAGCAGTCGTTTCCTCTTCAAAAAAACCCCAAATGCATGAACAGATACATGGCTAGGTAAGGCACAACAGGCAGTTCGTTTCCTCTTCAAGAGAACCCCAAATGCTGAACAATACATGGCAATTTAAAATGGCACAACAAGCAGTCGTTTCCTCTTCAAGAGAACACCATGCATAAAAACAATACAGGGCTAAGTAATGGCACAACAAGCAGTCGTTTCCTCTTAAAGAAAAACCCCAAATGCATGAACAATACATGGCTGGTAATGGCACAACAACAGCGTTTCCTCTAAAGAGAACACCATGCATGAACAGATACATGGCTAGAAAGGGCACAACAAGCGGGTCGTTTCCTCTTCAAGAAACACCATGCATAAACAGATACATGGCTAGGTAATGCACAACAAGCATCTTTTTCCTCTTCAAGAGAACCCCAAAGCATGAACAGATACTGGCTGGGTAATGGCACAACAAGCAGTCGTTTTCTCTTCAAGAGAACATAAATGAAATGAAAGTGGCAAAGAAATGTAAATTTCCCACCCTCCTCAGAGCCAACCTCAGTTTCTCTCTCTTTTTGTTACTGTGATATGTGTGTGTGTGTGTAACATATTTAAAAGTAATCCTCTCTCTCCCCCTCAGGAAGGGGTTTTTAAGGGGGGGGGAAAAGTTTCAAATGCCATCTTAACTCTCTCGTCATGAACAGACCTATAGTGTTTTGCGATTATTTACGCTTCCGTAAAAAAGAACGCTATTTTTCATGCCATGATAGCGTGATCATAGACCACAACAAGCTATAAAAGTATCACAGCATTCCTTTGTTCCCACCCATGGTTTCGCATGGCCCACACCCACTTTGTGTCAGTTGCTGATTGACCACAACAGCCCACATGACTTACTAATCTGCATAGAGTGAAACATGGCATCTGAATCAAGTTTCTGTGAATGTGTCGGAGCAAAGTCAAGCTGTCCGCAACATTTTAGCATTCATGAAGTATTGGAAAGCTACAAACGGAATGTCATATTATCTCTTGTTTTGTATTTTTGGTGATTTTTTTGCTAATCATAAATGGCCCATCCCAGGAAAAGCAAGCGACAGAACTGTCTGTCTTGAGTAGTTAAGGTGAAATGTACAAACGCTTAAATCAATCCTATGATGTATGATCACATACTATTCATGCAGCCAAATGTTCTTTCCCCCCCGTGTGCATGTAATTTGGTGTGTGAGTGTGTTTATGAGCATGCACATGTATATCAATGCGTTTTGTTGCTCCCCATTGGAACGCAATTGCAGCTGTAATTTTTTTTTTTTTAATGGGGGGCGAAGGTTAGGAGCATTTAAATTTTAACCCTTCCCCGACGACTGCTAAAACTTTTCCACATTTGTTGACTGTGGTTTTCAACACCCATCCTTTCCATAGAGGAAATTTTGTTACTTTATACTCAATCACCAGCTGTGGGTGGTTAAAACACCCTTCCTCTCTGTAAGGACTATACGCCACTTATCCTCATTCGGCGACTGTGGTGGTTAAAACACCCTTCCTCTCTGTAGAGGAAATTATGCTATAAATCCATACTTTGCCAGTGTGGATGGTTGAACACTCTTTCTCTTTTGAACGAACTTCCTGTTACAATATTTTGGACTTAAGGAGTTGAACAATCCACATGTGGCAGACAGCATGCAGGTCTATGCACACACACTCACTCACACCAAACTAAGAGAGAGAAGAAAGAGAAAGCACACACAGGAGAGAAGAGAGAGAGAGAAGAGAGAGAGAATGACACACACAAAGAGGGAGAGCACAGAAGAGAGATACTGTCAACCTTATGCAGGTAGTAACATTCACACTTGTGAAAGCACACACACACACACACAACACACATACACACACACACACATACACACACACTGTGCCATCAGGTCATTTAAAATTTGTCAATTTCATGAAATAATGCCAGCACTGAACACACAAGGCTACGAACCCTTAATTATCCATTTCCAAGAATTTTTTCAGTAATTGGTAAACAGAAGCGGGAACCTACAAAAAACCCATAAATTTACATAGGAACGAAAATTAGTGTCAGCATGCTGATTTTTTTTTTTTAAAGCCAGAGAACCAAGAAGCATTTTTGCCCCAATTCGGCATATGTTACCGAAAAAAAGAAAAAATCTTATCACAAACACAGACATCTCTCTCCTCTCCCCTCTCTCTCTTTCTCCTCTCTCTCTATATATATATATATATATAAAATATAGATATATATGTGAAATATCTTGTCAACATCACTAAATCAAGAACTTCTACAAATAAAATAGAGAGTTACGCCAACCAACTAAAGTCATGAACTTTTGCGAGTGAAACAACATTTCAAATTTCTCATCAATCAACAAAAATGGACCTGTCACCCTCATGCTAGGTTCTTTGTTTCATGAAATGCACATGTTTCGCATAGTGATGGAGATGTTTCTTACACAACCATTTCTTACACATTAAAACAGGCAGAAGTTGTTTTCACATCTTTCTTGTATGGACACTTTCCGCAACGTCCTTGCTTTTTGCGTCCTGGGGGTTTCTGTTCCGTTCCTTTTTCCCTTTCTTCCTCTTTTGATTTATTCTCTGTCTTCTTTGAAGGCTGTCTTGGTGAGCCCCTTTCCTTTCTTGGAGTCTGATGGTTTTTTGAACTTTTTTCTTTGGACCCCTCTTCAGCACCTGCACTTTTCTCTTCCGGCTTGTTGGATTGTCGTCTGTCACAAGCTGTGCCTCATAAACCCGCCCCCAAATGACCTAGGGCAGATTGGATGGTCACTTTCAGTGCTCGGAGTGAAAGGGGTTGCCAGCGACAATGGGGGTGTCTAGCACAGAGTTGTTCCGCCACTGTAAGGGTAAATTTCCACCTGGCATCTCTGAGAGAGTACTGGTCCTCTGGAAATTTCAGCATCCAAATGCAGCGTGCTGCAATTGTTGCAAGGGCAAGCAGATTGAAAAACATTAAACCCTTGGCCATCGTTGGTTTTCCTCTTGGTTTGCATGCATGGGCAATTGTCCATTTCATCGACAGCTCCCTTTGTGGAATTGTAGAATGTGATCATTTCTGGTTTGGTTTTTGTTGCATTCAGATCAATTTTGCCCTCCTTGTGCATTGTACTGAGGACAACCACAACTTTTCAACCTCTTGGGCTGGGAGAACACAATCGCCATCATGACGGTAGGCAATTCTGACTCATGCAGTTGGAGACGTGACTTTGCTTTGAACTCCTCTGGCAGAAATCGTTTGTTCTGTCGAACAGTTCCAACACATGTCAGCCCTTTGTTTTTTCCCGTGTCTGAGCCAGCTCTAGATCGTGAAATAATGTCACAGGTGATGTTGCGACCCTTTTTCAAAAGGGGTCTGCAAGATCCAGAGCAGTTTTTACCCCCAATGTTGTTGTCCCCTCTGTGCCTTTTTTACCCAGGTAAGAATTCCGTACACGGAAATTGTTCTCAGCATCGCCAGCCAAAAATCTTAAAGCGTTTAAAGATCTGGCTTTGAGGGCAAATACTGAAGAAAAAGAACAACGGCCCCTAAAAGGAACCAGTTGTTCATCAACGGTCCCAAAAAAGGACCAGGCACATAGTACTTGTCAAATTGTTTTTGAAAAGAGCCCCAGACGTCCCTGAATAGGGCAAAGAAGCTCTGGCTCGCCTGTGTGAGCGGGGCTCCTTGTCGTCAAACCTCATGTAAGTCAGCAGGTCTATGAAGCGCTGACGACCCATTGTTGCTTTTACCATTGGTTTCCATAGAAGGAATCCCAGATTCTTTCAGTGCCCAGCAGTTCTGTTTCTCAGCACCGAGAAGCAACAAGCAGCCGATGAGTGCTGTGATTTCACAGCTGTCTGTCATCTTCCACTGCTTTTTGTGGACCGTTGAGCTTCTTTTTTGTGTTTTCCACAATCCTGTCAATGATCCCTTTGTCTGAAATGAACAGACAGAATGCAAACCATGGGATTTTCAATGCCAAGTGTTAGTTTTGTGTGTTTTGGTGGGTTGAAAACATTTTCTTTTCCAGTCGAGTTTGTTTTCTTTGGACGGGCATTTTTCTCCAAGTTATGTCTCCTCTTTTGTGACATAGGTTTTTAAACAAAAGTGCTTCTTCCTCATTACTTGGCCCTGCTTGAATGTCTTGTTCTTCCCCTTTCGGTCCGGCTGGGAGTGCTGCCGATGAAATGTTTGACTTGCATGGGTTGAAGTTCAGTCAAGAGGCGGCTCCTTTATCCTCACTGGAGGGAGCAGACAGTGATCCTCACAGCCAAGTCAAAGAAAGGAGTGGAGCACAGAAGCAAACTGGCCCTTGCCTATTCCTTCACATTCCAGAACTGAAAATGAAGCCTTTCAGTGGTAAACATATACTGATAAGGAATGTTGCCTTTCTGGACTCAGCACCTCACTGCTGAGACTGCTACCAATGTTCCAGTCTGTTGCCATGGCAACAGCACACGATGTAAAGTGAAAGGGAAGGGTGTCTAAAACACCCAGTCATGGATAGGGATAAGTTGGGTTTTTCCGTCTATGAGTGTAAGGGTGTCTAAAACACCCACAGTCAACTAATCAGGCATGAAAGTGACCAGCATAAAAAAGGCTGAAAAATCGGGCGAGGGTCTGGGGCCACCGTAGGCCCCCAGTGCAGGGCAACGCCCCGCGGTGTCATGGGGCAGAGCTCCCTGAAGCTGAAGCTTTTTATGAAATAAAAGGCCTAAAACTGCAAATAAACCCCTATTTCCCGCGCTGTTAAGAAGGCAAATAAGCCACAATTTTCATGTTTCATTTAAAGAAAATAATACTTCAAAACATCATATAATAATATACTTTTATATGTGCATACTGACTCATTCACATCGCATTATTTGTGTTATTTTATTTTTACTTTTTAACATGCGCGCTGGTGACCTACTCGTTTTTGAGTGAACCAGTATTTTAGGAAGAAGAAGAAGAAAACAATGAGGCAGCCTTCATCACAACATTGATTCAGTCGGTCAATCTTTCCACATGGAACAAAAAATGCAGCGCCTTTTTCGTCTAATTTGCGAAACACATCGCCAACTCGAACATCGTCCACTTCCTGGTCTAGCCAGTCCCACCTCCAATCGTTTCTCATCCCTTTTTTTTTGGCGTGAAATCGCGACGCGCTTGACAAACTTCGGCAATTTAACGATGTCCGACGTTCGACAGGCGCGAAAAGACCGGATGTTGATTGACGGCGGAAGTGACCGGTTGACTCTTTTGAGAATAACAAATTGTCCAAATGGGAATAGCATCGAACGAAAGTTTATTTCAGGATTTTTCTTTTCTTTTTTTTTTTTTTTTTTGGGCGGCACATTTTTTTGGGGGGCGGCGCAGATGAAAAAATGGGCGGAAAATCCGCCTTAGGCGGACGAATTTCATGCCTGCTAATAGGAATATACAGAATTTTCATTCTGATAAAGTATGGGTGTCTAAACCACCCACACTCAACAAATAAGGGTATTTCAGCTTCATTGTTTGTTTGTTTGTTTATTTTCAAAGTTTTACGGTTCTGTTTGGAGTATGTGGTGTGAAATGAAAAAGTTGATAGCTATTGAAAATTTTAGGTAAATATCTTGATTAGATTAAAAGTTATTGACAATTTAATGGCAGCCAGGGTGTTTTTACACCCACAGTCATCGGTGAAGGTTAATAGGGGATTAGGGACTGGGCAACGCCAAGTTAAAAGTTCTCTCCCCCTCTCCAAGACAGAATTGTTAACCAGTCTC
Organism: Conus ventricosus; assembly: GCA_018398815.1. Lineage (NCBI taxonomy): Eukaryota > Metazoa > Mollusca > Gastropoda > Neogastropoda > Conidae > Conus > Conus ventricosus. Next base: position 2,757,671 of record CM031600.1, read on the forward strand.
AAATACATCTGAAGGCAAACATGCTGATAGCATCAGTTCATCCGCATGATGAATCATCAGATATTGTTAAGTGCAGTCAGAAATGCTGTCTGTATGTGTGTGGCGCGAGTACATTTTACATGTTCCCTTTCGGAGTTGTACTGCAGCTTTGACTGTAGAACAAACAAAAAAAAAAGTTAGGGGGTGGTATACAGCTATAATGTAGGGAGGGGGGTATGGATGGGAGAAGCAGGGTCTCCTAGAGTCTGCTTATCTCTTTCTATAGTTTTGTGTGGACACCTGAACTAATGTAGAGCAGTATCCAAATATACATACATTTTTAATCCGTCTACGATTGCGATTTTTTTTCCCCTTGAATAATTATATCTGGTATATGTGTGCAATGTCCTCGATCTCAACACCTTTTTAGTACACACACACACACATGCACATACCTCTTTATTTCTTGGTTTCCATGAATGAAAATGTAAACTTATTGATCTGATCTCTGCTCATCATTGTCCTTAGTTAGTCCAAAACTACAGAAAGTGTCTCATCGTGTCATTCAGTTTGTCTGTCAAGAAAAAATCCAGTTAACCAGACCCTAAAGAGTACCTAACATGTCCTGTAGTGAAGGCAACCAATCATGCTCTGAATTTCCATTCAGTGTTCTGTTTGATCACCAATGCTATGATTATGACTGGCCTATTAGAACATCTGGCTGTCACAGTCCAACAGTTTTTAATGTTACTCGCTGGAGGTTTTCTTTTCTTTTTTTTCTCTTTTTCCCATTGTATTGCCAGTGTTCCTTACAACACACAGCTGTGGATATTTTTGTTGACAAATTTTGCAGTTTGGTGCACAGATTTTCACGCAGAGGGCTCAGGGGTGCTTTTTTTTTTGTCACGAGTACAATAGCTTTTCTGCAGGTTTGTTCACAGTCGAAAGTTGCAAACTCTTGGCAGCGACTTGCTTTTATTAACAAATGCAGTCAAACGCCACAATTTCAGAGCTGTGGCCCCCCCGAGGATCTAATTCTTCAGATTGGGAAGCGAGAGAAGCAATCAAGTGTTTGATTCAGTGATTCTTGCCCATGAAAAACTTGCTGAGGCAAGAGGTATGGTTGCGTATAAATGTGTGTGTACATAATATCAGAGATGGGATTCTCCTAATGTGAAAAAGGAGGAAAAAAAGTGGCGGGGTCCGGGGGCCGCTGAAGGCCCCCGGTGGGGTCCAGGGGCAAGGCCCCTGGTGGGGGTCAGGGAGCGAAGCCCCCTGAAGCTGAAGATTTTTTAGAATTTAACCTGCAAAAATCAGCATCTGAGACACCAAAGTATTCAAAAGTATTAATAACCTTGATCCTACAAAAAAAAGACTTTCTCACCTTCGCCATTGATGGCTGTCAGGAAATCATGAAGACCATTGACACAGGATTGGTGATTTTCCAGTTGCTAATAGTCACACAATTTTCCAACAGTTGCAAGTCAGTTTCTCATTACTGTCCTTCACATCACCACATTTCAGCGAGCAGTTTAGTTTCTAATAGTAATAGCCATCCTTCAAAATACTTATTAAAAAAGTTTACCTGAACACCAATCAAATAATTTCTTACAGTTGTCCTTCAAAATACCACAGAGGATTCTGATTCCTTTATAGAATAACATAAGTGAGAGAGTTGACTAAGGATCATATTCAAAGTGTGCAAATTGTGAAGGTTAACTCATGTATGCCCACAAGCAGGTTTTTTTTTCTTTTCAACTTGATCCATCTCTATTACAATAAGAAAAAAACACACTTTCACACTTCTGATACTCCTCAACATTAATGATGTCACTTGCTAAATCTAGTCACCAGAGTATAAGTATGCATGCATATCTGCCGGTCTGCTCGTTTGTATAAATGTAACTGATTTTTTCCCCCCATGATATCTATACCAGAAAAGAAAAGATTTCTGTGACGCGGTGGTATAGGTAAAAAACATTATTCTTATTATTATTACTACTACTACTACTATTACTTTTTCTGTACTATCGTCTGTTTACTTATGTTTTGTTTGCTTGTCTGTAGAATGTCAATAACACCCTTGCAATTTTTTTGTTTTGATCTCTCTCTCACTAAAATAGTTTGTTGTATGCTATTTATTACGTAAAATATTGACTACACAATTGTGTATACTGTGACATTGATGTAACCTGTTTTTTCAAAGAGAACCTTCATTGCAAAATAATCAGCTTGATGATTGTGGCATTACATCAAGAAGAAGAAGAAAAAAAAAGGGGGGGGGGGGTTTCTACAGATTCATCATATCTATCTGGAGATAACCTGCAATATTATTAATATCATTACTTCAACAAAACAAATAGCATTACTCTTCACAGAGAGAGAGAGAGAGAGAGAGAGAGAGAGACGGGGTGGGAGTGGGGGTGGTGGGTAGACTCGCCGATGCTCCAAACGATCCAAGAGTCTCGTTTGTAAGACGATCTTTCACTCTTGCTAGGTGCTTTTCAGCAAGAACGTGGTTGATCAATGCTGACTTGCCCCGTGAGCCATACTTGATCGCGTCATTACACCATGTGCAGACTGCTTGTCCTGGATAGGTGATTTTCCTCATGCAGTCTTTCAGTCTGAGAATCACACTGTGGCTGACGGCACCTTTGGAACTGGTCAGCATCACTTTTTCGCTCACTTCCTCCTCCAACCACTTCCAAGTCCATTTTTTTTTAACTGAAGCATCGACTTGCTTCGCAAGAATTTTCTCGCTTTCTGCTATCTGACGAACATTCGGGTTTCCGCCACTCTCGTCAAACCGAAAGAAAATGGCGTCAGAAAAATTCGCAAACAGTTTGCCGCGTTCTCAAACATCAACTTCCGCTTTGATGGTTTCGGTTAACCGCAGAATGAAAACAAAGACAGCAGTCTCGACCGCCCAAGCAGAAACCGGAAACATCCCATTAGCAAACGATCAATTGAGACCAATACCCGATCGAACCTCTCGCCGTACATAGCTTCCACCACAACCTACCTCTAACCCCCCCCCCCCCCCCCAATTTTCTCAACGGATTTACACTGATCTCAAAAACGACCCCTGGGGCCATAAAAAAGGGAAGGGAAAATCGCCAATCGCGGAAAAATCCATCTCTGAATATGCAAATTAAAGACCTCATGAGTATGCATTCTTTGACACGATTGATGAATGAAAGGTACATATACATCTAGTATTTGGGGGGGGGGGGGGGGTTCTTCCAAAGTGAAGCAATGACCCCCCCCCCCCCCCCCACACACACACACACAGAGATCTGTGCTCCCTAATGGAGGAAAAAGTTTTCCGCAAATGGAGACAGCGATGCTGCCAACCAGTCCAAAGAATCAGGTTTCTTTTATATTCTGGAAACAAAATAGCATCAAACATTTTCTATCATGGTTGGTTTCACTTGTAAATGGCCTGAAACTTTAGGGAGTAACCACAGTGGGTTGCTAACGCAGTAATGAACAAAGTAGGCTAGTAGTAATGGACCCGATACAATTCAAAACGGTAGAAGTGCGAAGTTAGTAATTTTATTCCTCCTTTCCCCCTTTTCCACAATTGCAGACTTTTTTGCAGACCGACGCAGGCAATTCAGTGGGAAAGCGCATAAGCCCCCTGGTACATCAAGGGAGGGTGTGAGGAGCTCGCATTCAGCAACGACTGCCAGTATGCCCCCAAATCAATTTTTGTCCCATCAGTCAGATTAACAGTTCAATCAGAGAGAGGGAGAATGCCAAAAAATGTAAACAGTGTGCCTGTAAAAAAAGTGTAATGCAGACGGTCACTATCCCAATCGTTACCCTCTACATCAAGTGTCTCAAGATTGAGTTAGGGTAAATTTTTCATTTTGCAGTGGAAAGACAGGTGTTATGTAGCCCGATTTTTTTTTTTCTTCATAACATGTCTATGACGTATTACCAGAGTGCCTATCTAGATATAGAAGTCTCTGGCTTGCTTGACAAATTATTGCAGTGTTTGGCACCTGACCCTATTCCTCCCTCCGAGTACGATATATTCGTCGTTAAAACAGATGGACTAGGCAATTTTCTTTGAAGCATATCTTTTCTTTGTTAAATCTGTGGAATTCTCTTTTTTTTTTCAGTCTCCGAGGACCAAACAAACTTTAAATCTCACTTGTGACTTATACTTCCTGTAACTCCCTGTGACTTGTACTTACTGTAACTCCCTGTGACTTATACTTCCTGTAACTCCCTGTGACTTGTACTCCCTGTGACTTGTACTTCCTGTAACTCCCTGTGACTTGTACTTCCTGTAACTCCCTGTGACTTATACTTCCTGTAACTCCCTGTGACTTGTACTTCCTGTAACTCCCTGTGAAAAGCACTGGAGACATTGGTGCAGGCATGGCCACAAACTGTTCAACACACCAAGACAGTGATGCTCAATTGTGCTCCTCCCCACCTCCCTCCCCTTTCCAAATTTCAATTGCTGGATGCACAGTGCCCCCCTTACCACACCTCACAAGACTTTCAAACAAGAACCAGTGCTTTCTGTGTCAGTACTGCGTCCAAAACTGTCAACAGCTGGAAGAAAAGTCAGGGATGCAACTGAATGCTGCCCACAGAAAAACGCACAAAAAAAGCAAATCTTAAACCAGCTGGTGCCCCAATGCTGCCTTTTGGTACCGATGGAAAGTAAAGCCAGCTGAAGACATATCTGCCTGATAAGCACGGGCTGAAAGGAGGGAGAGGCCTATTCTATTCTACATCACATTTTGTCGCATGATAACCTAAGCTTCCACCTTCTGAAAACAGTTTAAAAAGATATTGTGCTGGTCATGTTTCCTTTCACTTGATCACCTTTCCAAAATGTTTGCTGTACATTTCTTTTATCCTTTAGAGGCCTGAAAAAAATTGCAGTGAACACCAATGCACATAAAAACAGACCAAGTACGAGGTTGTTCTTAATCGTACAGACACTCTCACACACATATCAAAGGGATTAAAGCACATACACACCCATGCACCCATAACAAAGATAAACTTTAATATTTGTGGTCAGTTTTTAATTCACATTACATCCATCTGTTTCACACCCGAGTCTATTCAAATTAATGTGAGTGTGATGGCAGTAAAAAAAAATATAAAAAAAAATTGCCAGCAATGAAAACGTCCCCAAGTCAGTTAAAAAAAAAAATCTATAAACTCACAGCAATATAATATCATCCTGTGTTAAAACACTGCTCTCAGACACTTGAAGATCATCATGCTCCACATGCTGACACAATCAGAACCTTACGCTCATGTGCAAATGAATACTCACTTATCAACTAAATCCACATACTTCTAATGCAGTAAACCTAAACTTTTTTCCCATCCACATGGTAAAAGTTAAAGATGTACAATAAAGATGTACAGTAAATGGTTATCTAATTAGTAAATATAGACAGTTCAGACTAATTTTGTTAAAAAAAACTGGATGGACATGAATGACAGTGTATCACATACAATAGATCACAATTTCAAATCCAACATGATTTTTCCTTTCTCTCTGTGGACTTTTTTTTTAGCTTTTGTTATGGGGATCTGGACTTAAGAGCCATGACAACTTTCTTAAATAAATGTGGACATTTCCGTCAGTCCAGAAAGTGGGACCAGGACTTGTAGCCTACGACTATGTTTACTGCTTCAGACGCCACTGAATGTAGACAGCCTTGAAGCTGTCGAATCCAGCCAGCACACCAGCACCCGCCACACCACGCAGGATGTTGGCACCAGCTCCCTTCATCATGGACATGAAGCCCTCATTCTTCAAGATCTGGACGGCGCAGTCCATGGATCCCTTGTACTTGACAGCCTGGCCGGAAGTCATCATCATGCGTCGACGGATGGTGTCGATGGGGTAGGACAGGAGGCCAGAGCTCACAGTCACAGCATAACCCAAGCAGAAGGACAAGAAGACATTGGCATCATCTCCCAGCATGATTGGCTTGAGGGAGTCGTACAGACCGAAGTAGAACCCACGGTATACGACAATACCCACGCAGGAGATGACAAAGCCTCTGTACAGACCAACAATGCCATCAGACTTGAGGGTTTTGGTGTACACATCGATCAGACCATTAAACTGACGTTCACCACCACCTTTTCCTGCAGCTTTGGCGTCGTTGGCTAGACGGGTACGTGCATAGTCTAGAGAGTAGACGAAGCACAAGGACAAAGCACCTGCAACGCCGCCAGAAAAGATGTTCTTGGTGAACTTAATGGCATAGGACTCGTTGGGGCAGTCTTGAACATGGCCTTGACTTTGTCCTTGAAGGCGAAGTTGAGGGCTTAGTGGGGAAGTATCGCAGGCAGTTAGCCAGATTACCACGCCAGAAAGGGAGGACACCCTCCGTGCGGAAGGTGCGTACCGTGCAGTCGATCACACCCTTGTAGGGCTCCGACAGGCGACCAGCCTTGATCATCTCATCTTGGTTCTGAACCAGCAACTTGATGCGCTCAATGGGGGCAGCTGCGGTTTTGGAGATGACGGCAGCAACACCAGACAGTGCAAAGTTCTCAGCAAATCCAAGTTTTTTGGAGCCCATCTGAAACACATCAAGGTGTGAAATCCATATCAATAATCCAACATGAAAATTAATGATCAGATGTTCGACTGCTCTATCATTCCCATGCTGTCCTAATTGAATGCCACAGCAAAGGTATATGTTGAAGCAAACACCCCAGCAGCAATGGCAGATGTTCTCCACACACTGGTGCCTCCCTCCTCCCTCTGTGGGCAGACACATGGGCAAAAGACATGCACAGTGTATGTAAGAACAGCAAATCTTGGTGCAAGCACAACCACAGAGAAAGTGTTGACACATACTGACTGCCCCTCCTCATTCTTTACTGTGCAGGGTAAATTTTAGGTGGTCATCTGGATGACTGGAACTGTACACTGAATTAACCTGTTCTTAGGCCCCACTGGCAATTGTTAATTCTCAGCCCTGAGAGAATATATCAACTCTGAAACGGTTACAAGTGAAGAAAGTCAAAGAGCTATGATGTGTCCTTGACTTTTAACTATTCAGATGAAATAATGAATATTTATATACGTATGAAATGCTAGTCTTTTTTGCATTTGATAGTATATTTTTTAAAAAAGTAGCAATACTGTGTTGGAATAAGATGACATCATGAGATGATACATGATCTGGTTAGCCTCCATTTATCAATGCATAATGTGTCAATGAAACATCCAACAACAATGAAAACTCAAAATGTAACAGGAAAAAATATCCAATTCTGTAAGTGTGTGAACTTATCCCTTACAATGTACCAATTCCGAATAACAACAGTGAGAACTATCTCAACAGCTAAACCATGCAAAGTTGGAGAGGTTATTAGCCACTCGCTAAATAAAATAGGGCCTGAGGCGGGCAAAAAAAAAAAAGAAAAGGCCGCTTCAAATTTTCTCAATCTGTGCCTCAACTACCCTTCAGGGTTTTTTTTTCTTAAACCAAAGTAACACAGGTGTTGCTATGTACTTGTGTAACTATATCCAGGTCTTCTGTTCAGCTTATCCACCTACGAAAAGATAAAGCACCAGGTAAGACTGCAATCATCAAAATGTCAAGCAGCGTATGAGGTGTTCAGCTAATTTCTTGGCAGTGTTACTTGTAGATTTTTTTCCAGATAACATCGAAGAAGTTTTTTTTATTTAATTTTTAAAAGCCCATGAGATATACTTTCATTTTCCAAAACTTTCAAGCAGCAGAGAGAAAAATCTCCCTTGAAATGGAAAAGGGAACAATTCCACTAGCCTTAGACAAAGAATCACAAGCCAATTCGTGTAATTAACAGGAATCAGTGTGTCAGAAGTTGAACAATATGACGATAAAAGATTCCTTGACCTCTGAAAGAAACTTGGAACATGGCAGCGAAAATCTTCAAGGACTACACATTTTCTTCTGGTGCTGGCCCTGTTCAAGAACAAAAAAAAAAAAAAAAAGGATGGGGGGACGAGATTTGGGCAAGGACACAAACTCTGCTGTCAGCATGCTTAATTGCATCCGTGACTATACTCCCTGCAGAATTCACTTTTAAACAATCACATCTCCACAGCTTAAGCTGTTACATTATTCATCCTTCATCTTTTGACTGGAGCAGGCTTTCATGATAAGGATGCGAGATGGTTTTCTGCGCAAAAAAAAAAAAACAAAACACTGATTGTTCATGTGACATGAACATTTATTGAGCTTTTTTTGCCACTGGTCCACAGAGACAAAAACACAGCCAGATTGTTCACAGCTAACAACGGAAATGAAGCAGAAGCCTACAAAAACCAGCCTCAGGAACCCACTACACTAAACTATCCCTTCACTCTTTGACATGGTCACTGCCAATGTCACTGCAAAGCAGAGTTCTTGTTCATGTCATCCTTGCATTCAGACTTTCCTTACCTGATTTTCAACTGTATGTGACCTACGTTTTCAGTATGTGATTTACCCTTACTTGTATGAGATCTGCAAATTGTGGTATTTGAAGAAAACAAAATAAACAAAAACTTGTACTTTGACCATCTGACTCGCTTCCTACTCATCATAAACAATCAATTTCCCAAAAATAAAGAAAACCTACCAGACTTAATAATATTTCAAACAATAAATTTAACAAAGCTGAGTACACTTAATATCTTATAACTTTTTTGTCATTAACTTATGCTATCAATGCAAATTTGTTATAAAACAACCAAGTCTACCACTATAATTCTCTAGATGCACAAATAATTTAGAATACCCCCCAAAAAGAATCTGAATCACTTTTAAACCTTAATAACTCTCCTGAGAGTATCTATTTTAATACACAGCATACTTGACATCATGACCTGTAGCAATATTTTGTGCAAAAATCAATGTCACAGTGAGCCATGTAATGAAAGTGAAAGTGAAGATAATAAAGAAAAGACCAAACATTTCACTAACCACTGATAATACTGCAGTCTGACATGTGACAGTTAACAAATCTGGACTATGGCATGATAACTTGCCACATTCCCTAGCAAAAGACTCAAAGAGATCACCTTCAGACACAATATTTTATACATAGTGTCCCAGTAGTCCATAATAAAACTGGCTGATATATCAGCATTAAAACCTGATCGAAACTGGCTTAAATGTCAAAAACAACCAGTCATACTTGGACATCTGATAAGGTATAACTTCAAACAGAGCAATTTCTTTTAATCCATTCCGCGGTTACTCACAGTAGGACTTGTGTTCGAGACCTTGTCACATGATACCAGGTCTTTCTCTTTCAGTTGTCCGCAAAATATTTTTCTGATTAGCTAAGACTTTCAATTCATTCAGATTTCACATTTACTCATGTTTTGCATTTCAGCTTACATCTGGTTTTAATTGTTACAAATCGACATAACATTTGGCATCAGTAACAGGATTTTAGGACAACTATCAAAATTAGATGTCACAGCCTTGCAACATCCTTTTTTAAATGTTTTTTTATTTGTTTTAACATGGATTTGAATGACACGGCTGAAACAATTTTTTAACAAATGATAGGCCTTAAATCGTAACTGATTGTGCATTTGAATACATTTCAGGGATTCATCTATGGGCTTTTTCAACTGGTCTACATTCTGTGTATGCTTGACTGGGGCAGGAATGATATTCTAGAATCTATAGTAACACTAATAAACCACCTGTAACACACAGTGCAAGTTCTCCCATTACTATTTGATTTTCATATAAATATCTGTTATCATACCATGGGGACCAAAACGTGGCTCTCACCGATCATGTTGTGTAGATTTTTTCTGTCTGGTTTCAATATTGAAGCAATTTTGTTTTGCTTCCAATAATTTAAGGCTGGTTTTAATTACAAATTACCACCAAAATGGCCCAATATCCTGCACTGAATGAAAGCACTAACTGAATGCATATGTCTGCATTTGTGCATACCATGATTTGATTGAGATTCACATATAACAAATATTGTGAAAAAAAGGAAATCTAATTTCTGGTCTGCTTTTGAGAACTATTACAAATAAGTCTCCTGAAATAATGGTTCCATCATTCAAAGCTTTAGTTAGGCCCGTTCTTGAATAGGGGAACTCAGTATGGTGCCCCTACTTAAAAAAACCCACATAGGCCTACATGATTGAAGGTGTTCAATGTAGATTTACCAAGTGTATAACTGGTACTAGAGATCTTGGTTACGAGGAGCGTATGGCTCTACTTAGGTTGCCCAGCCTAGAATTCAGGCGACAAAGAGGTGATCTCATTGAAGTATTTATGATCATGCACAATGTTATGATCCCTGCACTACCTCTTCCCTGTTCACCTTGGCTAACTATGATAAGACTCGAGGGCATAACTTCAAACTTGACAAGACCAACTTCGAAACTAACCAGTTCCACAGGTTTTTTTACTAATCGTATTATTAATCTGTGGAACAACCTTCCATATACCATTAATGCATCATCAGTTAACGCCTTCAAAAATCAAACCGATATAACTTTTAAGGACCACGTATTTTCCATTAATTTAAATCGTTATTGAAGCGGTGATAAATGCAGTATACACTGTGCCTGATTTAAGCAAGGGACAGTCGCTATATAGTGATCCAAAAGCATATTATTATTAATGGACACTAATAATGAGGGCAAAAGGCTTTTAGCCTATAGCCAAATATTTCTGTGATGAAAAAATTGAATTCTACATTTTCATGTAGAACAATATTTGCTTTAAGTTAAAAATCAGATTAAAGACCTGATCGTGGTGATTTAACCTTTACTCATTAAAGGTTAAATCCTCAGGATCAGTAGCTCAGTTGGTAGAGCGCCGGACTCGTGATCCTGGGGTTGCGGGTTCGAATTTCGGTATAGGGGGATTTTTCCCTTGGAGTTAACATTGGTTCTGACTCCATCCCCCATATAGTCGTTCGGATGGGACTATTATAAACCGAGGTCTAGTCTGTGTCACATCACATGCACTAAAGATCATACACGGACTCTAAAGATCCCGATGCTCATGTCCTAAGACGGGTGAGTACCGGCTACACGAAAATACACAATGCATGCAACCTGTGTGCCATAATAGTCTACTTGAAGACTGCGAGCACGGGTGGAAAAGAAGAAGAAAAGAAATAGATTCAAACTGAATGCCAGTATCAAAATTAATGTAAAATCAAGTGAACAAGCATCCTTTTCATGGTTTCCAAGTTAAAACAAATTCTGTTCATTTGCTGTCTTCCCAGATTAAAATAATGAAAATACATAAATGTACTATTTAGTATATCTGCACTTGTTTGACTACACTGTGCAGTTGTACAGTTCTTGACCGGTGCCCTTTTCGCACTTGGCAAATGAAATGGGCAATGTAGGAACAGTACCACGTGAGTCAAACTCAAAGTAGTATCAGTCACTGTCAGGGTTTGAAACTAAACAAGAAAAAAAAAAAACACGAACATAAATATAACGAGAAAAATGTCGTAAAACATGCAAGTTCACGCTGGCGGTTGCCGCACAACGATCGAGTGTACTCAATCACTCATCAAACCCTCTGACCGGAATGCCTTTGAACCGAGTAGCTTCGGCGAGTTTTTGTAGAATCATCGGTTCTGCCGGCTCGAAAGGAAAACATGCACAAGCAAAGACATTAAGGAGTGATCGGTCTGATACATCATTCACAAACACCACAGACAGCAAGAAAAACGGGAAAAATATTTACCTTGTGTTTGAGCGGCGAACTGGTGCTAGGAATGTAGAAAACTGCTGCCGACTGGCGAGAGCGTGACCCACGTTGCAATGGGGACGACGAAAAGGAAGGGCAAGTTGCCTACCGAAAACGATTGGCTGCGATGACCATGTGACATCTGACGTCATGTAGTCGAAACTCATTGGATACGACCTGAAGGTCA